>VWZT01015407.1:129021-195171 GCA_013397055.1 Pachycephala philippinensis
CCAGCCCGCCGGGACCGGAGGGGAAGCGTGCGAGGACGCCCGGCGGGGCCCCGCCGCCGACACCGTAAGTAGCGCTCGGTCCGGCTCGGCAGCAGCCGGGCACCGCATCCTCCGCTCCGGGAAGGCGCGGACTCTTCGCCGGTAGCCGCGACCCTCGTGCCGCAGGTGGAACCGCCCCGGGTGCAGCGGGACGGGACGGGACGGGACGGGACGGGACGGGACGGGACGGGACGGGACGGGACGGGCGGAGCTGCCGGCGGTGGTCCCCGCGGCCGGGGCNCGCAAAAGGCGCTTCCCCCGGTCTCCCGGAGGGTCGGGAGCTGCAAGCCGGGAGCGCCTGGCGCTCCGGCTCGCACCGCCGCGTCCCTCCCCAGGGGCTCCCAGCGCAGAGCCCGGGTAGCACCCAGCTGACCTGGGCTTCGCGAGCGGGATCAGGGTCCCTCTCTGGGGCGGGATCGCACCCCGGGCCGCGCCACCTCCCTGGCCTCAGCGCAGGTAACACCTCGCCATGCGCTCAGGGGCCCTTCTGCCTCGTCTCACGAGTGCGACCGAAGATAAGGCAGCATCCGTGCCCCCGCCCCACCGTGAAGGGGGCCCTGCGGTGCGCGTGTTCTCGGAGCCCGGGGCTCCCCTGCCAAGTTAGAGATAAGCAGCAACAGGCGAGTGCTTCCGTAGAGAGTCTTCCAGTATCAGCCTGCCTCATCAAGCATCCTTAGAGGAGAGAAAGAGCTCCTCCTGAGCTCTGTCATTAGGTAATGTCAGTGGGTAAGAAAAAGCAGGTAATGAAAATTGGACACTAATGCAGAAAGTGAAATAAGATTATCCTTGTACACTCCAGTAAGAACCTGCAGTAATTTAATACCGGTGTAATTTACTTGATGCAACCGTTCCATTATTTCATTTTTGCTGTTGAAAAATGTAAAATGAAAACTTTTCCAATGTCACTTGTCACTATGACGTAATGGCAAGGAGTCTCCTTGTACCTCTGTTGCACAAACAGAATGTCAGCACCCAATCCAGCACACTGCAGAGCTACGGACTGTGGAGGTAGTTATGACCATTGCTGTATTACAGGACCAGAAGCAGTAAACACCAGTTCAACTAAACGGAACACCGGAATCAGTATCTGCTAGGAGATTCCTAGTTGTGGTTCCTAAAATTAGGAACGGCATGTTAAAATTAGGAGTGTCTCTCTAAACTCAGAGCCAACTGAATGTAAAACTAGCACTATGTTTTTTAAAATGTTCAAAGGTAAGAGAACCGTTACTTTATTTCCCTTTAATTTTTTATCTACTCCTCACATCAATACCTACTTTGATATCTTTACTCTGGGTCCCAAATACTTAATCATGGAAGCATCACCTCAGATGTTACACACCTGCCACCCCCTGCTTAGAACAGTGATCTTATTTCAGAGTGAGTAGTGATGTCTGAGGACTGAGCTTAAAGTACCAGGAAGGAGTTTTCAGACTACAGGGTGCCTGTGTCTCTTGGAGCTCAGGTCGGACGTTGATGAACTTGAAGCGTTTAAGCAACTATCAGTACCCAGTCACTTAGAGAAATTCATCCCATCTTTTTGTCACTAAGAAAAGTGACAAAGGAGACAGTAAGTCTTGGAAATACTCTGGAGATCTCCTGGCATTCAGAAGGAAGAGGATTCTTAGCTAGAGGTTCATTACTCCTCACCTGCTGTTTTCAAAACTTGTCAGTCAGTCAGGTGAAGCAAAGAAGTCCATGAAGTGTCATGGCCAAAGTGAATGTGTGCTAAGCCAAATTCTGACCCTCCTTCAGTTTTAAATTGACTTTGGTACTACTCCTCCTGGCTGACGCTGCCGGTTGGCACTACAGCCGAGCTCACCAGGCAGAGGGTTGCTATCACAGTGCCTGCCCTGCAGAGCAGCCAGATGCCAGCGTAGTACAATCCGAAGTGAATCGCGACAATCGGAATCAATAGGAAACAGTGTGTGAATCACCGCTTAATGCACTCCAGGATGAGTCATCCCGATTCAAACCAGCTTTCAGACCAGGACAATGTCAGTCAGCTTCTCACACAGTTCAATATGAGTCAGATCTCAGCACCGAGTACAATGTGAAATGAGTCACTGACTAATACAGCGCCATGTGCCTCCAGTACCCAGTGCGAGTTGTCAGAGCTTCTGTGTGATATGAGTCACTTCATAGTACAGTAAAATGGGCTTTTTGGAGGCCATTCATAATTAAGCACAATGCAACCAAGCACTCAGGAGGAGATAATGGGAGTGAGCAGAGTAAACTGCTACAGGCACCAGTTTCACTGCATAGTAGAGAGGTTTGTAAAATATTAGGATGAATGGTTTTTTAAATGTTATTGTTTCTTAAAACAAGCTACATTAAAATAACTAGAAGAAGGTACTTTCTCTGACATCAGAGCCAGCTAAAGCAGGGTTGAAGCAGTGGTAAAAGTCCCAACACTGGAGAAGCCTGTGGGGTTTTTTGTTGGTTTTTGCTTCCAAGAGATCTGATCAGTCAGTGTGACTGACATACATCCACCCAGGCCGACCCCAGCTGCCACAGAAGGCAAGGCAAGGGATGCTGACAGCTTGTGCTGTGCAGAGGAGAAGATCTTGACACTGATTTAACTTAATTGCAGTTTGCAGTGACCTAGTTTGTGAAGGACTCAGCATAGGATGAAGTTATATCCATACTTCTATTCATACTGCTCCACTGTCATAGCATCCACATACTCAGCTGGACAGAAACAACAGGTTGCTTTTGTTGCCTTTTCTATGCAACTGGTAAAGAATTCTCTCATGTCTTTCCCTTATTACAGGAGAAATAATGACAGTGACCCTGCTAATTACATGTTAGAGTAACATTTTTGATGAAGTCCCTTGTAATAAAATCCAAACCAAAGAAATTCTTTATCCAGAGGAGATATCGGGCATGTATCTTAAAAAAAAAATATATATATATATATACACACACACACAAAAATCCCACTGAACTCCCAAGTAACTAGGTTTCTAACAAGAAAGCCAGATTTTACTCAGAGAAAAACTTTAATACAGGAAGTTTTTTGCAGACAGTGGCCTCGTGGTGGCCAACTGGGCAGAACAGAATACCAAAGGAAAAGGAGCAGAAGACATCTAAGGTATTGGTAGAAAAGTACCTGTTGCAGGTGACATGGTCAAGGCACCATTACCTGTTACTCTGTGGGAGTGATACGCTTCCAGCCATTCCTGTTGAAACATAAAGCAATGCTTTAAGCTGGATAGATGAACTTGGCTCCTCTGAGCTGCTACTCCTCTGGAAAAATAAATTAAGCAAAACAGGCAAAGGCACTCAGTTTCTGGACATTTGACATAAAAGTGTCCCAGATTTGTTAGTTGTAGGATAACGCTTTCACTTGGAACTTTACCCACTTAAGCCTTTAACAGACTTGGGCACAGCAGTGACATACAAATCTGGCTTATTCCATGTGCTGCCAGTCTCCTTTCTGCTAACTTCTGTCTTGCAGTCACAAACTCTCAAACATTTCAGCCACCCTACTACAATATGCCAAATCTCCCAATAATACAAAATAACTTTCGAGGAGCTCTTGCTCTTAACCTACTAAGTGGGCAATCTGACAACTATGCCTAAAGCATGTGCATATGTGTGGGCGAGTTCATTAACATATATTAGAATTCTTCTCTGTCTAAAATAGCACACTGCTTGATGCAGAAAGCCTGCTTGTCACATTTGTCAATGAAAAGGAAGAAGCACGAGCATCAAGTTTCCTGTTCATATTTCAGCTGACAATGAACTGCCACAGGCTTCAGTGGGAGTTTGTTGCAGCCCCAAATATATCTGAATTGTTAAAATATAGATTCAGAGATTTATTTGGAACTTGACCCCAGTTGCAAGCCTCTTATGACATTAGTTGATAAGAACAGAATCTCTTCTAACTCACTGGTTATCATTACTGGGAGAATCCAAAGACAAAGCAGGAATTGTGAGAGTTACATAACCTCACCTAAAGCTTGCTGACACCAAGAGGTGGCTTTCATTGCTTTAATGGAGTTTGGATCAGGCCTGAAGTATTTACTGAAAAATAACTGGACTACATGATCCACATCTGTGCACTCACTTCAAGTTGCTGTCAGCTAGTGTTACAGCACAGGGCTTCTCAGGATGCGGAGTTACTGGGAAAGCTTCATGCTGTGGCCATGCAAATCAGCCCCGAGGACAAGCTAAAGGCTTGCACACCTGCCTGATTGTAATGTGTACAAGGAGGAAACATTATGTCTAAGTAATTAAGTAATAGAATCTTTGCACTTTGAGCTGAGAAAATGTCATTGTGTTTTAGCATAAAGTGGGGATAAAAGTATAAAGTTTTGTCTACAATCTTCTGCATATTCCTGGGTTTGGGGTGTTTTTTTTTATTTGGTTGAGGTTTTATTTTGTTTTTTAAATTGACATTTGTGGTTTAGATTTTAAATATTCCTCCTTTGGGAATGCTTTTTTCTTGGTAGCCCACCTTTCTGCTGAGAAATTAGCAAATACTATAAATGTTACAACTAAGCCAAATATCACCTGAGGTGTTTTTAACCAGGGAAATAATTTTCACTCCTGACCTTTACACTCCTTCATGTTTATAAGGTTACATAGAGAAATGCTTTATAATCTGAATGTCAGATAGGTATGCTTTGGAGTGGAAAAGGTATGACAGACATTCTTATTTCACCACCTCAACATTACTCTTAAGGCATACAGTGGTCTTGCCACTATTGTCAAAAGTAGCATCTCAGATGCTTGCTTAAATCCTTGGACCTTTTTTTAATTACTTATTAGCATTCAATAATATGAGCACATACTTTTTTATATGATTCATAGATGCTATCTAGCAGGGTAAGAAGCAAGAACATGTGCCATTAATTTTCCTCTTTTTTTGTTTCATTGCTATTTAGGGACAATTTTATAATGGACTACATTTGTTGTTATCATTACATAGAGAAGGACATCTCCTTCCTTGGGAGATCCAGAAACTATGCACCTAGGCATCTGCAGAGATGCTACATTAGACTTGAAACAATGAACCAGCTGGAGACAAGCTGATCACCTCATCTCCTACTCCCCTTTCTCATTTAAGCATTTGACTAATTGGCGCTCTCCATGTGGAATTCGGATGGTTCTGTGGATTCCTCCAGGCAGGACCCACTGTGCCTAGACGAGTTTCTTTATGTTCTGATGTGCTGGTTAACATCCAGGGTGGAGAATATCCAGAGACTCCGAAGCTACAAAATCAACCCAATTCTGCATAGACTGCAGGTAGTCAGAGGAGACTTGTAAGTGGCCAGTCACTTGTCTGTAGTCAGAGGAAACTTCCTGCAGATGCAGAAATTATCATGCAGGACAGCTTCATGTACACAATTTAGGGAGGTAGAAGATGTTTTGTAGCTCCAGACAATCACCAGGGATGGATCATGTGTGCACTGGAGAAGTCCCAAGGCACATGAGACAGCTACGTGAAGGATCTGAGCAGTAACGTGTGACCCAGAGCCTCATGTGGTCCAGCCAACACCACCACTATGAGGACCTGTGCAACAGAAACCCCTCTTGCCATCTTGCCTTCAACTGTCCTGTTCAAGGATTTGATTCCTCACAGTGACTCAGTCTTAGCAAAATTAGACCCTATTGACTATTTGTGTTATACCCAGCAATTGGCTAAAACTGTACCCGCTCTGAGTTTAAATAGAGCATGAGATGGTAGATGTTGAAGTCCTTTGGTTAAAGGTAGCTTACATAATTCCATCAGTAGTGTAAAAGTACTTTTGGATTCCTCAGGAAACATGTACAAGATAGCAGTCCATCTCCAGTACTCTAATCCTCTGTGTTTCCTTCTCTAACCCATTTTCAAACAAGGCTCATCGCTGCTCCAGATGGTGGGGACAGAGAAGGCAGACCCCAGCTCTCAAAGTGCAGAGAACATCCAGTACAGAGGGTTCTCGTACAATTTTTTCATTCTCATAGCACCTTCAGAGAGGTCTGGAAATCTGATGTCCCAAATTAACAACTGTAAAATTTTATGAATAGAAGACCTTTTTACTACAAGGTCTAAAAACATTCTCTCCTTTTTGCCCTGAAGGAGCCTGAAGTCTACTGAAGGCAAAAAAATAACCACCTCAATTCCCACAGATCCACAAATCAGTCAAGCAATTGTTTAAATTGTTGCTAATATGGGCTGTACTATAAAGGAGCAAGGAATTTTGTTAATTACTACAAATAATATTCACTGGAGTAATTGATAAATCTCCTACCCATTCCTGCACACAGCACAACTCAAACCAGCAATTGCCTGGCAAGGCTCATTACGCAGCTCTGGCGGTTGCAGCAAGAAGCAGCAAAGTGTGATGGAAAACTTCCATGTCCTACAGTGAAATTCTGGATATACTACAAGTAGCATAAAGATACCTACATACATAAAATAAGGCTCTTCTGAAGTTAGATAAACAGTGCTGGGACAGATCACTTATTCATTGCTTGTTGTGTGAACCTGACCAGCCTGACATGGTTTTGTCCTATGGGTCTTAATACTATGTGCACCAAAGGGGTTTCTACAACTCTGTAATAACCTGCACCACTGCTCAGCTCTCTACCTTGTCATCCTATGACATGGACCCTGGATTGTATTTAGCCCAGGCTAACTCATTATTTATGTGAATTAGAAATATGAATGTGTGAATGTAAAATATCTCAGAAGTAAGAGTGGACGTTGGAAGCTAAGTTCTTTTTCTGATTTTCTATTTCTGATCATTTAGGCATTGCTTGTCAGATTGGGTCTTCAGAGTTTCAAAATGGGTTATAGTTTCTATCTGTGTTGTTGTTCTTGTATTTTATTCCTCCTGCTACACAGGTGCATCTTCTGCTACCATGTCATGCATTTTTCCCTTGGGAGAGTGGGTGGTTCTCACAAATACAAAAACTATTAAGCTCTGTAAGACAGAAGGAAAGTCAACATTAAAAAACCCACAGTAGCCAAAGTGCAGCAAAATGTAATGCTGCACTCTGCTAAAACAACCTTCTTTCTTCTCCTGACACATCTGTCAAGTCCATGATGCCATCTGTACATTCCCCCTCAGGTTAAAACAACAGCATTTCCTAAACCCAGATGAACATTTTAGAAAGGAAAGCAACTTTTAACCCCCAAGTATTTATCTCATTAGATTCAAGTCTGATATTAAATTATAGATTAAAAAAAAGAACTCAAAATTGGTAGCAGGTAATTTTAATTCCCCTACAATTGTTACGGCCTCAAAAGGTTTAGGAACCTGAAACAACCCTACACACAAAGGGATCTCATGACACAGGAGGATGACTAGCTATGTATTCAAAAATCCAATACAAATAAAACGAAGACATACCCATCTTTGTACAAGCTAGCATTTCATCTCTAACGGACATCTGTCACTTACATATGGCACAACTTTCAGCATAACAGGGAGAGCATTATTAAGTGCTGTAGAGCAAATGTGAAGCTCAGACATAGGTCAGAAAGGAACAGGGACTTGAAGGGAACTTGTCATTTCATTAACACCACTTATCTGCACAATCTGCAAAATGCAGTCTCCAAAAAGGCTTCCTACAACTGTACAAAAAAACCAGCCAGTGCATCCACCAAAAATTGTTTCATGCTGTCTTCAGTTGGCAGACTCAGCGAAAACCATGTAATTATTGTCATCTACTTGTGTGTTTCCTCCTCATCTTCACAGAAGCACAGAGAAAAATGTTTTTAAAAACTGTGGCAGTCAGACCTTCAATGGAGAAATGAGCATTGGCCCTTCCCCATTTGCTACAAGGGGAACCAGCAGGTTTGAGACATCCTCAATACTCACCAAAGGCCAGATTTTCAGGAGAGCTCAGGTGTCTCACTCAAGCATCACGAAGCCTGTGCATTGGCTAATCAAGTGAAAGAAAAGAAAAAAAAGAAAAAAAAAGAGGCCCTAACAACTTCTATTCTGTATAATTTTCTTTAGGAATGGCCTTGAAGTCAAAACCTCAGGAAACCCTTTTCAACTCCTAAGCTTATATACCTCTGTGCCAAGAGCTCTAGCTCTCCAAGACCCCTCACTTTCGTTCTCTGCATCACCACTCCCTTTCTCATTGTATTCCCACCCATGTGAAGAATTCATTAGCCCTTTGCCTTCCATCCCAGCACTTAAATGAGTGAATCTTCCAAAGGATTCAACACCTAAGAACTTCCATGGGGGAAAATCAGGCATTTAGCTTTTCAGTTCCTTTGCGGCTGTGGCCTTCAGCACTTCTGGGTAAGACTTTTAACGCAAACAAAAGGGAAAAAAAGAGAGAGATGTTTCTTACTTCCCCCTTCCTTTGTTGCTTGCAGCCCATGGGATCAGAGAGGACGGAGATACGCAAACGGCAGATGGCTACGACCCCGGAGACCCCAGGTGCTGCACAGGCTCAGCTCAGCACAGGAAATCGAGGGTCCAATGCCTGCTGCTTTTGTTGGTGCTGTTGCTGCAGCTGCTCATGGTAACCCCTCTCATTCAAGCCTCTGGGGAACAGAATAGCAGGGAAGGAACACATAGCTCGTGTATAGGACAACATAAGCCAAAGAAAACGCTTGTGTAATTCTGTGAATCTGGGACACAAAGAGATAGCTGTGCTCTACAACCAGACACAACCCTCTACTCCAGTGTACTCTTTATTTCTCCTGCCATTGAAATAACAGATTTAAAAAGAAATATCTGTACCTTATCTCTACTGCACTTGCTTTGTCAATGCTGTGTAATTTCTGGTTTGTGCAGGACGGGTTCTCCTCAGCACTGAGCTTCACCAAGGCTCCCACTAAAAACTGAAAGCAATACCAGAATATGTCACAGCTTTGGATTTAGATTTGGGATGTGGCAAGCAGCATTGAAGGTGTTAAATGGAGTTAGGAGAAGGTGGAAGAATTTGTAGGTCAGAAAATGAATAACCAGGTGCCCAGCACTGTTCTTTTCCCCTGAAGGTAACTGGATCTGTTGTCATTAATTAGTACTGCCAACTCATGGCACCTGCAACTTGTATAAAGATAATCATTGGGACCAGAAACTTTAAGCATTGTGGGTATTTGCTGAAGATGAGGAGCTAAGCAGAAAAAATTCAGAAGAACTCCCATTACAAAAGTCCCATTCCTGTTAAGGAAGAAAATTTATCAGTCAAAGCAAAAGAGAAGGAATCACTTGATTCCTTAAATTAACGATGTGTTTGCCTTCACTTTCTTACCAGCTCTTCCAGATCCAAGTGATTTCATTCTAAACTGAAGTAAATCTTCCCATACTCAAAAGCCCTGTATCTGGGGCAAAGTGTTACTTAATGGGTGAGAGTAGAACTTGCATTCAAATAAACAAAAAGTCTTAAACAGCTGTAAGAGTTCAGCCAAAACACTGACAGCAAGTGGAATGCTTCTTGGAAATTCACTATTCACCACATTAACACTTCAGAGCAAGCAAACCTGGCACTGAGGTGATGGGAAGTAGTCATAAATAACCTTACAGCCTGGGCTAGGAATCTATTCCACCAATGTTGTTTTCCAACAGCACCTTGTGGCAAAAGCTTTGGAGAACACCATTAGAAGGCAAGGGAAGAGCAGACTAATCATTTCCTTGCTATTGGTACTCAGCTCATCAGAAGCCAAGACACACAAAACTCTGCCCTCCCTAATGCAAATAGTGAGTATTTTGCAAGGACAAAATGCTGCTTGGAGGTTTGGGGTTTTTTGTGAAATGCCAAGAACTCTGGCTCTGATCCTACCAAGCTTTTCAGCAGGTGCTTAGAGGTAAACTAAGGAAGACTTTAGAGAGACATTATTACTCTGCCTATACAGCATCAGTTTGCCACCTACTGCATCTGTGTTAAAGCATCCCATACAAATTCCAATGCCCTTTCAACAACTGTCCAGTGCAGTTGTGGGTGGCTCAGTCCAGAGCTGTATTACACAAACACAGTTTTCCATAAAACAAAAAAATAAGACACATTTATCTACTAAGTCATGATATATAAAGTTTGCATTTTACCTTTTAAATTGTTGATAAAGTGCTTTTTTTTTGCCATTTTCTCATATTTTGCAGGATGCTCGTTTTCTGTGCACCTCACTATTCAAACAATGCAAAGAAAGCAATTTACCCAATAGGGTTTGTGAAAGTACCCAAATTTCATGATGCTTAAAATTCCTATTTGCATTTCAGAATCATCTGGGAAACCAATACAGGCTCAGAAACAGAGCAGCTTGTTTCAGCTTGAAAATAATTTCTGATTTTTTTTTGAACAATTGTTTTCTAGTAGCAAGAAATGCAAAACAAACCGTAATTAAGCTATTTATATTCCCCATTCATAGACCATTTCCTCAAAATAGCCCAAGCACTTGGAACAGAAAAATTATGAATAGGAATAAAAATAACAGTCTCTGTGAGTCATGCAGCTGAGCTGCTGAACATCCAATATTCAGCATACTCTTAATAGTAGATTTAGAATGAACTGAAATGAGTCTCTCAGCTGGATGCTCAGAGCCTGTGTTCATTCCTACAGTCAAACCCAAGCCTCCAGCCTGTTACTCTTCCAGATCCTGAGAGGATACAGTACTGCACTAGATTCTTTATTGTTTACTTGTACATTTCTAGGGTAAGAGCCTGCCTGTAAGTAATTTTCTTAGGCATGGCATGTTCTCTTAGGCAAGCTTTTGTTATTTCTTTGGTCTTTCTTCTTTTCTGTGCATTATTATCCTATGAAGACTGTATTTCTTTCTATTGGATCTGTTGGTTCCCCTCAGTCCAAAAATAGCTCTGACAAGAACATCACTTCCTGTCTATGTGTGAGGAATACATATCATTTACATATTCAAAAAAGGCCAGAACCACTGATAAAGAGGGTAGTGAAAGGCTTGAGACCTATAAAACCCAAAAGAATAAAGAACTAGTATTACTACTTACTTTTTTCTTATTTTTCTGAAAAGGTTGAGATAGTGCATTGGTTTGAATGTATGGTTCAGATGTTGCTGAAAAAAAGTGTTTGCAATGTCTGCTCTCCATCTTAGCAGCACGAAAGCTTTCCTTTGTCTTCAACACATGGACTGCCATGGCAAAGAGAAAAGCAGGTCCCTGCAGATTATGGACTAACAAGTAGACAAAGAGGGAGAAGGAGATGCCCAGTAAATAATAAGGCTGCAAATAACAGACTTGGCCAAGAGTTTAGAATGCAGAACAGGCAGAAAAATCCACTAGTTTAACAAAAAGCCTTCCTAGAGATAAATGAGACTCTTAGGGATTAAGGCAGCAAAACTTAGAACACTAGCATGAAAGAAAGGTAAGATACAAATGTAGAAATTAAACTTGATATTTCCCTGGAAGTTATAGCGACTGTATTGCTTTGTTTCAGCTGGAGGGCCCATTTCATATAAATAACAGGTTATTCACTGGGACCTTTTCTTCCTGACATATTTTAAGCAGCTTTACAGATTATATGAATGCATGCATGTATGCACATGCATTTCTCACTAAGCTACGATAGCCTGGATGAACTGGAATGTAGTCCCCATTCCCTAAAAAGAAATATTTATATTTTCAAATCCAGTTTCAAATGAAAAAGAATCATCTACAACTACAAAAGGAATTTTTAAAAACTAGAGCTATCTAAGCTAACATTTGATGAAAGCAGCAGGAGTTGACAGCTTTGTCCCCTTCCACGGGACATCAAAAACTGTCAGTGATCCCTAGTGATAGCAGCAAACTTTGTTTTTGTAATGCTACAAACAATGTTTCCATTCAGACATACTCAAAATTATATTCAGCAATGATAGATCTGTTCTTTGTGCTCCAGACCTCACATTTTGAAGCATGTATTAGCAATTTCCTAAGATGCAATCAATCGCCACACAATCTGGCTGTATCAACATCTGACCTCTAAAAGATGCTTACCCTTCCAACATCACATATAGAAGTCTCTAGCTCACTTAAATCTTGTGTCCTGCTTCTGAACTCCGGCTGTCCTGTAACATGGTATCACAACTCCAAACCAGAGGCTTGGCCCTCATCATAGCCAAGGAGAAAAAAAAATGCAAACAAACAAACCTAAACCCACTTACTTGAAATCTAACTCACATAAAACCAGTGCATCAGGTCTAGCTTAAGTGAAAACATTGCACTGTGCATACACAGTACAAACATCAATGGAGAATAGATTTGGTATGTGACAAAGGGTATGCATGTATACATATATATATCCCATATACATATATATATACACTTGGGCAGATATATATATATATAATTGGACCTGATGATCCTTATGGGTCCCTTCAACCTGAGATATTCTATGGAACTGTGATTCTTCTGTAGAAGATCTGCATTATAGAATATTAAACAGCATTCAGCTACACTCAAGTTTGCCAGGTTTATACAACTGTAAAATTAAGGTCAGAATGTAACTATGGGTAATGTGCCTATCATTAGCTTCTGTCCTTTTAAAATGTTTTTTTTAGTATCGAAGGAAAAGCATCTCGTGTATCTTCAGCCTTTTTCTCTATAAAGCTGACTAAAATGTTGTTTGCTACTTTGCAGTCTTACTGTTAGAAATCAAGAAGAAGAGAGAGCAAGGAGAACATCTCATGAACTCCAAGCAGAGGGTATTCCAAACTGTGAGGAAAGGTATGGTCTTTACTAAATATTCTGTCAAGCTAAAATGAAACAAACCCAACCAACCATACTAAGTAATTGCAGTGAATTACCTGAAATATGAAAATAACTTTTATCTATTTGTCATTTACACTCAGTTTGCAAATCACCTGTTTTTTTACCTTCTAATGAACCAAATGATCAATATTTTACTTTATTTATATGCAGCATGTAAGCACATCCCGACTCTCATAACATGACAAATTACAACCAGCACTGTAAACTGTTTCCCTTTTTTCTGAAATAATTTGAAAATACATCCTGTTCCCACCCAGAAGTATGCAGTGAGCCTAACTGGCAGTGCTCAGCCTTACAAAAATAATAAATATAAAGTGGAGCAACAGTTTCTTCAGAAATGCTCAAACAGGTAAAAGCACCTGCAAAATAGTAATATACAGGTGGGTACCTTTCAGAGTGTTTGAATCATATCTTCTTTATATGTATTTTCACTCAATTTTTAACCATAACTTAACAAGGAATATCAGGGATAGAAAAAATGTCTAGCTGTTGCACAGGTACTTTGTCGCAATTACTTTGTGCAGTAAACTGCAATTTTTGCATCAAAGCAGAGGCAATCACCTGCATCAGAGCTTTTGATAAGCACACTTTCATAAAACATCTTATAAATGTGTTTACAGGAGTTTGCGCTTGGGTAGTTCCAGTGAGGAACCAGCACCCCACGAACCTTACGATTTTGTACCATTGTCATGGCAGATGCCTCCTGCCAGCTGCAAACAGCTTGACTGAAAGAATCATTCATTCCTCTTTTCTTTTGCTCTTCTTCCTCCTTAAGCCCTGCTCCTACTCTCGAAGAAGTAAATGCCTGGGCTCAATCATTTGACAAGTTGATGCTTACTCCAGCTGGCAGAAATGCTTTCCGTGAATTTCTACGAACAGAATTCAGCGAGGAAAACATGCTTTTCTGGATGGCCTGTGAGGAACTAAAACAAGAATCCAACAAAAGCGTCATTGAAGAAAAAGCAAGACTAATTTATGAAGATTATATTTCTATCCTTTCTCCAAAAGAGGTATATTGCTTTCCCTAATACATTCTTTGATGTTGTTTTGCACAGTTAGTTCTAACATGTGTTTAAAGCTACAGCAATATTCAGGGAGAACTTTTCCCCCACACATATTCCACTGCTATGAAGTAGACATTTAGGGGAAGAAGGCACCCATCATTGAGGTGAGATGGTAAAAACTGCTTTCATTGGTTGTAAGGAAGCTCTTCCTATGCTACCCTGGCATGTTGATGTGGAATTTTTAGTTTGAGGCACAAATATATGGCTGATCACGTTATCCTTGCTCAAGTCAAATTTTAGTTGTTGGAGAAATCAGTTCCTTTTTTTGTTACACTCGGAAGGGGGTGTATGCATCTCTACAAAAGCACAGTAACCACAAATAAAGTGTTATTTTCAAAGCACAAATTGCTCAAAGAGCAGCTGACAAAATATGGCATAGAACAAACACAATGACTTCCCCAAAATTTTCAAAACTGCTTGTCACTTTGCTGTTAGCAAATATGTCAGGTTTCAAAGACACCTCAGTTCAGCTTGAATGTAATCCTGCCAAGCAGGCTGGAATTTTAAACCTTCCAACATCCTTGCAAAATTGCAATTTAATTTTTTGTAGTGCCAGCTATACTTATGTACTTATAAAAATGCTGTTTAAATCTACCCAGGCTGTTCCTGCAATACTAATATCTCTCTACTGACACTAGAGACTTGCAGAAAAAATGACATTACAGTATGTTGTATGGAATCATTATATAGCCCTACCTGAGGTTCACATCAGTTCACCCCGCTTTTTAACAGCAATTTGATTAAACAACAGCTTCCCAGGTTACATTTTCTGCCTGCGTCATACTCTTACTCCAAATTCAATGTCTTTACAACAGCACTAACTCTCCAGGAAATGAACTGTCACAAAAAATTATAAATGCTCTCTACTACAGAGCAGGAAGTTGGTCTGGAAATAACCCATTGGTCTCTCAGGTCTCAGTAATAATGGGATTGCAGACAGCCTTGTTCAAATTAGGTACCTCAGTGAGGACATTTCTCTACCCGTACTCAAGATATTACTCCATTCAAATTTTAACAGAATCATTTTTTGCCTAAGTATATTTAGCAGTTTTTACAGTCTTGGAGGACACCAGCTGAAATGGTTAAAAAAGACAGCTTTTTCAACCAATGAAACAAAACTGAGACCCCACCTGTACTATTCACCACTACTATTTACATGACTTTCTATTTTAATACGCAGGTCAGTCTGGACTCCAGAGTAAGAGAAGTTATTAACCGAAATATGCTGGAACCCTCACAACACACCTTTGATGACGCACAGCTTCAAATTTATACCTTAATGCACAGAGACTCTTACCCACGGTTTATGAACTCTGCTATTTATAAGGACTTGCTTCAGTCCTTGTCTGAAAAATCCATTGAAGCATAGAATTTTTTCTTAAATGTATTTATTTTAAAACAGACGGGACTCTGGGCTACAGAAATCCACAGGGAATTTAGAATTAATCAGATATTTACCTGAAAATAACTCAGGCAAGTTTTACTAGAGACTGAATAATTTAAATCCGCACAAAGCTCTGACACAATCAGCTAAGTACAGTTTCTGATTAAATTCAGTGTTATTTTGCAAAAGTAAATGAAGAGAATGAAGAAGAAACGTTGTTCAAAAGCAGTATTTTTTCAAACGAAGCAGACAATTCAGACACAAAACTGTTACAACCTATGTCTGAGGTACAAACACCAACTGAGCATGAAAACTAAAACTGATTTTTAAGTGGAGTGTTAGAATTTTCTTGAAAACCAAACCAGTTGCCCCACCCACACTGTGACCAAAGTAAAAATATTACTGTCAATACTGGGTTACTCTAGGTAGTGCCATCATACCCAGCATAGGTACACTCCACTTGTTTTGGTATATTGAATGCATACATGGTGCACTAATGGAAATTGGCATGGCAATCTCAAGTTTATGGAAGTTATTGGTTGAAATAATGCTGCCTACAAAAAAAAACCTTTTGCTGAAGAATTGTTATTTTAGTACTAGAAGCTGCTAAAAGTATTAATTTCCCTTTGTTGGTGTTCATAAAGTTAAATTATTTACTTCAGAGGAAGACAGCTCTGGGCATACAAATTCCAAAATAAAGCACAAGAATTCTCACATATTCTTCTCTTCCCTCAGCAGGTGTATGTAAAACCCTTCACTATTTGCCCCCAAGAGGATGGCAATTTCAGCCACCTTGGGTTTGTAAATACTAAATTCTCCCATTCCCTGACAGATCTTGTAAGGTTTCCATTACAGATACACACACAATCTACTTAATAAAAACAGGAGATGGAACTTGTGTTCTGATACAGCACTATTTCAGACTGTCCAACAGGACCAGCTCAATCCAGTTATAAACCATGGTCATTTACAGTATACCCAAAGCATTACACTTAGTTCCTGGTCATATCTCAAAATCAATAATCACAGGAAATAGTAGGAAGAAAGTAAGTTGAATCCACATAATCTGTAGATCTGTTACTCTAATGTCTTCTTTCTTTTAAATTACAAGATTCACTACAATTCCACTACATTAAACTCTGGAGTTTATAGTGGATTTCCACTGAACTGTACTTTTTTTCCTGCGTATTTATTTAAATGAGCCAAATGACACATATAGGTTGGAAAAAGACATATGGGAAACAGAAGGACAAAAGAAAATACCCCTAGAAGGGAGAACCAGACAGGCATAGTTCAGTGATGTGTACCGTAGCCTTTCCAAAACCTACTCTTTGCCTAATTCCAGCACTATGAAAAGTACAAAATGGGGACTTTTTCTAAAAAAAGGAAATGGGAATAACAAGATAGAATTAGATCAATTGAATTGTTTCCTCAATGCACTTGGCAGGAGACATGTCCCCTTACTGCATTCACATTTTGAAGCACATAATGATCAGTTTTTTTCATTACACAGCACCACAGGAGAAGACCCAGTACCTGGTAAGTTACCAATGCTATGGGCTGCTTCATGGCCAGGCTGCATGGGGCACTGAGCAACCTGGTCTAGTGGCAAGTGTTCCTGCCAGTGGGGTTGGGACTAGGTTAAGGTACCTTCCAACCCAAATCATTCTATGATTCTATGACCAGTTTTCATCATCTCCTTCCAACAACAAAACAATATTCAACATGTCAGCACGAAAAAGTAAACCAAAAAAACTAGAGAGAGCAAATCAAAGTGCTTTTGCCCCCTGTAGCACAGTGCTGGATGACTGAGTTAAGAGCAAATCCTTCCATATACCACTAAAAACACAGTTCAGTTAGTGCTTGCCACTGCTTAACCTATCAATGCTGGTTACCTCAAGTGAATTTCTATTTAACACACCCAAAGCACTACCAATACATTTTCAGTTTACTTTCAAAAGGCAGCATTCATGGGGAGCTTGCAGTCAAACAGGCGATGCTGTTCTTGTTTTAATCAGGGTGGGTGAGAGTGCTCTAAACCTCTAAGTTGACAAATTAAGTTTAACTAGGTCAAATTCAGCTTGTAGGAAGGATCATATGCACACATCAAAAAAAAAATTCAAACCATGTCATCTCACAAAATGGAGGATTTCATTTAAGTTCTCTCTCTTCCCTGCAAAGATACTTCATTAAAAGCTGGAAGACAGACCAAACACTCACAGTTCATATCAAACAATATATTATATTATTCTGCAAGGAAACAAAAGAAAAAAGATGAAGTTAGAGGGAAGAGACAACTATACTGGTTTGGGCAGTTTTATGGTTAACAATAAATTATTAAAAGAAGAAAGTAATAATTTCTAAGCTTATTTTTCATGTGCTACAACTTCTAAGCAATTAGCATTCTCTAGGCAGTTTTCATTTTACTTCTGCATTACAATATGTTGACATTTGCAATGTGCATTCTTTCCTGAAATATCTTAACAAATCTTAATGCTACGCTTTAGGCTTAAGCTTATACCCACCACCAGTGGCAGAATGCTGATCCCTAGATACCCTGAGTGTATCTCCTAAAAACCCAAACAACCCACTCTCCTAAATATTTTGCTGTTTTGAGGTTGCTTAGTGCTGGATTTAATTGATGGCATGGAGGCAAGGAGAGGGGGGAGGGATGAAAACAAAAACCCACCCACACAGACGACAAATTTTTAGTTACATTTCATTACTATATACTTGCTCATGGTGCATAAACTTCTCAGGGCAAAAGCAAAGTGCACTGAAAAGGAAAAGTTTCCATAGAAAAGCTGTTACACAAAGAGCAGGAGAAAATAATCATATTGACATAAGATATTATTTAATCATGTAAGAAATTATCACAAAATCAATTTATCCTACGTTGAAAATGAGCATGGTTGGTTTGCTTTGGCATTTATCGAACTGCAGGATATCATTATGCTGTAACAACTTTCCAGTCCACTGGCATTCTTCCTTCAATGTCTGCACATCATAAAGCAGTAACTCCCACAGAACATGCATACTGTTAAAGGCTGCTCTTTTCACCAGCCTGCTAAGCACTATTAAAATTGCATGGGCTCCTTCAGCCAACATATTGTGCTTTACAGTGACCTTTAAATTCCAAAGTCATTAGCACAGTACAAATGGAGAAAAAAAAATACATATTTTCTGAAGGGCTCTACCATATAAAGTTAGATTAAAATTCATCATACAATCATAATGTACTTATGCAGTTTCTGATTACAAAAGATATCAGAAAAAAAGATAAAATTATGAGAAAGGCTATCTCATCACATTAAATACTTTTTAAACAACTTTGCTGTAAGCAGTACTTAAGAACACGTGTCTTCTGCCATATCGTTTCAATGACATTATGAAAGATTTTCTATACTAATGTTGTAATTAAATTAATCTCAAACCCTTTGAAATGATAAAACAATTCAAGAGTGGTGATGATCTAGTGAAACAGAAGCTAATATATGGTTGTATAAAATTGTGCTTAAAAGAAGTGAAACTCCTCAGGTTTGTATATATGAATGAGTGCTATTTCAAGATCTATTTCCAGAGGAATGTGTTTGAAAGGTAATACAACCACATATTATAGAATGAAGACTTCATGTTGATGAATTAAGTTCAGGCTGGTAAGGGTTTTGAGTTTCAATTTAAAATTCATGTATGTGATCACAAACAGAATCCTGAACTCTGGATAAAAACTAGGCACTTCCTTGGATTCACAAAAGCCAAGATCACTGGGCAGATATTTCCCTTCTGCTTAGTGATAGTAAAAAAGAACCATTCAGTACAAGGTATTTTAAAACTCATACTTTCTCCTGAATGAGATAACAGAATATATGAGGAAAGGTATTATATACGAGAAAATGTCTTCTAATGAAGGATCCAGAAATGGTGTTTTCTGAGCAGCAAAATCCTCTAGCCTTGCTTACAGAAGACTGGATCCTTAAAGAACTAAATACACACACACTTTAAAAGGCATGTGGCCTTCTCTTTCTCTCTATTAGAATCGTGTACAAACTACCTTAAATTGTAGGGCAACGCTGTTCCATCTGAGAGAATCCAAGTGTCCAGAAAGGTAATAACCAAATCTGCTATTTTTAGATGCGAGAGATTGATCACCAGTTCTGCTGGCATGTTTCAGTGTGTAAAACATCCCAATGTACTGGGTCAATCATTGCACAACTGCAGCCCAGTAGACAAGCCAGCCAACTGGAGAAATAAGAGACAGTCCCAGCCCCACCTCTGCATCCTCTCCAACAGAGGAGGGCAATTTCAGACAGCTGTGAAAACTGCAGCAACTGTTGAACAGAGGTGCATCCAAAGAACAGTTCTGGAAAATTTTATTTTTGGATTTGGGTAACCAAAATAAAGCAAGAATAGAATAGATGCATTTTTGGATCTAGTTCTTGCACTCCATCTTTCACTGGGCAAAAGAAACGGTTCTTTTTACCGTGGGGGCAGAACAGAGAAGGATGAAAGCTGCTACTCAGCCATAAGGTGAGTGAAACCACGTTTTATTTCAACTCTTTCTTGGATACACCTGCATCACAGAAAGTGCTACCACAGTTCTGGTTCTTTAATAAAGTCCAGATATAATCTGGTGACTACAGAAGGACAATAACTATATTTTCTCAAAGGGTATTTCTCCTAAGCGTCACAATCAGGCACAAAGATTAAAGCACACATAGTGTGAGGAAGGTTATGCAAACCAACCGGTGCCTGCCCTGTATACGTGTGCTGTGAACAGCTGGGGAAATTTAGGTCTACTTGGCATCCAATTTGCAGTCACTTTTAACATAATTTTTTGGACTTGTTCTTTCAGAAAGGTCCCCAAACAAAGCACTCTAATTGATAGTAAACATCTGTAATTAGTTCATTGTCCTGAACAACTTGAAAAAAAAATTAATTCTACATCTTTTTCTAACTCTTAGGAAGCAATCCTGCCAATGGACCTACACACAGGCTAAAAATTAACCCATGCTGCTAGTAAATAAAAATAATGTTTTCTGAAGGGCATTAGTATGAGTTAAAATGTTTATATATAAAAAGCTATGCAAGAAACTTTAAATGCTAAGCAATTTTCTGCCTAAAAAAAAATAGTCTGTAACAAAACTTCTTCTATTTTAATAATTTTTCCCTTCAGCAGAAAAGACATTACGTTTCCATGCATAAGCTGTTTAGAAAAGCTTGCTCTGTAAAGTATTAACCAAACACTTCTTGTCTCTCAAAGTTCAAGTGTCATCATATTATTTCCAACTCATTTGTTATGGCTGCCACCATCACACAAAAAATATTCAACATAGAAAAACTTGTTTTTCCTTTACATTCAAGGAATTTATTCTCCAGGAGCTGCGCATACTCTTCCCACTCCCTCATGAATAATTCATACAGTGCCAGAATAGACCTCCTCAGCCCCAAACTCCAACAAATTAAATAATATAAAATTAGATATAATGAAAGAATTTAATCTCTTGTAAAGATGTTGACATGTTTTTCCTTGAAAACACATTTGCAAATATTTCTAAACATGCACTGTTAAAAGGCAAACTCTAAAAAAGCAGCATTTATATCATTTCTCATATGGAAAAGATCATAACTTTAATAATTTATTCCCACTTGCAGGTCTATGATTGACACCGGATACCCTACATCTCAAAAATCATTTCATGAACAAAATCAATGCCATTTAAATGAAGGGAGTAGAGTATTACCTCTCCAGCCACTTTAATGTAATGAATTGCTTAGCTGGTGTTATTAGGATAGCCTACAACACAATGCTTGTGCTTATTTACAAAGTCTAAACCCAAGCTCATTGTCAAGCACATTAAGCAAGACCGAACACTCAAATCAGATTTAATCAAGTATTTTAAGACATTCTTAGAAATAATGCCTACTGATAGAATGTAAAATACATGCTTTGGGCAATAAAATATATTGCATTGATCAAAGCTGGTTACATAAACAAGCTTAACCAACCAGTGCAAAAGAGGTCATCATATCCACTAATAAATGTTCAAACCCCATAACTGCAAATTTAGTCCTAGTCCAGGAAGGGTACATACGAACTAGAGAGTTAATTAAATTGTGTTTTAGTTAACAACTGAGTTTAATGTTATGAGGAGCTTATATACCTCTTCTGCTTGCAAAGCTAGTGAACACAGCAGAGAGAAACAAATTTCATTCTCACAACTCAGCAAATGTGGAGAGGCAAAATACACACAGGAGGAGCGTGTATATTTCAGACCACAAAAAACACAGTACATTATTCACATAGTTAGAAAGAAACAGGACAATTACCAAAATGTTTAACTGGTAAAAGTTTAATGTCAACTTACTTATAAAAATGAAAAAATATTTTAGAATTCACCATACAATTGAGCAACCTGGCCCTACTGACTACCAGCTATAGGAAGGCATTTAAGGAAATGATGGCTGTGTCAAAACAAAGGCTAACTTGAGGCATGTATGCTGCTTGGAAATAAAAAGAAAAGAAAAACCAAAAAACCCTCTCATTTGCAGGAAGCTAGATGCTTAGTCTAGTTTTTAAAGCTAATTACAAAATCCTCTTTCATACTGGTCCAGATGTCTTGACAATTTCTTCTTTTAACAGAACTGTCAAAAGAAAAGAATTTTTTATGAGATCTTCATCCAGCTTAGCTCTAAATCTTTGCAAGAAGATACAGAAATATAACACCATACTTAGGATATGGAAATTACTAGTTAAAACATTTGCTTATATCGTAACCATTCCTTCAGGCATCTGTATACAGACATTTCTGTAACTGCCACCTTACAAAAGGTTTTAAGGACAAATACACTTTTCAAGATACTACAAACAATTCCATCAAACAATTTCTAAGCTTTATATATTATTTAGACATCTTGGAGCACATATTTGAACAATATTCAGCAATAAGCTATGGAAACCAAGATGCATAAAATATTTCTTTTATGCGGCAGTCTTAATGTATAGTGTGGCATGGCCCTGCAGAGCTGCAGCATTCTTAACACAGAAAAGTAACAGAATGAGGTTATCATGCTTCCTATTGCATGTGATCACATCTTAAACTGTAAATTTTACAACCCTTCATTTCAGTGTTTCTCCATTTTATTGAACTACCAGTGTTTCTCAGAAGCTTTATACATTCCTATTTCCCAAACTTAAAAAAAATATTCAATCAAGTTATCACTGCCCTACACTTATCCTGGCACAGGAACACAGCAGCAGTCATCTCTCTTCTTTATTGCTTCTTCTTTTCAGAATAGCAAAAACCAGAAAAAACAATAACAACAAAAGAGCTAAAAAAGGCCTGTTACACTCACCAAAGCAGAGATTAAAACCAGTTAAAAGAACTTTGGGTGAAGAAACAGAAAACACTGTGATTAGCTTGTCACCACTTCGTATGGCAAAGCAATATTGTAACAAAATGTTGCAAGGACTAAGTCCTACTTCTTTCCCCCTTTGCCACCAACCTACTTGAGAGATCTCACACCTTCAGTCAAAAATACATTTCTAATTTAAAGCAATTTTGCAATCTCAACATGTAATATCAGTGATGGGTTAAGAAATAACTAAAAGTCAACAGAAAGTGATTTGTCACATTTACTGTAAACCAAAATTAACCACAGAGCCTGGCTGCCTGCTATCAAATATGCAGAGCAGTCTAACAGTCTTACCTTCCATCTGTTTCCACATTCATTACAGACAACAAACGTTGTCATGGGTTCATCAGCACTGCGGGTTTGAACCTTTGGCAAAGGCAAGAGTCAGAGCGGAAAAGGAAAATTAGTATCTTCAACTTTTGTTAGCGTGTGTTCAAAGTAACTGTTTAAATCAAAGTTTAACATTAAGGAAACAAATTTGCATAAAATACAAGTTAACTTTACGTATCAACTGAAACTGGGCTTTTTGCCTCGCTATAAAGCCATTACAAACTTAAGATTTTGAGAGATTTAGTAGCACTAAAATACCAATTTCTGCACTGAGCTGTGCACGTATATCTAGGAACAGATTCTGCACTAAAACTACAATGTTCAGTACAGCTTCACATACCTTTACTGATTCAAAGGCTTAAAAGTCTCATGATTGAAAAACAGCTTGCTATTTAAAGCATCTTATAAACAATATAAAATATAAATGCAGCTGATCCTATGATGAAAATTACATTCCCTGAAGCACTGTTAAGCAAATTAAAGCCCCCTTTCTGCAGTTGTAGGAACGACTGTAAATCAGGGTCTAATGTTAGTCAAATGGTACATTTAAAAATGTACGTGTATATATGTATATATTATTTTCTGCTATTTAGTCCCTCTGTAAAACAAAATTTACACATGTTAAACCAGTATCTCTCCTCCACATAAAACCCTTACGAATAAGATGTATTAAGAAGAATTAGCAAAAATTCAGCATTGTAAAGAAACTGAAGTTTCAGTCTATACAGATACTCAGCTTGGATCTACATGAAATTTTGGTAAATAAAGACAACAAACTTGCTTTACATAAGCAAAACTAAGTAGATCCAGCTATCTTCACATTTTGTAATTTGTCAGCATTTTGTTAAAAGTTCTTTTTGCAATTTCAATTTTTTTTTCTCTGACAATCTTTATATAGGGCTTAAGCTTTGGAGAAGGAAAACGAAGAGTCTGAATAGCCACGCACCTGGGTGTACGTACAGTTCTTCTTTTTGCACTTGCCACATGTAAACAGATCAGTTTGGGTACCTCCTGTTTTAGCCATCTGGTGCTCTCTGATAGCTTCTTTGGTCAGATTTTTGCGCATTTCTTTCAGCTCATCACTTGCCATTTCCTATAAAGGACAAAGAGCAGACAGAGTTTACTAGAGAGTTTAGCTTTAAAACAAGTTAACACTGTGCGAGCCAATATAATTTTTTATTTAGAATCCATGAACAACAACTCTGTTGAAGGGCAATGTAATTCTACACATTTTTAATTTTACAAGACTTAAGATGGGATATTTCACAGCACAGAAGCTACAAAAAGTTAAAAATGTTCTCTTTTTTAACACAGATAGGGGGAAAAAAAAGGTACAAGTTACAACATCAAACATCTAGAAACATTTCTATACAAATGCACTTCTGAAGTTCAGAAATATAAGAGACATAAGGTAGACAGCGTAAAAGTTCTCCAGAGAGGCAAAAAAGATCCTCTCCCTAGGTTAGATCCTAGGATAATTGTCTCATTGACCTACATAGGATTCATTATAGGAAAAAATTTACATTATTTTGACTACTTCCATATTTGTACTGATAAATACAGTACAGCCATAATTTACCATATGTAACCAGAAATCATATACACTTAGTTTCCACAAAGAGTACAGAATCATCCATTTTCTTTTTCCTTTAAAACAGTTTTAGTGCACAAGATCTCCACAATGTCTAGCAATGTGCACAGCAAAACCAATTTGTTACATTTTTCTTCAATACAGTTTTACTCGACATCCCATGTAGATGTGGAATGCCAATCTTGTATCAATGCAGATACATTCCACATTTCACGTCAGAAGTAATCGTAACACGAAGGGAATTTCAACCATTAACATTTTAATCCAAAACATTAACCAAACAAAGAATGGGCACTTGACAGAACAAATTATATGTTTGTGCATATATATATAAATATGTAAAAGAAAAAAAACCCAAAATACCTACTGAAGGTACAATTTGCTTTTTTGACACATTCTTTCACCAGCCTCTGTTTGCCCTAACCTTTATGCAAAGCTATAGTGAAAAAAAAAACAACCAACAAAAAAACCCACCACAACTTTCTTCTGGAATAAAGTTAGTCATGATTTTCATTAGTCGACCATAACTAATTTCTCTCAGTCTCCAAGACACTCCTTTATACCTTATTTGAGGGGGCAGAATCTAACACATAGAAGCAGAACTACAGAACTGAAACAAGATGTTTAACTACGCTTTATTTTTTCTCTCCCTTAAAATCTACTTTTTCATTTGACTTTACAAAAAAGCCACAGTCTTTCAGAAGTATGGGCAGCTTACATAAATTACTTTTATGGCTAATAAATACAGACGAGAATGTAACTCCAATATGGAAATAGTTCAAAACCTGTGCTTTACTTACCTCTGCTGTCATTTTGGCAAACTTGTCAGGAGGAATGTTTCCACATAATACATTTTTCCTTAGGTTAGGGTTCTTTGCATCCTTGAGATTCGCTATCCTACTTCGTACCCTATTTTTGTATTTCATATCAGTGTTTTTTAATTCTTGAAAAATAGGTGCTTTGGATTTAAGGAACAAAACATGGATGAGTAAAACAGAGTAACACATTAACAAGTAAACAGAGCACTACAAAGGATTCATTTTGAGGGGCAACTTCTAAACCAATGTACTTCTCCACTGTCCATCAAGTCCTCCCCCAACCCCAACCAACAGCTACTTTCCTGTTCAATACAGCAGAATTCACAACCTTCTTAAGCCTAATCACAGTTTAGCACATGGTCAGTGAAATATGAATTTTTGGGTAGTAGGATCTCAACTTAAATTGTGAAAAGTTACCCTTAAGTTTATGTCCAGTTTCTTGACCTCATCCTGAGAATTAATTCATTTCTGAACCAAATATTCAAACAATGACAGCTCACTAACACAATTTTTTTTTTGTTAAAAAAAAAGAAGCCCAGACCTCTGTTCTGGAACTATTCAAACACTGCTACCAGAACTACCCTTTTGAAAACTGTCAATTCATTTAGAAATAAACTTGTAGAAAATTAAATAAGTACATTAGAAAATGATTAAGAACACTGTTAACTGTTAACAAGAAAAGATTTTTAAATAGCATAGAAGAGCCCAGAATTTTATGTAAGAATGCTTCAGTAAGATATAATATTGCTGCTGCAAGGAAAACATACTGAGCCGAAAAGAACCCACATGCACTCACCTACATGCATTCCTACGTATCTTAAGGCAAATCATTTAGATTGGGCTGGTTTTTTGAACACTAAATTTATATACTGATGTGTTGAACACAGTTTACCATTTTTGTTTTACGTGAAATACAAAAACACTCAGTAGTTAATTCATTTGAAAATTATCTGCGTTTTTTTAAAAAATACTCCTGCTCTAGAGCACACAGATATACAACAAAGGATATCCTCTTCAATCTGAGAACCCAGCTCTTCTTCATCAGCACCAATAGCAATGTAATCATCTGAGGAAAACAAATGATAAAATATTAGCAACCTGACACTCTGTGTTCTATACCCCTGAGATCCCTACAGTTTCAGAACTCTGAAACTCAGCAAATTATAAAACACCTGCAGTGAGTTTTCTTTTTGTATAGGTAATTTTAATTTACTGAATACTTATCCTTTAAAGAACAAAAATAAGTGAAAGGAAGCAGAACAGAAGTTTAAAAGAGTTAAAAACCTTTAAAAATCAAAAAAGTTCTGACACCTAGTTGTAAACACAAGTAGAAACAAAAAACCATCGCTATACAGAAAAATTTTAAATATTCCAATAGGCTTGGCATCTCTCCCATCTCCACAGCCTGTGCATAGAACAGAGTATTATAAAAAGGAAACATTTTATATTGTGTTTAATCAATTGTTTTAGTCCACACAATACAAGAATAAGCAAATAAATGTTTTGCATGCATGGAAGAGAAAGATTTCATTAGAAACATAGTAATTAAATAATGAACAATCTTATTAGAATTTTTTTTAATGCAAAACAGAGATGTGCCATAGAACATATAAATTAGAAGAAATAGACCACAGCAGACTTGAAGACAATGCAACATTTGAACTAAAATGTCTCAAGATAACTGTTTACTGTTTCTGACCAAAATGCTTCCTCACAAAGACATCTGCCTTTCCAAGACAGCTTAAGAACAAATTATATACAGTGTTTGCCTCCTCGTTTCTACATGGACGTACTTCAGTGGGTAATCCAAACATCACTCCTCCTTCGACCTCATACCAAAGGCCATGAAACAAGAAAATAAACTTATTTTTTTAACTCATAGATCATCAGTTTATATGTGCTATAGAAAGCAACATAGCAAAAAAGGTTCTTGCAAAACAACTAGCTAAAATTAAGACCACATAGAATTATGAATACTAAGATGCTGTATGTGACTATCTGGTCCCAAAAGAAGTCTATGAACTACATATCCAGATGACCACAAATTCATGGTCTTTAGTCAGCTTTGCTTATTGTGTATACCTGAATTTATATGAATTACAAGAAAAAATAAAAGAGTGAAGAGAGTAAACATGGATAATTCAGAAGTCTACTTACACTGGGCCGAGTTACACTAAGCCAAGAGCAGAGAAACAGGAGCTGGGTCACAATTTTGATAGAAGAGAAGGATGCACCAGAAAAAAAATCAGGTAATTCTGAAAAGTCCAGCTTTCAGTTTGCTCCTTATCTAGCATATTATTCAATTTGTCAGTTTAAAGACACCCAAGTGTACATGAGGGATAAAAATACAAAAACCTGGAACAGCCAAAGAATTTACAGATACCCAAAAGGCATGAAGTTAAGAGCAATGCAAGACTCTCTTATTGCAAGTATCTTGATGAAACATCAAGAATAAATGAAAATAGTAAAGCAGCTTCAAAATCTGAAGGTCCCCAGGACCTCTGGTGTAAGAAAGGCATTCTTGTATGTAGTCACACTCTCTCAGTCAAAAAGACTGAGACCAAAAAAAATAGCAGCCTCTACAAAGAGATTTAAATGAAGCATTAAGGAGGCAACAACCTTCCTGAAAAGAAGACACCCTGTTGGCAATGTATCAGATGAACTGAGCCACAAAATGTCCTGAATCATCAGCAACGAAGATGCATTTCGAAACATTTCCATGCTGTCAAGGTTACTCATTACTTGCACCTTGGGTGAACTGGTTTATGTGTCTACACATGCAAATGGACACAAACAGGGTTTATTCTATCCTATGGAGCAGGAGAAAATGTAGAGTGGGAAAGACAGAAAGAGAGAAGAAGGAAACAGTTAAACTTGAAAATATAGTCTACGAAGCTCACCTCCTGTTCTGAGAGCTGCAGAGAGCATTTCTCTACATTTCACTCGTACGGAGTCTGAAGTGCTTGGAGCCCGGGGAAAAGAAGGGATGAAAGAATTTGAGGGAGCACTACCCTCCTCCTTCCTGCTGCTGGAATTGCTACTTGAACTGCTAAAAAAAGGCAAAATGAAAACCAGTATTAATGTTTTTTCCCCCCTTCTTCAAACAACTTTGTTTCTGGGCAAAATACAGGTCTTTTGCTATACCCATTTGATGGTATTCCAAAATAAGAACACAGGCCACCTTTTAAAAGTTATTTATAGATCTAGAGTCAATACAATTTTTAAAGTGTCTTTAGACTATTCACTAGAGTATTCCACACAATAGAGACACAGCAGGTATTTCGTTCCATTATGTGGCACATAAGCTTTAATTCTCAGTTCTTTACATTAACATGAAATCTTTTTTTTCCTCCCACAGAACTTTACTTTAAAAAACAGTGATGATACATCACACCAACATTCACTCTGCAGCGAATGCCTTGCATTCAATCTGCTTACTGTATTGAAGGGGTGCCATGGGCACAAAAACCCCCCCACAATTTACATAGTTTTGCAAACTGTAAACCAAGTTTTCAGCTTCCATATGGACATACAGTTAGAGGTTAAATTTCAATTTTAAAATGGCTGCTAAAAAGAGATCCCTAAACTCAGAAACATATAGAAGAAATGGGCTTGCAAATAGTCTTTCGTAAATGTTCTTCAGCTCCTGCAGTGACATTAATGTAGACTTCTTTTTTTGGTAACATATTTTGTGTTTACCAAAAAAAGTGCAGAATGTTTATTAAACATAAAAGCTAACACACAAAAGAAGCATATGCAATTACCACAAAGCAGAGACTGAAAGTTGTTTTACAGTTTTCAAAGCTGAGTGCTAGTACTGAGAGAGGACAGAGTATTTGAAAGACCCAACAGATGGAATAAACAACAAACTTGTCTGGCCATATCATGACCTATGTCTTTCTTTTTTTTTCATGTCAACAGCAGCACAATTTACTTCCCTAATAACACACTGTTTGTTGTACAACTCTGTCTTTCAGAAGAGAACATGGCAGCTGTCTCTAATATGACAAATCTGGACCAAATAGTTTAATGTTAATTTATACTGAATGAGATTATTTGCACAGACAATAAGAATTAAGCACCTTTCTTCTCTGGCTTCAGGGCTGTTTTGTGAGGAAGATGCAGGCTCCTTTTTCTTTTCTTCAGAATCTTTATCAGTTGAAGGTCCATCTGGAAATACAAAACATGAGAAACTCTCTTCTACCCAGAAATAGTAACTGATTTAAAGCAGTGGTAAAATACCATGATTTCTCCTGAACCAGTTGGAAATGCTATCAGCTCCCACTCTCTGCTTTGACCTTCTCTTGCAGTACAGCCTTCCACTTCCCAACACCCTCCCAACACAGGAAATGGAAAACACGACAACACTTCAGATCCTTCAAGTCAAGTCCAGCTTCTGCTTAAACTGGCAGTGAAGACATGACGAAAACATAGACTTTTATGATTTATTTTTTTCAACACTCCTGCATTAGGTAGACAGTAACTTCTTAGGTATTGCATCAGGTCTCTGGAGTTTGTCTTCCATGCTTTATATACGTAAGTTCCTACCACATACACACCATTCTTTTTAATTATATTGTGAAAGATACCATGGTAGGCAAAATAGAAAGTAATTTTCATATTTTCAAAGGAGTTTTCCAGACACACAGTATCTTCTGTGATAGCTCTTAAATTAGTTGCCTCAGTGTTTAAATATATATGAATCTGCCATTCCCATACAGGTTATGTTTCACAATGATTTTATAAAGAATAAAGACAAAAGTCTTTATGGAAAAGAGCAATCACAACATTTAACTCTAGCATAGCAAGAATGCATACACCCTTCTATTGTAAAGAGGATTTCAGAGTGGCTAAATTGAGCGCCTGCTTTGATTTCCACTCTAGAAAGGCTGGCTCTCTGCTGCCTACAGAGAAAGCCTAGTAAGATTGGCATCACTGATTGACAGATTTTGTGAATTCCTCTTTCCAAGCCCTTATAAAGCTGCTATTACACTTCTAAATTCAGAGACACTGTATTATCAGAATAAGCATATATTACAAACTTTAAAATTAATCAAAAACAGAAAAAGAAAAGGAGGGAAATCTGTTAAGGCTCAGTCTTGCCAACAAAGATGTCCTGAACTAAGCATGTAAATCCTTGTTTAAACATCTAAAAGTATCCTTAATTCCAGAGGAACCCCATCCCTGTGCTTGTCAGAAGAACTTGGTTGTACGTAACACACAAATTCAGGTTTCTTCAAACACTGAGCTCTTTAATTTTATTTCTATAGAGTAGAAAATAACTGTACTGGCTTTCTCTTTATAGGAACAATAAACCGAACATGATTTTGATCCTTTCCTTAACCTGTGAGTTAAGGAATTTATGCACCCAAATATCACTTTATTAAAAAAATCATAGCAGAGACAGCAGTACTGACCAGACACCCATCTACTATCCTGTCTCCAGCTGTACCTATAAACAGATGCACACAAAATAATACAGGAACCAGAAAAGCACAAAAAGATACTTCTCCAGATTATTCCCCCAGCTTTCAAGAGCTCACTCATTGTTTGCAATGTTGTATTCAATCCTTGATAAATTTCTTCATTTAAGAAAAAAAATATAATTAAACATAGATGATGCATTTAGGCTGATTGTCTTCAATAAGCTGATGATGTTATTCAAAAAAATTTCTAATAAAGATAGCAATTTAACAACTTTTGTTTATAAAAACTAATTTCACTAAGAAAGAAAACAAGACTATAAACTGAATGGATCACACAAGTTCTTTGCTATGACAACTGAAGTGCACTAAGAGAAAGAAAACAACTCCCATTTTTAACATGCATACTCACTCTCTCTATGGCAACAACTGATTATATGATATAATCTTCAAAGATGTTCTAAATATGCATGCAATCTCATTTACCTTCATAGTGTTTTAAATACATGATCATTTTTGTCAGAGGCTTTATGACAAACCAGTAGATCAAATAGGTATCTTGGGGTACAGCTCAAGTCCTGCAAAGCAGGAGCTCTGCTTCAGCCCATTTACCTACACATTTTTTTTTGGCACACAAGTTGTCAAATTCAGGTCTGACCTATGTATCTCCTGCTTATTTTGCACCATACACAGCACAGTGGTACAGCTGGCATGCAGTTTTCTTTTATCAAACACTTCCATTTAGCCAGCACCATTTCACCAAGGGCAGGCACCTGAGAACACCTGCCCATACCCCAACGGATTCTTTCCCTTATGGAGGGCAGGGTATACACAAGGCACAGAGACAAAAGCACAGCTCCTCCTATAGCTGCAGACCAGTCCATGCAAGGATGTCTCAAACCAAGGTTAGACTTGAGCAGCTGAGACTGGACATCTTCAGCAAGTATATCTTCAAAACTATAATTTCTTTGATCACTTAAGAATTTATAGATATTTTTGCTTAATCTGGTTTCAGAAACCTGAAAATAAATAGTATCCTAAGTGTTTAAGTTGCTTTTATGGATCATAAATTGGAAAGCACTAAAAGAGGTGCTTTCCATCTTTAAACTCACACATTAATAAGGGTATCTTGTTTTACTGAAATACTGTATTGACAAAAGAACAGAGTGCAATTAACAGCCTGCTAGACAGCATTTCATCTTTTCTCTGGGGAAAGAACATTTATCCTTGACAAATTAAAAGTCCCTACTAATTAGCTTACTTTACATTCAATGGCCAGACTCTAATAGAAAGGAAGAATGACATCTAATGGGAACTATGAACAACCACAGAAATTCTAACAAAGTAAGGTGGAAAAAAATGGCCCTTCTGTGAAATGTCTTTAAAAATTCCAATGTGATTCACCTCGGGAAGTCTACAGAACATTATAAATATTTATATAATATAAATTACAAGTTGTGCAGTTCTTTTTTCAACTCCATACAGCTATTCAAACTTACCAACTTTTTCTTCTGAAACAAATGGAAATTGGCACCAATTTTAGGATGGAAAACTGTAACTTCACAGTTTTAGCTACTGCATCTTCAGCAGGCCATAAAAAAACTCAAAGCTTGGGTTTTTTTATAAGAGAAGCTAATGTATATTGATACTTCTTATTTAAAATACAAAGCATATGCTAGTAACATGAATAGACTATTAGCCATTGGAATAAGATATTCCAAGTTTAACAACTGCACTGCATTTTCCACCTGGAACTTGCAATTAATTTGAAAGATATTTGACGCTTCACCAGTAAAAACTCTCCAGGGTCAAACACGACATAACAGTAGTTTTTGTTATCTAACCAAAAATTCTAATGTAATAATATACATCCAGATAACATAACTAATCTGAATGTTAAAAGTCATTAACAGCTTTCTCCTAGATTTTTTCTATTTATTTTACAAGACAACACTAGACATTGCTTGTAGTAACAACTTGCTAGTAACAAGAAAAAAATTAGAAAATAGAAAGATGTAATGTTATTAATTTATAAATCTAACTTTAAATTAAGAAAATTTTTAAAGTAAAAATTTTTTTCAGAAATGGTAATGAAAGGTGACTAGTTATTACCTGGAATCATACGAAAATTTAATTTAGTGGGATATCGTGTGTTACCTACTCATGAATCACCACTAGAACTTGGAAAGTTTTCTGAGTATTCAGTTTAAAAAAGTTAAAAGAAAGAGAACAGGTATCATATGACATAGTTATTAATTTAATAACAACCTTCATATTTAATAATTATTTAGGCTCCATTTTCCAGACTCTGACCAAATAATCTTGAGATGCACAAGCGGCTACACTTGTCAGCAATTCCTCTACAAGATGTAGTAAGGCATGAAGGTAAGATCAGTAAAGTTTCTTTCCAGTAGTAGCACTGGGAAGAGGAATATATAAAAATCCATAAACAAACAACAAAATTATAAACTGTTTGCTATTTTTAAAGATTTTTTATCATCAGTGACAAAAGATCATAACACATGGACTTATTCACTACATGTGTTTTTCTCTTACATAGTATAAGGTATCATGTGTTGTTATTTCTCCACTGATTAGCTTAACAAATTACAGACCCACTAACAGTACATGAAGAGTTCCAAATATGCACTTGACAGGAGGTGATTTCCACAGCTCATACTTGATATGAAAATGAAACTACTGAAATTGGTTTTGCACTTGGTTCTGCTTGATGTCTTATAAAGACATGTACTTTTCTTATCAATAGTAAATAATATTCTTAAATGCTATTAGACTCTAATTTAAGAACTTGTTTTGCCAGGAACATTTTTTTTTTTGAGCAAAGCCAGTAGGTTTTGAGATATCCTTGAACAACTTCACCTAATGACAGCATTACCATACCTGTAAGATAGTCCTAGACTGTACCTCCTTGCTCCAGGAGAATCACATCCAGGTTTGAAATAACGAAGGATTTTGTGAGCAAAGTAATCTGAGTAAAATACCTCTGTGATGCCTGACTGGTGCTATTAACACTTAAACATTATTTTAAAATAAAATTACTCAGGCATGCCCTTCTTTGAAATAGGTATTTCAAAATGTTTGTGTCCTCACTTTTAGTTTTCAATACTGGCAACAGATGATCACTTAATGTTAAGAATATTGTGCCATCATTCTGCATTTTTAGTTCAGTATATAAAGTTACTGGATGGAAGTTTACTTAGAGGTCTGGATGTTGTTTTTCACTGTATACTCTTCAGTTCAGCAAGTAATTATTTGTTATGAGGGTTATATTCCTTAAGGAATTTTTGTTACTTTTCTAACATAAGAAACACTCCTGACAACCTAAGTGAGTATGCATAGATTCATTATCTGCACAGCATACTCTGTATACTCAGCTACTTGGCAAAACAATTATTATTTGTAAATCCCATGTTATAACTGAACAGCATTTTATTTTGAGAGCTGAATTTAGCTCATTATGCAAATTGTGACCATCTCTGCTGTGTGGTTTAACTTTCAGAAAGTATCTGAAGGGGCCTTGCACTGTGGCTCACCCAGTGAGTCACTTCAGACAATGGTCACAAGCCCTCTGCTGCACAGCTTCCGACCCCTCCAAAAAACCATTGGTAACCTGGCAAGACTCAAGTCAAGCCACAGAGATCTGGTGATTCACAACTCACTTTAATTTGTTCTCATGTTCCCCATGCATTCCTAAAAACTGAACTCTGATAGCATTGAACTGAAACATTACATGCAGCCTGAACAGTCAACAATTCTTGCCTAAAGCAAAATGTCATTTATAAAAATAACTCACAAAGACTTCAGAGCTCTGAGTACAATGCTTGGTACGATTAACAGCTGTCCGCTTCTGCTGCCATCTTTGCTCCATACCACTTTACATGCACTATAAACAGCATAATCGAAACTGATTTCTCAAGCAGCTCAACATACGGTATCTCGTATTCTTCCGAGAAAGTCAAAACTAATGATAAAACAGAATAAGAGTACTTCGTAAGATTCCCACCCATACTTATACCCTATCTTTCACAGTTATGAAACTTTACATTCTAACAAATTAGTGAGCAGTGATAAAAGAGGCAAAACATTTGCCTTACTATGCTTTATTATCAGATCTACATTACAACCAAGGAAAATTTAACTACCTAAATCTTGAATGCAAGCAGTGCTCTATTTTCAGGAATAATTTGATTTTATGTAGTAAGTGCATTACTACAACTATACTAGAGCTGGCACAATAATGTACACACAGTAGTATCTGCCCTGTTACAAAAATTAGCACATGAATGAAGGTCACATACCTACTGCCTCAAGAAGTATTCAGTTCTGATAAATGCCAAATATTTCTTATTTGCTTTCCAGCTCCTCACATGTTTGACTTCACCTCATGCAAGAAGCCTTAGGTAGAGTCTCCCAGCTGTGTTAGAACAATCTGAACCTACCAAGCTAGGAAAGGGGAAGGCCTACCTTGCCCCAGCTGTTTCTTACTGCTACAATCAATCCCTGTGTAGGAAACAGTAACTGCAAACAGGCTGGACCAAAAAAATGATAGATTAAATTCAAGCCAGAAGAAATGAACAGAACAATTATTTTTCAACTGGTCAGTTCCCAGCTCTGGTCTTCTGGATAGCCACTCCAGCACTAGTTGTAACACAGGAGGGAGCAAAGAGGCACCTGTGCAGAAGGGCAGGACTGCTCCTTTCAGCAGCAGCCTACACCCAGATTGACCTGCCGTGATCATCAGGCACCACATTCTTACCCAGACTTCTACAGCATGAAAACCCTCCAGGAAGGAGGGACACTCCCCATGTTTTACAATGCTGGAACACTTAAACACCAGTCAGCTTTAAGTAACAACATATTAAGACAATTTTGACTGACTTAAGGTACTCAAGTGTTAAAAAAATGAGACAATTATTTTTAGTGTCTCAACAAACAAATGGCAAATCCTTTGGTCAGATATCATCAGGCAGATCTCCCACTCCCCAAAGAGAGCAGCATCTGAGCACACTCCCAAATGTTGAGAATTCTGTTGGAAATGAGAGTATCTCCTCTACTATACGTTGTCTAAGCTAAGTTGCAGTATTAAAAATTTGAACTTCCAAGAAAAAAAAATGAACTCTCACCAAATATTGAGAGGGTTTTGTTTTTAAAACTTAGACTAATAACTTCTAATAACTTGAGAGCTAAATCACTCAATCCAGCAGCTACTTTAAGAAGTCTTTAGAGTAGCTGATGCTAATATGCAAGTCAATTTCTCCCCTTATATATCTTATCGCTTTTATGTACTGATATAATAAAGTTGGACCTCTACATTTAGGTTTAAAAATAAAAAGCATATTATTTTTACTATTTACCAGTTAACTCCAATCAGACCCTACATTAATATCCTTTATATGCATTTATTTTTATTGTAAAGGTCATTATGAATTTAAAGGTATTTTATTGGCATGTTTAGTATTATCTAATTTTAACTAAACTTACTAAATTTACTAAAACTAACATTATTAGTAGGTAGATTAAAAGTCTTTAAGGTAGCTTTAAAAAGTTTGCTGTAGAGGCTGTTGCTTCTTACTAGAACATCAAAGTTTAAAGTTCTGACAAACTGTTGATTTCTACAGACAGTCAGAGTATTTTCTACATCATTTACAAGATAGTAATAAAGTACCTGATAAAATACTTCACAATTGATAAAAATGAGGCTGAATTTAAATGGTAGGGGACTCTAACACTCTCCTGGTATTTGGCATGTTTTTCAGACAGAATGGTAAATATTTAAATCATAATGTAAACTGTTTTCTATTTTAAAATTTTAAGCTTCAGAATCTTAATTTACCTAAACTTACGTACAAAGAAACAAAATAGAGTGCACCACAGTATATGAACAAACGTATCTGGACAGAGTTCGAGATTTAAGTGTTTTCAGATATATTAAGTACTACCAAATACCCTTGAATAAAACCCTAACAGACAGGTTTTGTTAACTGTATTAATTGTTTTAAGGGAAATTAAACAAAAAGTATTAAGTCACTAATTAGTAAGCTGTTTAAAATTATGAAGGTTTTAGAAAGTGCAGCTCTGTTTCTCACTACCTGTAAGTTCTAACAGATTTTAACATAATTTTTACTGGTTTTTTCTCTTGACAAATCACTTCATAACCAAACTTCAAAGCCTCCACCCTCTCACATGAGATTTTGCACCAGTTCTTCAGAGTACTTGTTATATTTGACAAAGAAAATAGGCAAGAAGAGGTTTGTTAGTGCTTAGTGCTGCAGTACAGTCACTCCAGCTCAACTGCAGGCAGTGAGACTTCAGAAATTAATCACATCAGAGAAGCTGATTTCCTACTGCCTGCCAGCCCCAATAAAATACATTAACTGTTTCTCTGAATACACTCTCACAGTAATGGCCTAGTGACAGTCACAGAGTAAAACCAATTACATCAGTGCAGAAAGTTTCAACATTCACACAAGAGCATGAATATGTCTAAAGCAAGGCAGTGTGAAGGATGTGCATCAAGGCTACACGGAGTTAAAACATGCAAGAGCGGGGATGTTTCTGTTGCCATACCTAACAGCTTCTTCCAAGACTTGATAAGAGATTTTGCTAAAGATGTAACCTCTTCATCTGTGCTTTGCTTGCGTATTGCATTCACTGACATTCCAATTCTGGTAGACTGCAAAAGAGAAAGAAATATACATTATCACAAGCGACATGAAGACAATTTAACAAATGAACACATATAAATTTGTTGGTTGACATAATTTTTTACAATATCTTTTTTTCTTTTCTGGTGGGTTTGTTTTCTTTTTTCTTGAGATTATCAGAACAAAATGCTGCAAGTCTTTATAAAAATTATTTTAACAACATGGACATTTTAGAAAGAAATACAACAGTATTACCATTTGTCTTCATCACAAAGGTTTAGGAAGGGGTGGGCAGTGATGGTGGGCACAAGGGTTAAGGACTGTATTTATATTTCAGCACTATAAGAAGCTTGCTAACTCCTTCACTGTCATCATACTCTTAGAATTCCCATTTAGTGGCTGTGGAAAAAGCTGTAATACCAGCTGGGAGCAGGCTGGCAGGTTTTAGGAACCTAAAAATTTTGGCAATACTGAGATTCTTTAGAATCCTTAGCGCAGAGAGTTCTGATTTTAGATAGAAGCAGAACTCTCTGTGTTTAAGATTTTAAAAAATGAGCTATCCTATCTCTGAAAAGGCCAAGGCAGTGACAAGCTTTAAGCCTTTGCCACTACTGCCACCTACAGAGTGAATATGAGAGTAAGTTACAATCCACGCCTTTCAAGACTCAGAAGATGAGGACATAAATTTAGCTCAACAGTAACATTTTAGAAGATTCATGGCTAATGTGTTCATGTAACAAGGAGAAAATTTCCACCCTTTTAGCTTCACAAGAGGAGAAAAGCATTTAACAATACAAGTAATGATTTTACTATCATTTTGTATTTTGACTGATGACTAAATTTTATTTGTTTTTAAGATGCTCAGTTTTCTTGCATTACCATTTACTCACTAAATATAAATTATTCTACTTACTTCTGCAACAGATCATCATAAATTTCATTCTTCTCTAAAGGAAAATTTAAACCTTTGTGGCTTGCTGAAAATGGAAATGATTTATTCCTGTTAATTACTTCTTACAACCCAAACAACACTTTCTGAGGCACCATGGATGTGCTAAATGACTGGAAACATACTGAAATAATCCGTAGTTATTTCAGCCAAAGAAGTACATCAAATAACCTCAGGCCTGAGCATCAGCTCTAAACACATATTTTGAATTAAAGAAAACATGGTTACTTACCTGTAACTAAAGTGTTCCAAGATGGACTCTGCTTGCTCAGATTAACGGTACTTGCCAATTCTCTTGATATTTTGAACACTTAAATCTCAACATTATGTTCAGACAATAAAGAGTCACATGTCCTTGAAAATCCATAAAATACCTCATCTGGATGAGAAAAATGTATCTACCAAAAACCCCAATCTTTCATTAGTACCTGGGCACAATGAGAGCCTATGCTCATCAGCAAAGGGAAAACACACAAACTTACAGACTTACTTAGCTAAGTAAAATCCAAAAACTCAAGTAAAACTCAAAACTAACTAGAAAAATTTCTTTTTCTGATCACAGAAGAGAGACAGTTTATGGGAACTGTCTGAACTGCCAGCTTTCTTAAAGCAGTACATAAAAACAACTCATTTGTTTGCTTTTATAGAGCACTGGAGCAGATCTGCCTGAAGAGAGGAAGTAGTGATCTACTAATTTACCTGCCCGCTGACACAGATAATCACAAAAGATCAGTGTTATATTCTCAAAAATGACTATGTTTTAATGACAAACCAGCTGACAGTATTTGAAATTTCCTCAGTCTTCCTGTCTGTGGAGCTGTTCTTGTGATTGCCATTTTAAGTGAAAAACTCCAGTATTTTCGTTCTTCCCCACTTTAAATTCTAGAGCACTTTTCATCTGCTTTCAGAGTAAAGACAGTCGAAGACAGCATAAGACAGCTGTTTTCACCCTGCAGCATTGAAGCTTTGGCCAGCAGCCCTCAGTAGCTGTCAGCAGCAGTGAGCATAAGTAACCTACGACTGACCCAAAGCAGGGCATATGGTGGCAGCAAGTCTTCTCTAAACCAGAACAGACACAAAAATGTAAGGAACACAGCTGGGGAGTGAGTGCAACCACCAAAGCAAGCAGAGGTGCTACCAACTTTAAATTGTAAGTGTGTGAGGATAGAGAATTGGTGACCACTCAGACCAAAGCAGAGCCAACCCAACCACTGAAGAATAACCTCGGGGTTCCCAGGTCTCCACAGCTTGCCAGTGAACCGGCCTGAAGCCATTAACAAGGGCTGCACATCACAGCCTAGTTCTGCACATGTGTGTGCAATTTCCTGTAAAACCTGTTTGTTAAAATAAAGCCTGACTGTCTCACTCACTGTTTGGCTGTGCACTAACCACAATTAGCACCAGGGACACGATGCCTTTAATGCTGTGAAGCTGCTAAACAGATTTGCAAGTCAGACCACCGGATAAATCATGTGTGAGGAAGCCTACTGGCTCCCTGCCTAGCTGAGCAAGGATCAGCTTGCTTACATAAAACTCGTTAGATCTAACACAGTGGTATTATTGCCTGCAATCACTTCAGCTTTCTGTGAAAAAAACTGTGGCAAGAAAGACACAAGACACCAGCACGAGTTCAGGCTACTGATATTCACCTTCCTACACCACATACCTGCAAAACTAATCAGAGGACCTTGTCATTTCAGGCTGAAATAGCAGTGGTGTTACACGAAAAATCATCGCTTCTCTTATAACACAGGAATAACAGAGCTAGCAAAGCTTTTCTCAATGTAGCAAGCTTTCAGAACTTCTTAACAATGGGTATGGAAGTGTGCTGTTCACTTGTGTCCTGCATTTCATCAATTCAAACACAGTTGCCAGAAGTCTTGATCTAGGTAAGAGGAAGATAGTGCTTTCACTTTCTCATGACCATCACCCTTCTAGACATTGGCACACTAATGATCCACCACCAGAGCAATGCGTACGATTACTTCACACTTCGATTCTTGCTCCGACTCCACCACCACTTAAGCAAATTTGGGATGCCAACAAAGAAAGTTTATGTCAGACTTTATATATTTATCAAACTCTCAAGGAAAAAAAAAAGTAAATTTGAGTCCAAATATGTTGCTAAATGCAATCTCATGCAGTGGAACTGTTTCGAATACAGCAATGCATATTTATGAAAAACTTCCTAACTAAGGTACACTTAGTCAATGCACTACGCAAGAGTATTCCAAAGTACTTGAATTTCCAGCACACTTGCAGGGAGATTTTTCATTCCAAAGGCAAAAGAACATTACTATACTTAATGCAAAATATAATTTGCATTAAGACCTGCACATAGAAACTCCAAAGAATCAGGTCAACAGAGGGGTTTTCTGGGTTTTGTTCTTGTTTTGTGTGGGGTATTTTTTATGTGGGGTTTTGAGTTTGCTTTCTTTTTAAAGAAGAAGGTTGAACATAGGGGACAAAGTCTCAGAGTTGTACCAGCATTCATGCATGAAAGTGACACCTTAAAATTCCTATTTTCAGTCAGAAATAGGATTAGTAATAACTTACTAAGTACCTCCTGAAAATATATAGGATGAATGAATCAAGGATGTCATTGCTTCTGACACTCTTAAGATTTGAACTTTATAGCTAATTCTTTACCTGTGACCATTAATTGCCCCTTAGAAAAAAGTTACTTTTCAGTCTCCTCCAATTTAAGTGGCTACCACAGCAAATAAGGTCTCAGATTTAACTCTGACATTTAGAAATTTTCGCAGATAGGGAGTATCTGGTTACTTTGGAACAAAAGTGGCTCACTGATGAATTACATGACAAGTTCTGAAACTTGACATGTAAGGAAAGTTGACTAAGTTTATTTTTGGAAAGAATTTACAAATAATATATGAAATATTGTTAGAGATGTAAATCTAAGCAACATTAGTGAGCGTATCCATGCAACTGGGAAAGATTGTACCACTCCATCACTCCAGCCCAGGAGAGTAAAAGAGGAGTGTAACTATCTTAAGAAATATACTACTCAGTGTGAGGGAGGGGGGATGTAGAGTGTGTGTCAAATTACAACTTGCCTAAAAGGTATCAACTATGTTTCTCCTCACTTACAATGCAAAAGCAGAACTAACTTCATAAGAAAAGATGGTATCAGCTGTAGTCAGGTGCATCCTCCTTCAGGAGTAAGGAAACATACCACATTTGTGTTAGAGTAAAAACGTGAGTTTCTCTGTACGGTAAATTCGTAGGCAGCTCTTGTCCTTTGCCTATGATAAAATTCACTAGTCTCAGCTTAATCAAAAAGATAAGCTCTGAGAGTTTGCTGCTGGAAGAAAATACTTAAGGTAAGTGCCCTAGATCAGGTGAAGTGAGACTATATTACCATATAACAAAACTGATGCTTCCAGAGACTTTCGACCTAGAAATCTACTTTAATAGTGCAACCTTCTTTCAAATCTGCTGGCTACACCTTCACCATTATGGAGTTAACATTTGCAACCTAACAACAGTAAGAAAATCATACCTGTAACAACTCAAGGGTCATGGGAATATTCTTAAGCTCCTTCAACAAATCAAGAGCTCCAGCCTAAAAGAAAGAAAGAAAATAAAAAAGTGAACTTAGTAGCAATCAGGAACTTCAAATATACCAACAATATAATCTTATCTGCTTTCAGGGTCACACGCTGGGTTCAAACCATCAATTCTCAATTTATGCACAGAACTAGAACAAGGAATGTTCCACTTCACAAACTCGAAGCATTTCTAGGCCTTAACTTGGAAATCAAAGTATTCACTCAAAGACTAGGGAAGTTTTACCCCATATAACTCAAATGACAGTCAAAGCATTCTGTCAGTTACTACTTAACCAACTTACATCTTCAAGGGTACTTCACTTAACAGCACCAGAAACAATCCAGACAACAGCAGGAATTCCCAGTTCAGAACAACCACATCCGTTTTAGCACAAGAACCTGGAGTTGAGAAGCTCTGCACAGCCCATCAATAATGCATATATATATATATAAAACATACATAGACATCATTCTTAACTGTATTTGTGGTGATGTGGTAAAGCCACATGTTGTGGGTTTTTCTTTCTCCCCTGCTAAGACTGTTGGGAGAGGTACTAACTAATTCTGCATAAGCACCTTTCTAGATAGATGAGTCAAGTTCAGAGACTGTACTATTACACATTAACAAAATCTATACCCAGCTACTCTAACAACTCATTCCTTAGCAATGCAGGCCTTACTTAAAAAAAGTTTTCATAAATGCGAGTTCTGTAATTCTCTTTAACCTCTCCAACCTTGATGATTTACCAACTCTACTTCAGCAAAGCTCTGCACCAGCCACTTCTGACTGCGTACGTGGGCTGTCAGACTACACAAACCTCCCAAAGGCTGAGATGATCTGGCTGTTATTCAAGTGCATGTGGTGTTGAACTTGGAAGCTATGAACAGAAGGGAGGCAACAACTGCCTGTGCATCCAAGAGGCCATTCTATTCAGGCTCAGTTCATTACCTTCCCACCTTTTTCTTTTCCTTTTTTTTTTTTTTTTAAATTCATGAGGTTTGGAAATAAATCCCACAAAATTTCCATCTTGCAAATCTGTGGAATTTGATTCCTTTTTCTTTCCTTACCTCTCAACTCATCCTATTTCATTTTGCATTTTGCTTGCTTTTCAAATTCTCCCTAATTAACTTCTAATATGACACCTGTTGCAAGGAAACTTAAACTATTCTGCTACATCTGCAGTCTTACAATTTAACCACTAAAGATAAAATAACCACCAGGAGGTTGAGAAAGATGGAAGTGGAACTTTGGAGTCACATCCAAAAACCCTCAGCTCTGGACATCTCCACAACCTTTGTTTTTCAAACACTTCTAACTCAAAGAAGCCTCCAAACCCAAACATTTCACCAAATTCCACCTTACACAAATTCAACTAACGTATAAAGCTAAAGTTTTACTATTTTGCCATGATAGCAAAAGCCTCATTTAACTTTACGCATGATACACAAAACTTCTCCAGTCGTAACCACAGAATTTTAGCAGCAATTATGCAAGACTGAGAAATGTCATGATGTTTTCAGGTGCTAAATTAAGTTGGCATACTAAACCATATCTTTCTCTCAACAGCCATAAGCGTGGTTTCTTCTGTGCAAACAGAGATCCAAATAAAGCAAGTTAGTTATCTTCACTGCTACAAAACAAAATCAAATTCAAGAAAATTTTCTTAGCCAAAATAAAACTAATGACAGAAGTCAATGTGCCATTTTTAAAAATACAATCCGATAACACTTACCTTCACACCAATTAAGTTATTAGCAAACTGTACACAGCATGTAATTTCAAAATAAACACAGCTTATTGTAGTCTGCAAATTCAACATGAAAATAACACTGTAATGCAAAGTAGCACTCTCTTAATCTCATCTTAGAAATAGTCTAGTCAAAATTCCTTTGCCTGTTATATCCCTTCCCAACTGTACATGTGAAAACAAATTTATTATTCCCAGAGTAAATGTTTTCCAATACTAGTAACTTGATATATAGGTTAATGAACCATGCAACAGTTAAAATAAAATAAAACAGAAAGCAAAACAAATTTTAAAGAAAACAACCAAAAAACCCCACCAACCAACCAACCAACCAACCAAAAAAGACCCCCAAACCTAACCAAAAACAACAGGTTAACAGATGTTATCTACATCTTGTTCTGGTTTCTGTACAAATTACCAAAATTTATAATGCACTCATCCTTTCTAAGCCTTCATACTCCTCTAATCAATTACACTGTGCACCAAGAATTAGACGCTTTAAAATTAAATTTAAATTGGTTTTAAACTCATACCAACTAAACAGTTTTTCATAACCACTTTTCTTAGCATAAAGTCAAATGCTCTCTGTATCTCAAAACCAGCATGGAAGTTGCACAGTACAACTTGTAATTACTTTATTCTTAATGTAAGACTTCCGTGTTCAAAAAAAACCCCAACCATTAGACCATTGTTATAAATCTTCTTTTAAAGGCATTTCTATAATTTTATAGAAAATTAAAGGCAATGCCCCATTGTCCTAGGCTGGTTGGCTTCCAATTTACCTTGTTACTTAAATTAACAGACGTCAACTTCTTACAGATTCAGTAGATTACTCCTCTCAGCTTCTTTCAGTTGGTCAGATCACAACACCCCACAAGGGTATTCTATAGTCATATTTTAAAGCTGTGCTTCAGGCAGTAGAAAATGATGTACATTTTTGAAGACAGCAGAGCTATCCAGTTATAATTCTGTTCTACTTAAGGGACTATACATTTAATAACACAGACAATTTTATTTTCTTCTCTAAACTTACTCAAGCATTCTTGATTTTTTAAATTCATGGGTGCAGCCTTAGTTTTCATACCTATTCATTACAGCAGCTTAATGAAAGAAAGGTGTACTTACATACTACAAAAGCTCAAAGGAAGGTACTACAGGTTTTAATCCAATCACAGTTCTGAAGGAGGAGTAATATCTATTTCAATTTGAAGCAACAGCAGAAATACGCATCGCACAGTGCACTAAACACTAAATCATATTATTTCCTCCTTCAAAACAGAAGAACTGCATGTATCATTTCACTAAAATAGTTCTGAAATCTGCACAGCTACAATTAAATCCTTAGCCAAGGCAAATAACCAAGAGTCTGACTCAGAAAGAGTGTCTGCATGACCTGCCCTTTCAACTCATCAAAAGAAATGCTACAGAGCGCTTTGCCACAAGCCAGAGTCACCTTTCATATGAGAGATGAAACATTTCTTGTCATCTGACTCTTGACAGCTTCAGAGTGAACAAGTATCAAAGCTTTTTTCCTTTCTTTTATTATTGATGCGTTTCATCAAATCATTCTCACTCAAAGATACAGACCAAATACCTGCTCTTGACGAGTAAAAATGGAGAAAGGAACATAAGAGGTTGTCAAGAGCATCATTATTCAGTGGGTAGTTGTGTAAGAATGCATTTCTGAATTCTTTGTCATCTTTGTGAAACAATAAAGTACCTCTTCATAGAGACTACCTTAATAATTTTGCTAAAGCTAGCATTTTTAACTGCAGGGGCAAAATTAGGTAGGAAATCACTTTGTGCAATTAAAGAAATAACTTGTAAATTACAAAGACTAGTAAGAAAAACACAGAGACATCTCCTAAATGCCAGTGAACATCCTCTCCTTCAATACAGCTAAGGGTTTTTATCATGCTACACACATGTGCTTTGGACAAACCGTCAGACTTCCACTCCTGGCCACCGTGGCAGCTCATTGAGAAAACATCAAACCGACTTTGAGCCACTTGTGTGTACTAAGGAGAGGGAGTGAAGGAGCTCTGTTTCAACACAGTGCAAAAGCCCAGCTGCCTCTGGTGCTCCAATGCTCTCACTCCTCGGATAGAGGTGAAAGTGAAGGCCCAGCACTGGCTCCAGCCAGGCACAGCCTGGCCCAGCTGTGCCCGCTGTGTTCAGCCACGTCAGACCTACGCTGACCCCAAAGAAGTCACCGCACCGCTCCCCAGAGCTCTGAAAGTTAATTAGGTTACACATGCTAGAGTGTGAATACATGTTCCCACCTGCTGTTAGGAATTTTATCCAAACTCCTAAGCCTCTCAGATCACAGAGAAATACCCTGTGGTCACCTGCAGCATCCCTGGCATTGCTACTCCCCAGGATCAACAGCCGTTCTCATATTACCTGAGAGCTGTCATTTTCTTTCTGTTGTCAGGAGTTTTACAAATAAAACTAAGCTGGCTGCCCTTTATCATTCTCATGACCATAATATTTAAGCATTTCAGTCAGTAAGTTTTCACCCTTTCAACACCTTGTAGGAAAGAGCCTACTTCAATTTTAGAGAAAGTGAGACACCAAATGCTTTTGTGCTTAAAACACGGAGAATAGAAATAAAAACAAAGACAAAAAAACTGAATTAATAAATGTCAGTCATAAAAAATTATTTCCTCCAGACGAGGTTCTTGCTGCCACAATGTATCATTTGAGAGTTCAAATACATCAGAGCTAAACCGTGCCATATCATGGAACCTCAAGAACTGAAGCATGGCTTGTGTGTACCTGCAATGAATTTATTTATATTCTGAACTAAACAAATTTCATTAGTTTAATGCAATCAGTATTTCTATAAATATGCAAATACTATTAATAATGCTCTTTATACTGCCCAGTGGTAAGCAATAACAAAAATACTTTATCTATAAAGTGGAATTCCACAGTGCTGAGTTCTGAACTATCACCGTTATTAAGCCTTTAATGTACTATCATAATATTTAGAAAAAACCCTTAACTTTATGTGTATAATAGTACCTTGCAGGAAGAACAACAATCACAAATACAAGCACAAATTTCCAGAGAATAACAATGTGCCCACCTGATAAAGAAGTAGTAAACAGAGTTTACAATTTACTTGCATGCTATTTTACGTATAACCATGATCAGTTGTCTGGCTGTTGCTCTACATTCTGATTTTACTTACCTTGATGTGTTTGTAGGCATGGTATAAACACCATATGTTATCTGAGCTCCGTATGAAGGGCATACATGACAAGAACACTTGAGTTAGGCCAACTGAATCCTACATAACTATATTTTATCTCCGTTCTGAAGCACAAGTTATTCTCCAGATTAATAAACACAATTAAAAGTGTTGCAGGTTAAAAAAAAAAAAAAAAAAAAAAAAAAAAAAAAAAAAAAAAAAAGGCCAAACACCCCCNCTCACATTCCCCGTCTGTTTCTGAAGTTTACGCACTCAACTCTGGCCCTGCCGCAGCTGGGTTTGGGCTCTTCACTCACATCTTAGTTTTTACATCCTACCTAAAACTCCAGCTTTCAGGCCTAAAAGCGACAACACCCCGTGTACAGGGGGCCATCTCCGCAGGCATTCCCCTCGGGGTGACAGGCTTTCCCCCACGCCCCCAGGCAAGACCAACACCGCGGCTTCAGCGAGCAGGAGGCGCAGCGGCTCCCAGCCGGGGCCGGCGCCCGGGCGGGAACCTCCTCTCGGCCGAATGCTCTGGAGCGAGGGCGGCGGGGCGGCTCCGCCGGGGNCCGCCGGGGAGCAGACCCGGCTGCCGGCCCCCCTGCTCTGGCGGGGGCCGGGGGAAGGCGCCGCAGCCCCGGGGGGCGGCGAGGGAAGCGCCGAGGCCGCCGGGCAGCGCGGGGAAACACGGCGGCGGGAAGCGACAGGCCCCGCGCCCGCCGGAAGGAGGGAGCGCNCGATGCGGATGATCTCGTCCTCCGTGGCCATGGCGGCGGCGGCCCGGGCGGCGCCAGGCAGCGCGCGTCGAGCGCCGGCCGCGGGAGCCAGGCAGCGCTGCCGCACGCCGAGAGCAGGGGCGGGGCTGCGGCCGCTCTCGCACCGCGCTCCCCCCGAAAAAGCCCCAAACGCAGCAAAAGTACAATGTCCGGCTTCTGACAACCTTCGCTGGGCACTGCACCAAGTCTGACCGAGTTCAAGAAGCGTTTGGACCGGGCTCTTCAGGCGCATGGTGTGATTCTTGGGGTGTCCTGTGCGGGGCCAGGAGTTGGACTCCATGATCCTTGTGGATCCTTTCCCAATCGGATACTCTGTGATTTTGTGAACCTTTTACCCTCTCCATCTCCCAGCGCTGCTGCTAACGCGGCCCCTGTTCGTACCCGGCTAACACAGCGCGAACCACGCCGCCTGGAATTCCCTTCCTACGACCGAGCTTTTCTTCGGCTGGCAGAAGGCTCAGAATTACAGCCGACGCTTGATTTTTTTTTAGCGTCAAAGGGATGGGCAAAAGCCCCTTGCCCCTCTAACAGAAAAGGTTTATATATACGTAAATATTTTGGGTTGTTTGGTTTTTTTATTTTAAGGAGCCTAAGAGTTACTTTTCTGTGAAATTGAGTGAGGGTTTCAAATTGCAACTTCAGAGTGAAGTTTGGAAGACACAAGTTCGAAGTCCGTACAACAGAGCAGGAGACAAACTGTGGCACTGGCCAAGCATCACACTGTGAGGTGCTACAGTGCCTCTAAGTCTTAGATCTAGTCTAAGTCTTGTGTGTGTTCCAGTGGGACATACCACTTTTATAAAGTTTGACATATAAATATTACACACCATTATTAATGGAATGCTGTTCATCAACTGGGCTAGATGCCTCATTACTGCGAATTTGAGAACAGCATCATGAAACCATTTTTGCTGTAAAACAGGAGCGTCTACTTCACAAAAACAGTAGGCACATCTGAAGGTTATAGGAAGATTATCCCTTCCTAAGAGCCAGGAGGGTGTTTAAACACCCGCTCAAATCCATTATTAGTAAGAAGTCGAATGCTGTGGATGCCCCAGTTGTGAACTGAGGACTGTAAAATATGTACATTTTGGAGAAGAGGCAAGGCAGGCCTTTTCCTTGAACAACACTCGAGGAAGCCATTATGGCAAGAACTGTCCATACGCTTGTCTGTCATGCAGCAACACTGTCCTATGTTTTGAAGCCAAATAAAGACAGGTGGGTTTTGGGCACTGCTACACTCTGCTCAATGCACACAATGGTCAGCTGTAAGGCCTGCACAGAAACAGACATATTAGAAGAAATTAAAATTATTTGGGACCCACACAGGATCTTCCCCGAGGGCCATGAACTGGACAAGCATACAGAAACTTTGTCTGCAGCTTTTTTGTTTATTCCATCCAACGGGGATAAAGAAACCCCACAAGAACAAAGGAATTATTTTTTAAGGAAAATAATACATTTTCATTCAGGAGCAGATTTTGGGGAGACAAAAATAAAACAATGCTGCTTCTCACGACATTTAAGGGATCGTGCCAGTTCAGGTTTAATTCCATTTTGTCTAGATTTAGTTACCTAATACCTGTAATAATCAAACAGAGGTATTTAACCTGATGCTAACCTCAAATGAAGTTCATCATCATTTTTAGCTCGCAATCACATCAATGATAAAAGCAACACACAGAGCGTTGGCAGCTCAGGGCTATTGCTACACTACTGGATCAACAAGCTTGTGCAGGTTCTACAGTAGGTGCAAGTGAGGTCAGGGACAACAAAATCACAAAACTAGAAATCTCAAATCAGTCAGTTTGGTTAGTTTAACTGTATTTAAGCTCTGGAATAAAGTCACCCAGACTTTTCTAAAATGACTTTTAAAAATACAATTCAACACCGACTTCACTGGAAATGCATGGAAAGAGTTCAAAATGCAGATGAAATCTATTAACATCCAAAATGTATCAGGTGAGAAACTGACAACTGTAAATTAAATCCCATGAGAGCCCCTACAAAAGGCAAAGCACATTACACTGATTTAACATCTAATCTTAAAGAAGTAGCATCAGAGAAACATTTCAGGAGGGAAATCAAATAATAATCAGATGGCAATGCATATCCTTTTTTTTTTTGCAAGTAGATGCATTAAAAGAAAACATAATACAGCTCACATTATTTATACTGTATGCTCCAATACCAGAATGGTATCAATTAACTGAACCAGAACAAACCAGATTCTTTATATCAGTGCTCTATCAACCTTGGGACAGCAAGTCTTTATTGAAAAGAAACACAGAACTGGTTGTTCTCTTTTAGCTGGTTCTAAACCAAGCAGCTTTGTACAGCACCAATCTCTTCTATAACACGTCACTCCATGTCCAAATAAGAGTAGAACAGGGAAAAGCAACCTACCTGACCTTTTCCTTTCTGTTTAGCATCTTTCTCCTAAATTAACCCATTAGAAAGAAGAAATAACACAGTTTGTTGCACAGCACTTACCTGTTATGGCACATCCTCACCATTCTTTTGCAACATTTTCTAAAGGGTATTGCACACCTGCTCCTGCAGAATGCCTGTATCCAACTCCCAAGAGCCTGTCATTTGCTGGACCACGGTGCCTTCTACAACACTAAGACTTAGCAGGCAGAGATGACTCTCCTAAAAGAGTGCATGTATGAAATAATGATTTTTACTGACTAGTCTCATTTGATATGAGACAGCATGTTCAGAAATTTGGGAAATGAGGGGCAACACAGTAGCACACTTTACTACTACAGAATTTCCAGTAAAGGATCTCTGAACTGCTATCAAGGCACTTAAAATCCTACATTTTCAGGACTGATATTCTGTATGGAAAAAGCTCCTCTAATCAGGTATTAACACAACTGTGCAAAATATAACATTCACAGCATTGCAAGAGGTTTTATGTAGCTACGTTATGGCTATTAACTCTCTCCTCTTTATTTGAGTCCTTAGTGCAACGTCTTAGATCTACCGAAACAGAATCTCAGCTGGGCTGAATCAGCCAAGTGGTCCCCAACCCTTGCAGAGGAAGAGGAGATGAGTCCAATCACAGACAAATAAGGGGAGCTATGGCAAACAGAAGTTCCAATTCCCCATAACAAGATTTTCTTCAAAAATTTCTGAAATAGCAATATACATCTTGATTCTATAGTTCCATATACTATTGTTCTATAGTTACACAACAGATGGGTTGGGTTTGTTTTATTTCCTTTTTTCAAGATGTTATTTACATTCTCAAAATGTCTTCACTTTTTTCAACTTAGAAGCAGTAACTGCAGGCATTTAAATATAAAAAAAATTAAGCTAATATTTTGGGGTTTTTACTTCTTTTTTAGTTTTTAGAGTTTTTAAGTTTGTTAGACTTCTCTATTCTGTGGTAACTTTTACTTATTTTTTCAATATAAACTTAAAATATTTAAGCCTTTTTAAAATCCCCTCCAATAATTTCAAATACTACAACACAGCTAGCAAATTATTTCAAGCACAAACTACTTTAAGAGTTTGCTTGTATTCACAGGCGAGGAACATTCAGACTCATCTGCTCCATCTGCTAATACAGAGAAGTAGAAGTAGCTCTTTAAAACAAACCCTAAACAAGGGAAGTTTATCTTCTCCACACAAGCTAAACCTCCCACTTAGATGCCTGAAGCAAGTTCACTACACCTCAGCAAACTGGCTGGAAGTTTTAAGTTTTACAAGTTTTGCAGATAAAAAAGGAGTCAATGGGTTGCTCTTTTCTAGTAATTGGTCCTAAAAGAAAAACGTTACCTACTGGTTCACTTTGTGGATGTCCATTAAATTATACAAGTACTTTGTTTAAATCAACTTTAATCAGCTACATCAAAGGCACTTGTTTAACTCAAAGAGAATTAATAAAACTTGTTATCCCAAAGGCAAATGGTGGTAAGATGAGAGTGGCAAGCAATGAAAAGGAAGAAAAAAGGAGGTGGGGGGAAGGAAGGGGTAATCTGTTCTACAGCTATTAATCTTCAAAGAATCACATTTTCAATTCAACCAACAGACATTCTGAAAACTTCTTGAGTCACGTTCTTCACTTAAACCACTGTTCTCATACTATATGTTTGATAAAGTTTAATACAATACTACATTGTGTTGTTTTGGGGTTTTTTACTATGCTAGTTTTAGGCAATGTTTCTCCTCACAATTACCTTATCAGAGATGCCAGGGCTGAAAGTAAATAGAAACTGAGCATTACTCAAAATGTTTTTCATAGAATAGAAACTGGCACATTACCGTGTGTAATATCCTATCTTTATTGTTACTAGCTATTCTTAGACTCTTGATTTGCCACAGCATCTTAACACAGAGCACTGCATCTACCATGCATTCCCACACATTCATGGAGTTCCTCACTGTTCTCCACACTGACTTTTGGACACTGCAGTCTGAGGACACAAGCAGCCTTTTAGTTGCTTTAAGCTGCTTGAGGGGGGAAGCCTGCCCTTACCACATGTACACCCCATTCCCTCTCTTCCCAGATAATCCCACATTTTCTCTAGTGCCCTGCACCATGTATAGCACTGATCACCCTCAAGTATTCAACTAAACAGCGCCCATAACCCCTGACCTGAAAATTGTTTCTTTAACAAATCTGTTAAGTAGTGTGTATGCCAAACCTCAATCAACTTCAAAGCCTTTCCAACAACACAAAACCCCCAGAGAAAGGTGTAGCAATAGAGTGAGAAGACTTTGGCTCTTCAGCGTCCTAGAATAACTCTGCTGGAAAATACCTTAATTTCTTCTATCTTTCAAAGTTATTGCAAATTCCAAGAAAACAAGTTAAAATAAAATTAACCCAGAATATGAAAACCACCCTCCAATCATACTTAGGATTCTTTCAACGAAGTAGCAAAACATAACTTGGAAAGTGATCTTCATTTCTTTCCAGTAACTACAAATCATCGTTCTTCTGTATTATAGTATGCATATATTACCATGCAATACATTTGCAAGGAGTCTCCAGAGTGCCTGTTTCACAGCATGTAAAAGCTCAACTTCTTTCAGGTAAGCATGGAAAAAATCTTCAGTACTTGCCCAAATGCCGATTGAAATTTATTTCACAATGATTAAAAATTGAAAGTTTTTACATTTTCCCTACTACAGAAATAATTTCCAAAGTTAAGATTTCTTATCATAAATAAAATTAGTAAAATAAATTACATCTTAGCTGTTTATATTAAATATAAATGGCTTATGCTTCTTAACACAAGGAGTCAGCATTCAGCATTTGTTTATAAAATGTAAGGGACACAGGCCTGGTACCCATGGCTTCATTAACATCTTACAGTTTGCCCTCAGTCATATCCATCAATCCAAATAGCACCTCTACATAAAAGATGCATCCAAATGATTTCAATGAAGTGCAGAATACTCCATTAGAGAGAACATGTTTTAATTAACAGTTCTAATACCAGTTTTACAGTGTACAGTACTTTTACCAATCTACTGTGCTGTAATTATACAAGATAGGATGAAGAGACCAAATCATACAGCCCTCATCCCAGTAAAGACTGCAGTACAGTTTTACCTCAACAATAGCTGGAAAATTTGGTTTATAATATGTAATTCAAAATGTTTATTGAAAAGTGGGCAACATATTCCAACAAGAAGTCAGACTTCTGACAGCACAAAACTGCAGTCAAAATTTAAGTAATATTTTGAAATTAAGAACACGTTAAGGAGTTAGATACCCATTGAAACAAACTATCTGCAAGCAAGGTATTTTCTTATCAATGCTTTCACAGGTTTGATAGACATCATGTCCTCTGGTGGAAAGTCTAACATTACAAAAAATAAACATAATTGGACAGTTTCAAATTGTAGTTTATGAGGATAGGACATTCATATTTAGAACACTGACAGTCCAAATTCTCCATTTTAATAGAATACTATGAAAACTCCCCCATCAGACTGAGCTATTATTCAGCCTCAAGTACATGCATTATAACAACAATCCCAGCATCAAATCACTTCAGATAGTGAAGAAGTTCAGCTACAAGGTCATACACAAAGCTTTCAAAGCAGCTGGGAAGTTACAAAAGACAGGAGCTCAACATACACAGTGTAATATGGTAGGAGACACAGACTTGAAGTTTCCTCTAGCTTCTGGGCTCTTTAAGAACCACCCACTACAATATAAACATACACTTCTGAAGAAAGAAAAATGAGAATTCTCCCTAGAATACAGAAATTCAAAGTAAGTCAAAACATTTACTTATATTTCCTTTGGTAACACAGCTCTTTGTAGATAAAGCAAGCAGCAAAACAACAATATGAAAAAGTCTTGTTATGATAGCTGAATATTTGAACAAAGTTAACACATAAAAAGCATTTATAGAAAAACATCTGAAAGCATCATGACAGTGGCAGTTGAAGCTGACTTGGATTAGAGTGTCTAAGTACTACAAAGTGACCACAAGCTGTAAACACAGTTCACCAAACTGAAGAAAGTGTTATGAAGCTAACACAGAATGAAGCTAGGGCAGATCTCATTTTGACGTCTTAGAAATACTTTTTTAAACTAATCCTTGCAGAAGGAAAAATATGTGAAATGAGCACACAGTCAATTAGAAGTTAAGACAGATGAACAGTGTTATCAACAAATCTACAAACAGAATATGAAAATAATGAAGGAAAAATTAGAAGCTTGTGCAAGAACTTTGGAAATACACCAATATTCAGGGAATTATTTAGACAACAGGGGAATGAAGATAAAGCTAAAAAGAAGAAATAACATATAGTTTGCTTACCAAGACTCCAATTCAGCAGAATTGCAAAATCAGCTAATGCAATTTGGGAATGACTCCAAGCTAGGACATAATGTTTTCTCAAGAGAACTTTGGCACAACTACATAAGAATATTATGGTTTCTTCTGTGAACTAAATTAACTGAAAGACAAATTGGCAGATGTATAGAAGAGAGTGACTGAGAGAAATGACTAATTAAACTTCAAAGTTAATAAAAATGCCCTCTTAGCTACACAGATGGAATATCTAAAACTGTTTCACTAACATTTAGAAAAAAAACTCCTTTTCAGTTTTACATATTAAGAGATGTTTAATAATCCAGAGAAACTGGATTAGAAAAGAAGCAGCTTGCTAAGAATGAAGTGCAACACATTAAAAAAAAAAAGCACTGAAAACTGGTAACTCAGTCTAGGTAAACAGGTCAGATCTCTGGCAGCAGCAATGTTAAAGGAGAGATATAAAGGTGCAATTCCTCACACATGTATTTGTACTGGCAGACGCCTGATGTAAATCCACATGCACTGTAAGAGGACCCCTGGAAGAGGAAAAGTACCTTAAATGCAGGTCTGAAGCACAGTGCTGACATGACAGATACATCCAAAATAGAAGTATTCTTTGACTGAAAGCATATTATAGGATAGAACATTGTTATGCAGCATATTATGCAGTAAAAAGTGTAGTGCATTATTTTAAACATTCCTAGTGTGGTGACAGCCTCTGAACACTACAGAACAACTGTTTCCAGCAGTAAATTATGGCTCTTAACTGAAAAAAGCTATTGAGTGTGCATCAACTCCTGTAAACCAGTGCATTCTACAATTTTAAGCTTCTGAAAGAAGAAACATTCTGTATCTTGTAAATTTAATTGTTTTTTCCAGGATAGGTTTTCATATTCCTAGGCTATACTGATCTAGGGAAATGCAGAAGGATACATCTGAAACTAAAATGTTTTGTTCCTATTCAGAAAAAAAAAATCAAGTCTCAACATGTAATAAGAGCAAGTATTATATGGTATCATCTAAAAGTATCAATTGAAAGTTTACATAAATTATATCCCAATTGCACTTATATTTCTAGTAAAAAATAATAAGTCGATGTGTGTTTTACAGATGAGAGTTCAAAAATACACAGAACTATGCAGCTGCACTATTTTCAGTTATTTACTCCAAAGCAGACAGAAAAAAATCAAAACTATATTCTCTAGTTGTTCATGTGAAATACATAAACAAATGAAAATTACAACAACTAAAGCATAAGATGAATATTCAGTATGAAAACAAAAATTTTTTTAATGAAACTCAAATTAATCCTATGTACTTCTTCAGAATTCTGTTCCAAGTCAACATTTGCAACGAGTTTAAAAGAAAAAAGACAGTAAGTGACAAACAACAGTCTAATAAGAAATGAGTCCCTTTAGAATTTCCACAGTATTTACCTATATAAACAATTTAAAATTGAGGTGGTTTAAATATAAGAAATACCTTTGCTGACTTCTAGCTAATAGAACAACCCTCCTTATCTGTTAAACAATTAACATGTAATCCTTAAAGCTTTATCCCTGGCAGCATTTATTCTACCATGACATGCCCACTATGTTATACGTTCTGTACTTTATGCCCACTGTGTTTTATGTTGTGCTCTTTACGCATTCATTACACAAAAGAAATGTGATATGTTTTCAACGAGTATTAAGAACAAATCACGTCTCAAGTAAAACTAAACTGGTCACATTTATGTTGCTCACCTAAATTGAGTTTTTTATTATTTGTACAAATAGTTTAAAATTCTGCAATCAAGAAAAAAATCAGACATCTCAAAACAGTTACATTCTGTCATTGTTACCTAGTTCCCTCATTCATATCCTTCCCACCACTGGGTGATGAATACTAAAAAGATTATAATTTCTTGCACATGTGTATTATTTCATCTTCATTTTAAGTATAAATTTGCAACACAGTAGTAACACTGCAGGTATAGAAATAATGTTTCCTATCAGGCATATGAAAAGATTTAACACTCTACCACAGTTGATGCTGGTGTATTTATATAGAAGGCTTCTCACAGATCAGTTCAGTCTACGGGAGGTAGATGTTTGTCTATGAACTGTTTTACATCCATCATCTCCTGTTTAAAGATAAAAGTATGCATTAGTTGAAGTTCTCTACTACTACAAAACCAGCTACACTGAATCATGCTTTAACATTTCAGTTATGATGAGCAGCTGGGCTAGAAATATTGAGCAATTAGTTACTTGATTACCACTCTGCACACAAATCAAGGCTGATAACTTCAAGGCACTATGCACTCAGAAGAGGCTAAAATACAAGAAAAAAGAGCAAAGACTACTTTTTCTTTCTCTCTGAAGTTGAACAGGCAAGCTACATATTAATCATCAAGTGATCTTGATAGCACTAGGCTGACCATGTATAGGGTTTCAATGTAGCTAAGGCCATAGCTTCCCACAGCTTCATGTATACTTTAAACTTTTACAAGTTAGCAGCAGCATGAAAAGCCAGCAGCTCCGCCTCCTAAAAATTCAGTTTCATTTTCACCATGCTTCCTTCCTTAAGGAAAAGCAATGCAGCAAACTAGACTGAGAAACTAATCCATGTTAATATTTTTTTTTAAGTCACTGTTGTAAGAAACAACACATTACTAACATATTTGAGTAACAACTCAGCAATATTACAGTCTAAATGCAATACTACTGTGTAAATGTTGCAAAGAGGTTGTTCAAAGGTACAGTTCCCACAAGATGCAACAATCCAAATTAACACTGTTACTGGTGCTGACAAATGGCAAATCTGTTCTTCACCTCCTCTTTGATTTCTTGCCCCCTACCACTTACTTTGTGTGAGTTTTGATGCTCCAGCTCCCTACAACTGCAAACACTGGAGCCAACAGCTTGTGCTGTTTTAGCAAGTTCAAATGGTTCAAGGAAGTTTCTGATCTGCCCCAGGGCCGGTACAAGGAGGAAGTGAGGGCTACAAGGTCACGAGCAGAGGGAGTCCACCCCTTTCTGGCAGCAGGAAGTTATTACATCAGCTCAGCTGTGTGCTGAGCCAGAACCATAAATACAGGTTATGAGGCTGCCTCTTCCATAGTGTCAGCTCTCCCTACATATTCCTTCGATGTCTCCACCCACAGAGCTACCAGGATTCTTCTCTCCAAAATACCATCTTGGATTTATGCTACGAAATCTGTCTTTTAATTCAGGTTAAGTTTTGTTTCTCTTTTTACTAAGCAAATAATAAAAATTTGGGGAAAAGAGCATTTTATAGACCAAGTTGCCTAGTCCCCAAGTACAATCTTATGAGGAAGTTCTCACTAGTCTTATGAACTTTTGCTTCGGATGCTTTTTTAGCCCAGAATTCAGTTACTCACCAAAATAAGTAGCATGAAGCACTTGTTATTGGAAAAAAAACCCCAAAACAGAACCAAAACCAACTGAACAAAACTAACAAAAACTAACCCCCCTCCCCAAAGCCCATAAATATTTGTTTTGAGGGAAAAGAATTAACTATACCCAGCTAAAACAGGGTGTATTAAGAAAATTACCTCAAGAGATGAACTATGCATCAGGCCAGAGTAAGTCTTGAAGGTTACGTTGGCTGGATTTATCATAGTCTTTAGCTTCTCAACAGTGAGAGAACCGAACATTAAAGGAACCAGGGGGTCACAGTCCCCATGGCATTGAAGAACAGCAATATCCTTGTTGACACCATTGATAGGGCCCTGGAAGGTGTGGAGTTAGACAGGAGAAGAGAAGAAAGAAACACTGAGTGGAGATAAGGCTAACAGCTTTGAAATAAAGTAATCCCATGGGACTATACCCTGTGGCATGACAAGTAAGTTGAATTGTGAGGGGAAAATGTACAATGTATAGTCTGCAAGTTTCTTGTGGAGTAAGCTCTGCACCTGATAACAGATTAAGCTCAAAGACCTGAAAATAAAATTTTGGCAAAAAGTTTTATAACAGAAAGTCGTGAATTCTGGCCAAGTAAAAAACCTGAAACTTGGCTCAAACATCCAGTCTCTAAAATAGTGCCTTGCAGATGGAACAAACGGCAGATAGAAAATTAATCTTCAAAGGAAATTTCTTATATCCATTATATTTCCTAGTAGTGTCATTTTAAGCAAAAATTGCTCCTGAGTGTTTCTTCATTTTCCTTACTTAACAAAATCTAAAATTTCAGGGCCCTATTTTAAATACTTCCAAGTTATCAAGGAACTGTCAACATCTGGTAATAGCAATGGCCATTACCATTGGTAATAGCAATGGCCAAACCAAACCAACAAACTATTTGCAATCTTCAGATATACTCATTCCCCCAGTGCAAATTATCTTAGGAAAGAAACAATTACCTGAGGAAAAGAGGCCCGTAGAGGAAGCCAACAGCTGAGGGCTATGACACCTGCTAATTTTTGATGCGTTGTAAGAGCTGTATACAATGATAAAGCACCTCCCTAAAGTAAAGAGATATAAGTATTAGAATAATGACAGTAAAGTTCTTTTTAAGGTTTGTTTCAAGATCTCTGATTTCTCCTTTAAAGGTCTTTTTCTATTCCAATCTATTCTTCCTTAGAGCCAACACTAAAAACAGTGTTTATGTACAACATTTGTTTTGCTTTTTCTCCTCCCCTCACAAATCCATGTGGTCAATTCAGAAGTAAGCCAACAAATTTACTCTAACTAACAGCTGTCAAAAAAAAAAAAAAACCAAACCAACAAACTATTACTCACAACAGTCCTATCACTACTTTAATATTTAATTTATTTGCATGCAGACTGGGGAGTTGATGTATGGACCAATTAATCTACTAACCTACCTACCACAGATGCCTTACAAGTATGAAGGAAAAGATTACCCAAATAAATCCAGACCACCAAATATCTACCAAATTCAATTAAAAATACTACCAAGATTTTCAAGCAAAACTATGTAGGTTATGTACATAAAGATTTTAAACAGACTATTTATTTTACTACCTTTTTTACACGTGCATGTTCATTTTCCAGTGAACAGTACTTATTTGCATAAAACTAAAAAACTTCATTTGTTAAAGCAAAGGAAAATTGACACCTTAAAATTTTAGAGGCATCTAACATCAGCTTATTTCAATTTAAGTGTCTGGGTTTCCAAGTTAATAAAGCTAGGTTACCTTGCTAGAAAAAAGACAATGGTTCTTTCCAACTATACCTTACCTGAGAAAAGCCTCCCAGAATAATTCGATTGGAAGGAATTCCATTTCTTACTTCTTGATCTATCAGTGCTTTAACTGCAACATAAATAAAGGCCAGTAGTTAAAATCCACTCCATTCTCTAGAAAGTCCAAAAGAGGAAAGATGCTTTCTTCCTGGCATAAACAGAAAGCTAGTGAACGGAAAATCTAGGCTGCTATACATTAAAAGTAACAAAAGATCTAGGGCACAGTCAGAAATATCAGTGCCACTGTATCATTTCCAAAGAGAAAAACATGCAAATAGGTCTTGCAAAAGTGCCAGTGCTGGGAAGATGGTATCCTCTTCCAAGTAAAAGCGACACAACTGGATGCTAATACAGCTCTAACCTGCTGCACAACCCAAAAGCTCTCAAAAAAACCTACACTTGTTCCCATATTTCAGAGTATGAAGTGTTTATATTGGTGAATTACTCTACTAACTAATAAAGTTAAAAAACAAACAATAAACAACTCATCTAGCTAAACTTTGGTCAGGGATAACACCATATACACATATTCTTTTCCCTAAAACTATTGTCTTTGGAAAACTTGTTTGAGATTGATAGTTCATTTTCAAGAACACCCAGAAGTACTTTTAAGACATCAAAAATACTCCTCAGCATACCACTCTCCGCCGCCTGCTTGATCCCAGCTTCATCTTCCTGTGAATCTGGAGAAAGTCCAATGATATCAAACCTTACAAAAACATCAACAAGAGCATTACTCATTAGAGCATCCATTCCACTTCCTTAATACACAAACAGTAAAATCTGGATGTTTTCCAGACAAAAATGTTAGCTGTCATATTGTTTAGTACCAACTACTCATAGATTACAAGAAACGGTGGACAATTTGTGAATGTGGCTTAAAAGACTAGTCAATGAGGCTTTTCTGAGTTTTGCCATCTTCTGTAATTTACTGCAGATTAAGCAGCTCAGTTGTGATATTTGCTTCAAAAGTATTAGCAGAAATTTTGCTGCATGTACAAATTAAATTTTGGTTTGAAGAAATACAAGAAAGACAAGCACAAGTTACTTTAGGGGAAAAAAAAAAAGCCCAAAACCCAACAAAACTGAAGATTGGCTTAAGAGCATTGAAATCTACCATATTCTTCTTGTATTCAGAATGGATGTTCTAAAGAACAGTTTCTACATATCCTACTGACCCACCAAGTATTACTCACTAATAGCAATAATATTTCCACTCCAAGTCTCTACTTCTACTGTGAATTCAGACACAATGCATACTACAGACCATACCTGTAAAATAAAATGGGGTTTTGTTCTAAGATATACAGATTAATCCCGAGGAATAACCACTACCACAGGTACAAAAGGATAATTAGAGTGTACTCATGACAGCACTTTTATAAGAACAGAACTAAAGCAAAAAGATTTTTACACTTGCATGTGATTAAAACCACTCAGGTTGCTCGTGACTTCAAATTAAGAGCAATGAGTGCGTACTCTCAGATATAATTTGATTAGAACCATCTGCATTTAAACAAATACTTACCATGATGGCATAGACATGTTCATGTTCAAAGAAACTGGCATAACTGGCCTAGAAATGAGAATGAACACTCCTGACATAAGATACATACTGAAATTCAATAATGCAGATGCAGTAACATCATGAAATTACATATCCCCTAACTCTGTCTTATTTTTAAGCAGTAATTAACATTAGCTGCTTTGCAGCATCTGTTGAAGAAACTATCTTGAAACCTGACAGCCCAAACACACTTAATATTCAGGGTTGAATTACCACTCTCTGTGGAGAGCAAGCAAAACATTAATGGGCTGCTTTAAATGTGTGTGTCTATGAGTGCATATATCTCATATACATTTTTTTTTAATTTACATATATTATTTAGTTATTTCTAATTAGGAGTTATTTATCACAGTTCCACACACATGTTCAGTGGATTAAGGCACCTTATACAGCAGCATCAGGAGGAAGCAGCCAAATGCAGCACGTGGTGGAGCCTGGCCACACGTGCTTCTGTGTTCTGCCAACAGCTGAATCTGCTTAGGCAGTGCCTGCCTTCACTGCTGGACTCCTTCCCACCCCTGTGCTGCTGAGTGGCATCTTTTCAGCCATACCAAGACAGCTTCAATGGATCATGCCATGGATCAAATCTGGCTTTAGTTTTAATCTATAGGAACTGAGCAGCTGAAGTTCTGCGGGGACGGACTGAAAGAAGACAAAGGGCAAGCAAAGAAAACAGCAGATACTGCTAAGCTCCTTTTGAATGGCTCAGCAAAGCTTGGCCATGTGGTAAAATAAACGAGTAAATCACAGCTCAGTAATGCACCAAAACATTGCTTCCTTCTCTCCTTATCATTTCTGCTCCACGTCTGCCAACACGGCTGGAGCAAAAGACAATCTGAATTTTGCATTAAAATAAATTAAGATTATACTTTATTAGTTTTTCTTGGAAGAAACAAACACTAGATAGATCTTACTGCCCTATTTACTGATGCCTGACTGTGCTTAGAAGTATTTAATTTCTCAAATTGCACAAAGACAGCTCAAATTGCTTTATTTGCTCAAAATACCAATAATCTGTCAATCTTTAAATTTCTTTGTAAACTACAGCAAGTTTGAATCTACTATACACACACCCAAGTTTAAGAACATGCACCTAATACAAATTATGTGTAATGGTAAGTAAAATAAAATTTTAAAAAAATTATTCTTTGACAAAACTGTTTTTGACAAAAGATTGTTGGGGGGGTGGAAGAAACAAACAACCCATCAAAAAAAAAGTCAAAATAATTTAATTTTGCACATAAAACTTTCCAAATATATTTTCAGTCTGAATTAGTAACAAAACCAAAATACAAATAAAAATGCAGTTTTGCCCCAACGTAAATCACACAGCAGTTCCTTAAAGCAAGAAACATTTAATAGCATCAATATTATTTTAGAGTGGGCTTTTATATAAAAAATTAAATGCAGAGATAGCCAAATACCATTTGACTTCATAATCTGTGCAAGTGCTGAAAGTGCTTTAACATGCAACTCTATAGAAAAAGGTAAAACAAGAAAAGTTATAAACTTACGCATGTGGGCAAATGTATTTCACGTGGGGGCTTTTGATACCAGCAAGTGCTTCTGACCATCCGTGCCTGTTAACAAAAATATATTCAATTGCATTTGTGTTTTGGCTTAGCTCTTATTTCCGTGTTGGTGCATCAGCACAGACAACTATGAAATATGCTGAATCAGATCAATATAAACACAGTCCGACGAAATGTTTACATCAACCACAGTATACTATGAATGTAGTACTAAACTTAGAAGGTTTGTTCAGCCCTTGAATGCTTGTGGCATATATACAGTCAGGGAGACCTGATCTAATTTGACTGCCATAGTTGCGGCACAGCTACAGAAATACCACTTTAGCTCCAGGCAAAGCCTGCTCTGTATCTGTGGCTTTATTAATTTGTGTGCCACAACAGATGCACACAGGTATCCTGCTTCCAGGCAGCTCAGAGGCTGCTTTGCTGCTCCAGCAGAGTTAAGACAGCTTCTTTGACAACCAACTTGGCGTTTTGTGAACCCCATTTCTTGACATGGGACAGTAGCAAACTGACACCTAAGCTAACTCCACATGGAGCCAACCCAATCAATCAGCCCTTTTAACTTCAGCTCAGCTTGAATGCTCTTGGATTCAGGCAGTCCTGAACAACAGCCCAGATTGTAGTAGCTTTTTAATCTCAAACAGATACTGTATATGAATGTCCATAACAACACAAGATCTGCAAAGCAGGTGAGTTAATGAGCTTCCTCCAAACCAGAACACTGGAGAACATAATGTAAAGACTCACTCCAGGCCTCATCTAGACAGGAACTGAGCCGTCTTGACCCAAATCTGAACCCATGCAGAACCACTGCATTTGCCTGCACCTGGCTTTTCAGAAAACTCAATAGCACCTGTATTTCCTGATTTTTCTCATCATTTGGTATTCCTAACTCACCCACTAAATTAGATACTGGAATTTGGTTCTAAGCAGGAAACGTCTTTAACAAATTCATCAGTGACACAGCTGAACTAATTAGACCAACAGCAGACCAGCCATAAAAGCATGGTTGGTTTAGTTATAATACCATCCTGAAAAGTTAAAGTATGCTACCTAAAGGCATTTCCAACACACTGACATCACAGACATTTGAAGAACTGAGTGTGTATCTCAGCCTACTTCCTGCCAATACTTTTAGATATATTAACAAATTGCAGGTAATATGACTTGCACAATATTTACAGTATGACAGAAGGTCAAGTAAGAATCTAAAGGAGAAATATGATTGAGAAAAAATAGTTACATAAGAATTTGGGGACATTTTTTAGCCTACTATAAAGACGAATTTGACAAATTTGGAAAACAACATTGTGTACACATTAATGCAGATTCCTTAGAACAAATCTCTATGTTGCACCTTTTGTTCAGATTTTGACAAGTATGTACCAGTCTTTAAGTGCCATTTATATAGGAGCTAAGAGAGAAAAAGAACATAACTTCTGGTAGACATATTCCAGAGTAAGAAAAATACAGCTGGTAAACTGAAGTGATGAATTCAAAAATTCATGTGAAGTGGAACAGATCAGTTTAAACTGGAGAAGTTATAAAACTGTTAATAAGTTCACTTCAGAAAATTTTTTGGGTCACTACTACAGCTTTTATTTAAAAAAAACCCAAACAACAGTATATCAAAGGCAGCCTATCTAATCTGCAGCGGACTAGAAGAAGAAATACAACTACATCACTGTATTTCCACAGACGTGTCATGTCTTGTTAAATGCAGACATTCCAGTACACTCAGTGCATTTGCAAGACTGAGGCTGTGCATTAGCTCTGACACTGAAATGGAAATGCCACCTCGTCTAAGGAATACAATTTATGTTAAAGAGAAAGTCTCTCTTCTTCACCTCTTGCCAAAACCAACATCAACCCGATTTCCGAGGACTCAAATTCCAAAAGCTCCAAAGATTCTGCAATCACTTGTTGAACATTTGGTGCCAAGATGCAGGCAGTACTGCTGCCTCAGCTGTGTGCTACCAGCGGAAAGGAAGAGGGATAATGCAAACAAGGCGTTGTGTCAGCACAACAAATCAGAGCAAAAATCTCCACTTGTAGAATACTGCCAAGTGCATGGACTTGACTCTTTTTTAACTTACTTAATGCCCAGGTTATGCAAGTTTTAATTCTGACAGCTAACTTTCATTAGTTCTTTGGAAAAAATTACATTTTAAACATAGCAAGTTTCAAGCTACAGGCAACATTCAAGTTCCAGGTAACAACAAAAAAAAGTTCTTAAAAAAAGATTATGTAATTTTGCCCACAAGGGAGCACAACAGACAAAGCATTCATGCTACTTGTTTTCAGTATCTAAGTGCCAATTCCTTTAAAGTCTTCCACTAAAAAGGCTTCAACACTCTTTTAACATCTTAATTCAATGGCTTTAATGAATGCATGCTTACTTCTGGGCACACACAAGCTTCAAACAGAAACATTACACCAGAGCTAGAATGCCTCCCAGCAATTCTCTACTGGTCTTTCCATTTCTACTCAAACATGAAAATAACAGGAACAAGGCAACAGGGCATTTCACGTTTTATTTGGGTGGGTTTTCCTGGAGTCTAAAGACCGTATTTCAGAGACAGAAATCTGTAGATATTAGGTGACTACTCTGGAGTTTGCTTAAATAGATCAAAGAGGTCTGGATTTTAGTGGAAGTATGACATATTGATTAAGAAACCACGGACTACCTGCACCTATTGGCAAACCAACAATCCACAAGTTTGGAATAAAAAAAACCCTTTAAATTTAGACAAGCACAGGAATAACCAGAAACCCACTCTCAGGAAAGCAAATGATCAAAAAACCACAGACTTCTTTTTCTACAAAGTTTGTCTCAAGAACAAAAGAGAGATCACAGTAAGACCAAATGAGGTAAGTGAGTAAAGTTTTTGAGGACTCGGTGGAAAATTTTAAGTACATAGTTGTCACCATCATTGCAGGACACATGAAGTTTTATCGGTTGTTGGCCGCTGCATTCAGTAAAGGGCAAAATAAGAAGGTTAAGTAAATTTTAACAGCTCACGTGTTTAAAATACGCAGATTATATTTGAAAGTATAATAGCTACTGAGTATGCAATATATCAGAATACACACCCGGTATCTCCTAATCCGTGAAGAAAAATGACCTGTGGGAAATAAAACAACAACAAAAAGAAAGACAAGAGAGGTAGCGGTTTAGGATCACTAAACAACCGAACGCACCTCGCCCACGGGCCCCAGGCGCCCACCCAAGGTCAGGCACAGCTCGGAGCACGGCACCACTTTCTCCCAAGAAAACTCCGCTTCGCTCACTTCCCCTCCCCGGCCCCGCCGCCATCAGCGGCCGCTCCCCGCGGGCACCGCCGACCTTCCAGGTGCCGAGCCCGGCCCACCTCTGGCAGGGAAGGAACGGGAGAGACCCGCCCGGGCCGGGCCCC
>VWZT01015407.1:195227-245468 GCA_013397055.1 Pachycephala philippinensis
AGGGCGGCGGGAGCCGGGTGGGAGGGGCGCGGGCGGGCGGGCGCCTTGTGCTGTGCTATAAGGCCCGGGGGGAAAAGGGAAATTACGGTATCCTTAAATAGGTAAAATATAAAAGGCTAAGTCACGGGAAGGCAGGAAAAGCAGCACAGATATAGCAAACGGCACGGTTAGACGGGGCTCATCTGTCCTCATCGGATCAGATGCCTTCAGCACCGAATTAAATCTCTAGGCTTACAGCTCACAAGTCACTGATTCTTACTCATCTTGAAATGTGTTAGGCTATTCAGGCACTCTGAAGTTACTGGATCATTCCAGTCCATTCCAAATACTTAGACCAACTCTAAAAATGTATGGCAAACACATTTCTATCGAAACGAAATACTTTGTTCTTTGTCTTCTATTCCATAAATCTTTGTCAGATATTTCCTCCCAGAAAATCAATATGCTCATTGTATTTGCCGGGTGGTAACTGGCTGGCATGGATGCTTGTTTGGCAGCTCCAACAGCAGCTGAGTACACACTATACTTCTTTCACATCCTTCCCACTGCTGTGTTCCATATCAAACAGGGACGATTTTTTACAAAGCTTTTGCTCATCAACATCACCAGCACTGGCTGCATAAAATTTATTAGAGGAGCCTTTATGACAACTGTATAACATTGAATACACATCCTCTTTTGCCATGATCGTTAGGCTGCTTTGATACATAGTATTTATGCCAGGGCATCCCTATTATTGCTAAAATTGGATTATTTTCACAGGTAACTTTTTGTGGTTTGATTTGTCTCTAATTGAGCGTGTGCTCCTGCCTCATGTACTGTGCCCAATTCAAGTCCATTAAGAAAATACAGTTTATGCATAAAAAATTTTTCAAAGATTAGAAGCTTCACATTATGTCAGGTGCTTATTAAGTATGCTGAACCTGATTCCTGCTCTAGATCATATTTTTGGGACATGAACAAAATTTTGCTTTCTCTCTCTACTCTGCTATTTACCATGTAAATGTCGCTTCCATAAGGTGAGCTGCTGCTGAACCTCCAGCCTAAAAAGTCAATAGTCTGCTCATAAACAGAACAAGACTTTAATATTTTAGTCAGTAGAGCTGGAATGATCTTACTTGAATTCCCGGTTGCTGCTAGCATGGCCCCGGGGGCACTGGAGAAATGTGAGCTCTGCATGGATTGGGCATGGGGCAGTCTGCCGGTTACAGACAAGTGTTCAAGGAACTGGCCTTCAGGAATCACTGAAAACATCTGAGCTGTGAACCTTTCAAAAACTGGTACATTGGCTGTCTCTTTGAAGTGAGATATCTGTCATAGGTATGATACTTTTCTACCTGATTTGAAATTTCTGTTTAAAGCAGTGAGAGTTTTACAAGGCAAAGCATGCTCTAAATTATGTAGTTTCCCCTGCCCTAGAGGCTAAAATGGGCTTAGATAAGATGCTTGTCCATACCAGCATCTTGTGTACTGTTAAAATGTAATTTTTCTTAATTTTTTTTAAGGGGGTAAGAAGTTATAGAGATTTCATACTGAAACTCACAGATTTCTGCAGCATAATTTCCATTTTACCCCCATTTGGTCTCAGGGCTGGCAGAGCTGCTGCCTGATCTCTTCTCCAATCTGAAGCAGACATTCAACATGGAAGAAGGTACTGTCAAACAGAAGTTTCAGGATGGAAAGCAGGCTATTACACCAAGGAGTATCAGCTTTCACAATGGGAACTGGCCTTTCTGCTCTGTAATTCCACAGTGGCAGCTTCTACAATTCAGTTCTTCACTGCACTAAGCCTGCACTCTGCACACCCTTCCCACCAGGCCAATACACCAATGGAAACTGCCGTATGGTTTTCCAGTAGGTACACATTTAAATTTAAAAGACTGAAATAATACACGTGATCGAGTACTGCAGCAGTATTAGGAAAGTCTTTTCTTGGTCTTGGCTGCAGTGATTTTCTTCCCAGTGGCTGTATGGGGCTGAGTTTTGGATTTGTGCTGAACACAGGCTGATAATACAGAGATGTTTTTGTTGTTGCTGAGCAGGGCTTGCACAGAGCCAAGGCCTTCTCTGCTTTTTGGGCTGCCACACTGGTGAGGAGGCTGGGGGTGCATGGGAGGGTGGGAGGAGACACAGCCAGGACAGGTGACCCCAACTGACCAAAAGGGATATTCCAGAGCATATGGCATCATGTTCAGTGTATGAAGTGGGGGGAAGAAGGAGGAGGAGGGGTGTTTTGGGTGATGGTGTTTGTCTTCCCAAATACCGGTTACACATAATGGGGCCCTGCTGTCCTGGGGATGGCAAAACACCTGCCTGCCCATGGGAAGCAGTGAATTAATTCCTTGTTTTGCTTTGCTTGGGTACACAGCTTCTGCTTTCACTATTAATCTGTCTTTGCCTCAAGCCATGAGTTTTCTACCTTTTATCCTTCCAGTTCTCTCCCCGATCCCACTGGTGGGGCAGTGAGCCTGTGTGGGGCTTGGTTGATGTTTGGGCTTGAGCCACGACAGGCTCCTACCGCAATGGGTATTTCCAGTTCCTGCACGGGGTGCAGCACCCTCAGCCGAGCAAGGGTCGGTGCAGCACCGGCCAGGCGGGTTTACATGCAGCCTGATGGTTTTAAATGCTCGGCTTTGAAACACTTGGCTGAGGTCTCTGTAATAAAGCAGCAGGTGCTGGAAAAGGAAACGTAGCGAGGGCCCTTGGCTCAACCATTGGAACTCTGAGCTGGCACCATTAAAAGAACGGGTGCGCCCCGCCGGCGGCTGCGCGACACTGCTGGGAAGGCGCGGGAGGTGCGGTTTGCGGTGCTGCCGTAAAGCGCCGCGGCGGGGCGCGATCCCCGTGGGCGCCCTTGAGAGGGAGCGGCCATGAGCGGGAGCGGCGGGAACCGGGCCCTGGAGCTGCTGCGCTCCCTGCCCAGGGTCAGCCTGGCCAACCTAAGGCCCAACCCCGGCTCCAAAAAGCGGGTGAGTGCCTGCAGCCTGCCGGGTGGCCCCTGGCAGCAGGACTGTGCCCCGGCAGCCGGTGCTCCCGGTCGCGGTGTGGTTTGCCTTCAGGATTATCATAAGGACATCATCCTGGCAGGACCAGGAGAGCGGCCTGGGCAGAACAGGCGTGGAAAGGCAAAGGAGTGGATGGCACTGCTGTGTGTGTTGGCCCCGTGCTTGCCCTTTGCGTGCCTTGTTGCCGGTGTGTGTGGCCATCCCACAGAGAGCTGGCTGATGAGTGGTGCTGGCTGAACCTCAGGGCCATTGCTGGGGCTGGAGGGGAAGAGTAAAAGGTTTTTAATTCCGGATGTTGATGGGATGGAGTAGTATGTTTGGAAAGGGCAGGTTAGAAGGCTTACAAAAAAAAGAAATGTGATGCCAGCTAGCATTCTTGTTACTTTTTTTTTGAAAACAAAACTGTTGTCTGTCTCCTTATAAAGGGGTAGCGAAATTAAGAAACCAGGGAGGAAACCCCCCTGATTTGGGGGGAATATTGAACAGGGGGATGAGGTTTGAAGGCTGAAAGCATAGGAATAGAGACGGGGACAGCAACTAGCACTCTCCTAAAAGTGCTCAGGACTCCCTAGAGCTACTAAATAGTATAGAGTGCAGTTTTGTGTTAGACTCAACCATCCCTGCCACCAATGGAAGCTGACTTGGCCCCAGCCTATGTGTGGTGTCAGCCTAAAGCTGTGCTCTGCAAAAACCATTAACTGCTTTTCTATTTTTCCGCCTAGAAAAGATCTATAACTTAATTTTTCCTCAAGAATCAGCATTTTGCTCACTTGTTTATACCTCCAAAATCTAATGTTTTATTGATACTTGTCTCTGAAGTAGTCGACTAAATGTGTCATTGATTGTTTTGAAGGAAAGAAGACGTGGCCGTGGAAGATACGGAGGCAGGAAGTGTGGCCGAGGTCACAAAGGAGAAAGACAAAGAGGGAATCGCCCCCGATTAGGCTTTGAGGGTGGTCAAACTCCATTTTACTTGGCCATACCAAAGTATGGATTTAATGAGGGACATAGGTAAGTTTCTTCACATTTACTTGGAAATTAATCATTGTCTGCTTTTCTTGATCTTTCTCCTGAAGCAAGAATCTTATATGCCAAAACAGGCTTAACTGAAAAAGTTGGGCCTCCCAAATTCCTCTCAGATTGTTAGCTGCTTTACCAGAAGAATCTCCCATTTCTTGTGAGATAATTCTTTTAATTATTTCCTGGTTTACACATCTGCTTATTTACTCTCTTATCTTCGTAGTCCTTCATGTGTAGCAGGCTACCCTTCCTCTTCCAGCTGAGTGAATTTCTCCTCTGAAACTATTCCTTCATTCCTGTTTTTCTCTTTGCCTTATAGCCCAGTGAACTGACTGGGAACAGTCCCAGTGACTGGAGTGAGGATGTTAGGCATGGAAGTGTAATCCAAAGCCTTGCTTTGTTGTTTCTCCTCACTTTATTCACCAGAAGCTCTGATCTGCTGCCAGCCAAACAATTCTTCTTCCCTTCATGGTTCTACCTTTTCAGCCCTCTGACACTGTGGTCTTTGTCTGTCTGTGCCCTGCCTGTTCAACCAAGGGTCTTAACAAGCTCTTTAATACCAAATCTGCTGGATGAGACATTAAGTCACCTTTCACCATTGTTCTCCTTGGGCATTCTGCCTTGTTTAATACTTCTGTCCTTTTTTCACATTGCACTTCTTTGTGCCATGTCCTTATCCCACCTTTTTAATGTTTAAGGTTATTCTGATATGTCTTTTCTCCAGTCACTGTTCTTACCTGGAGAGATGTATGTCAGCGTTTTCCAAGTTTCCTTCACTTATATTGATAATTAAAAGATTTTTATTAAATATTTTTGGTTTGTTTGGGTTTTTTTATAGCTGGGTTTGTTTCATCAGTTAGCGTTTGTGTTACCTGGGTCAGTAACTACTTTGTTGCTTTTAGATCTGGTCTTGCAAACTTCTGTGTCCATACAATGGTGCCACAGGCAGTAGTAACAAAAACCTATACGGAGCAGACAGTTCAAGGATGAAAAGACTAATGTGTATTTTTGAATTGTTAGACTTGATTCTGTGTTCCATTTCCTGATACAACTTCATCAAATAGCTGAGCACTTTTATATTTCCATTCTTTATGCATGCAGTAGAACTTACAGACCTGTCCCAGTTGTTAAAGGATTTTCTGAGTCTTAATAGTTTTGAAATGTGACTCTAAATTTTATTTCCAGGTACTGTCATTTCCTCCTGTTTGCTAAATTATTATTAAAGAGTAAATAAGAAGCACTTTCAATAGCTGAAAGCAGAGTGTAGATCCACAGACCTGCAAAGGAAATGCTGCAGAATGCAGACACTCAGCTTCTTATGTTAATAGTGGTCACAAGTTCATAAATAGCTAACAGCAAAAATCCAACCTCCTGCAGTGACAAGAAATTATTAGGATCTTGCTGTTTTTAACGACCTCTGACAGCATGTGAAAACAAAAAAAGTACTCTGTAGTTTCAATGTTATTTGCAAAATTTCAGTATCAGGCTACTGTAAATGTTTCTGTGGTGACCACTGTAGGTGCACTCGAGTGATGCTGTTGGGGCGGGGAGGAGCACACCAAACAATGTCTCTGCCTGTTTATCTTCACCTCACTCCTCCTCCTGCCTCCACTTCTTCAACTTTTTCTCTGTAAGGGAGTTTGTGACAGCACAAATTCTGTTACTTGTCTTTTGTACGTGGCTTGCCAATAGCAGAGATCAGCTGCTTCCCAGTTTTTCAGCTGCCACTCAGAGACTTCTGATAGCAGCCATCAAACAGATTGTAGGAGAAAGCTTTGAGCATCAGCATAAATGGTGTGCATAGGCAGGAATAGACTCTGGCAATGGAAAACTGTACTAGGGATTGGTTTGTACAGTAAAATTAGAACTTCAGAAAACACAAAACTAGGTTCTGCTGAAGCCAATGGCTGTTGGCAAGAGATTCCAGCTCCATTTGGGGATGTGGGTTAATGCATATTTTCTCAGTATTTCTCTTCCTTTCAAGGAGGGAGATTCCTTTCAATACTTCTGAGAGGTCAAGTACAGTGGTAATGGATCAGAAAATCTTGGTGGATGTAAGCTATGCAGGAGCATATACAGAGTTTAGCTTATAGTCTTTGAGTTTGTATGGGAGGAGATGTTTGTTTCTTTGTCTGTCAGTGAAGCTCCCAAGCTGGATTCACTTTGAAGGTGGTAGTTATTTACAGTCTTGTTGGTTTGCCAAGAAATGCTCACCCTGTAATGTCGTAGTATTTTTTTGGTTTAGGAGTAGGTAAAAACTGGAATATCTCAGTTGCTATTAAAGCTCCAATTTTGTACATTTCTCATTGTTTTGTTTGGGTTGTTTGGTCTTTTTCTCTTTCTGTCCCCAGCCTCAGACGTCAGTACCAACCTCTGAGCCTTCAGAGGCTGCAGTACCTGATTGATTTGGGCAGAGTTGACCCCACGCAGCCGATTGACTTAACTCAGCTCACTAACGCCAGAGGTGTGACAGTGCAGCCTCTCAAGAGGGATTACGGTGTCCAGCTGGTGGAGGAGGTATGCAGACAACACACTTCGTGCTTCAGGCTTTCAGGTTGTCATTCCCATGGTTTGGAAGCAGCTTTGATTCTCCCAATCAGCTTGCTGTGGAATTTTTGTGGATCATAAATCCACTAGAGGGCACTGTGTGTCAGCAAAAAAAGAAACAACTCAGGAGGAGGTTTTTATACCTGAGGGGCTGCGAAAATGAGAGTTAAGGAGCACATAACAAAAGGCTGAAGAAGTATTTTACAACAGAACTAAAATGTGCTGAAAGAAATGTATGAATACTTTGGAAATGGAAAGGTTTTTTAATTCAACCCAAGTGACTGAGAGCAATTTGGTTACCTATCTTGGTGCAGGGAACAGACAATTTATAATATTTTGCAAGATTTAATGTTCCTTACACGTTTTCAGAGAAGCATAAATGTATCTCTTAAAATACTCATTTTAATGTTATTGTAATCTGTGTTGAAATTTACAGGGTGCTGATATTTTTGCTGCAAAAGTAAATATTGAAGTGCAGAGGGCATCTGAATTAGCAATTGCAGCCATAGAAAAAAATGGAGGTGTGGTAACAACATCGTTCTATGACCCAAGGAGCTTGGGTAAGAACTTCTTTTAATTTCTACCTTTTTTTTTTTTTAATGTGCCAGAATTAAACTATCCAAGTCAAAGTTTCACAGTTCTTAGTAAAAAGTCATCAACTTATAAAAGCTTCAAAACCAGTTACATGTGTATTTATAGAATCGTAGAATACTTTGGGTTGGGAGGGACCTTAAAGATCATCTAATTCCAGCCCCCAATGATGAATGATAATACATCCTCAATTTTGCCTTTTTTTAACCATTCACCTGTTTAGTCCTTCCAGCATTAGTAGTTGTATACCAATCAACCAGTTAAGGAATACTGAATAGCTTTGTAAATAGAGGTCCTAAAAATATTGTTTCACTGAATTTTTGTCTTCTGTTTCCCATGTTTAATAGCACTAAGAAAACTCAGGAAAAAATAGATTTAAAAAACACTGTGGGTGTTTATATTTTTAATTTAAAATACTTTTCCACTTAAGGTGAGGAAGTAAGTTACAGAAGCTCAGAATCATTCCAGTTAAAATGGCTATTGTTTTCAGAACACTTTCACTGAAGAATGAGGCTTTGCTTTGCTTGGGGCTGCATCCTGCCTAACATTCATTCATGCAGTTTTTATTGACAATAATGCAGCTTTCATGTGTGAATGAGGCTGAGAAGAAGAGAAATAGACGTTTTTAGTGTGCAAAATATGTTACCCTGAAGAGATACAAGTTCTGGGATTTTTTTTCATTCCAGAAAATAACAAAAATAATAAAGTTTAAAGATTCTGGAATATAATTTGCCAAAATCAGTAAAATTTGAGGAAGAGAGGATAGTCCCACAAAGGACTAAATAGGTGCATGTGCCATTGATACTTTATTTAAAATACTTACAGAAACACTAAATTTGGCATTTGTTGGTACACTGTGTAAATAGCCGTGCAAATGCTTTGCTTCAAACCTGGAAATAGTCCTTTAAATAAATGGCAGCATCTAGCTTAATTATGGTTATCTTTCCCAAGTAGGCATTCTAAATATATTAGAAGTAGCAACTCTTCCAGATTGACGCTGATATATATCAATTAAAGCAGAGTAGTTTGTTTGGTTAAGTGAAACTTACAAACCACTGTCTCAATGTGAACAAGAATATTGAGATTTGATTTTTTGCTTGGTACTTTTAGATATGAATGTAGTAATTAATTTAGTAGAAAATGAGAAGGTGTCACTTTATGTCTTTAAATCTGTATGATGAAGTACAGTCACTAATCTTCTCTCATGTTTGCCCACAGAAATTTTATGCAAGCCAGTAGTATTTTTCCTGCGTGGCAAACCTATCCCAAAGCGAATGCTCCCACCTGAAGACCTCGTCCGTTACTACACAGATCCCAGGAATCGGGGGTACCTGGCAGATCCTTCTAAGGTTGCAGAAGCCAGGCTGGAACTTGCCAAGAAATATGGCTATGTTTTACCAGACATAACTAAAGATGAACTCTTTAAGATGTTAAGTGCACGCAAGGATCCTAGACAGATCTTTTTTGGTCTTGCTCCAGGATGGATTGTAAACCTGGCAGACAAGAAAATTCTAAAACCAACTGATGAGAGTCTGTTGAAATACTATAGCTCATGAATTCAGGACTGGAGACAGCTGCAGGTGTACAGGAAACATCTGGGTATGAAATAATGGATAGAAGTGGTGTGTGTTTGTTTTTAAGACTCCTATTATACAAGACAAAACATAAATTTTTCTTCATGTAATCTTCTGGTGTAGCTCTCAACTTTTTTATTGTCATAATAGAGTGTATCCAAAGTCTTAACATTTGAAAACAATGTGGAGTCTGACATAAAGTGTGGGTCTGGGCACTTTCTCTTCCAATGGTTTGCCAGTTATTTTTTCAGACAAAAGGTTTCGATGTTGCATTTATTTTGGAGGATAATTCCAAAGAGTCATTTGACCTAATAATTAGTTTATATTTTCTCCCTTCAGTTTAAAATCAGAAACATGACTGTGCAAAACTAAAATTAGTTTTACAGTCATCTTGCATAAAATTATAAGTTCTAGCAAATGTATCTTGAATAGCTCTGAGAGGTATTTTTGGTTGGGGAAAAATAAAAATAACCAAAAATAACAAAGTACAAAAGATTTCATTAACTTCTTGAATTCCATAGCTATGTCTTGGATTTTGCCATTGCCATCAATAGCACCAGAGCCTAAGAGATCTTGATTTTTTTGTCCTACTTCTTTATGTGCAATTGAGAAAGACAGAGTGTGCAGTTTAAAATAACTTTCTATGTAAATTTTGGGGTGGGGGGGAGATAGCTGTCTTAACGGCTTTTATTATTCAAACAAAATTTAAAAGTTGTCCCTACACAAATGTAATCTCATTAAAAAAATGCATAGCAGGATCCAGAGTCAATGAATGACAGATTATGAAGGATGGGGATGTCATGGGTGAAGTGCACAGTTAGGATTCAGTTTTCAGCTTGGTCACAGATTACATGTGTGACAGTGGACAAATGAATTTAAATGTTGTGAAAAGTTATGAACAAATTGTGTTTATGGAAAACAGAGTTTTAATCACACCAACTTGATTAAGTCTTGGAAAATATTTTCCATCAAAAGGTTTGTTTCATCAGTCTCTCCAGAGTACTGCATTGTTAGTATTCAAGAGTATTGTAGGTTTTGTGTGGAAGTTTAGGATTGGGCATCTGGGACAATGAACCAGACAGTAAAGGAGGATGAGAGAGGAGACCAAGATAACATATCAGAATGTGCTCTGACTCCTTGGAAGTTAATGAGCTGCTTCATAATTTCATGGTTTAATGGAAGCTGAATTTGGTTTTAGAATAGTCATAATTTGATTATAAGAATGCAGGAAACAGTCCAGGAGACCAGAACACGAGAAATCATCTTGCTTTCCAGTTTTCATGTGCCATTGGAAATGCTACTTAGAGTTTCCTGTAGCTGCCAAACCATCCCATCTCATAGGGAAAGTCCTCTGTGTGCTAGAATCTCGTCTTTCTCCTGTATGACGTCTGTATTTTGCTGGTATACCTCAATGGGGGAGGATTTAAGAAAAATCATCTTTTTCTCTCAGATAATAAAAAGAAGCAGATGAATTTTTGTAGGTATTTGTCAACCAGCCCAGATTTTTCCTTCACTCGACAACCTGCCTTATCAATTAATAGGAGCATCTGTAATCACAGAACAAAATAAAACAAGTCTTCTCACTCAGATTAAATAATCTGAAATCAAGAGATTAAGAATAGAAGGTCATTAAATTTTGACAACTTACTCTTCAACTTCTGTTGTTCCTTGTTGATGTGTGTTAAATGCTATCAGTAATGGTCATTCTCCCCCCTTGGGGTTTAAGTATAGGTGAAACATAGCAAAACAACAGCAATATAAAATTGGACTATGAATAGCAGGAATTTTCTTTTAGTGGCATTAACATTCGTATTTTATAAGGTGCCCAACACTTTTTTGGCACGTTAAGAAGAATACTGTGTGCCAAAAAAAGTACAGTTGGTGTTAACTTGAATGTGAAGTAAATAACTTTCTCACTTTAGATGTATCCTGTTCTGCATCCTGATGATTGTTGGTTTGGAACCTTAAATGACAAGCAATACTTTTTTCTCTTTTTTTCAAGTTTTGTTATTACAATAACTTTACAATAACAATATTACTACTGCCTCCATTTGGGAGGGAGTTGGAGAGGGGGAAGAGTATTTATTGCCTTCCCTTATTTGTGCCATAATGTTTCTGTTTTTATGAATCAATTCACAATTGTATTTTGTGGAGGTAGTGGTACTCAACAGGAAAGCTACTTAACTGGAAGTGAAGAAGGAAGTTAGTCATATTAGTGAAGACCAGAAGACAAAAGTGTTTATGTATCATTGTGTATTTTGGGGAGGAGAAGACGGGGGAAGGCAAGTTTGTTTCCATTTCTGCTCTTTGTATTAAAACGAACAAATTGCTCTCAGCAATTTTTTTTCTAAATCAACTTCTTTGATACACACACGCGTGCACGCGCTGGTTTCTGTAGGTTTCTAAATGGTTTTCAGGTGAAAGGGTAACTTGGATAAAATGATAACAGTGAAAGAAAGAATGAAAACAGGAAACAGATGTCTGGTGACGTCGAGGGATTGGATAGCACTTATTCAGTGAACGATGTCTTAGTCACAAGGCAGCTGTATCCTGGCTCTGATACTACAACGGTACAAATACCTTGGAGCCAAAACAGCCACGTTCCACAAAATCCGGTCATTCTACTTTATAAAGGTGATCTTTTATCATCTTATACTTGGAGAGGGCAGAAAAGGGCTATATGTTCCTTTATTTAAAATATGCAATGCTTGTCTTTTTTTCTCACTTCTGTTAACAGTACCCAGTATTTTATATCAGTTGTTCGAATTTTTATTTACTAGTGCAAAAAGCCACAAGGCTATAGAGGATTTCCTGTTCATTTTATCTCATCAAGAGCACAAGTTTTCTAGCAACCAAATACAGAATTATCAAAAGCACCAGTAAGTTATTGACAAGGTTTCTAATAAACCAATAATAAACAGTGTCCCAAAGGACTGTTGTTTATCTGTCAGGCTTACTGGTGCAAGACGAAGCCTATGCTGTCATCTAAAGCCATTCTTGTTACTTAGGTATATGGACAATGTTTTCATGTTCATAAGATAAAGGATTGCCTTGGATATCCTGTTTTGATGGGGGTTTTTGATCTGCAACAATGTGTGACACGGCAAGAAGCACCCAATCTGCTGTAGCTGGAAAAGCATTACCGGGTAGCTGAGGAAAAGGAACTTTTATTTGTGTCACAAAATGCTGAAAGCCATGTCAATTTTCATCAGCAACATCATACTTCTGAATGATTACTTGATAAAACTGATTACAGATGTGAGGCTGCAATCAAAATAAAGGCCTGTAAACAAGTACATACCTTGTTGTTTCATACTGTGATAACTAGAAATCACCTGTTTCCTAGGACCGGACTCTACTGACTACAGCCAGTCCATGCTATACTTACAGGTAGCTGACTGCAGACTCAAAATGCAGTGAATTAAAATTCCCTACTGCTCATATGTGCAGCAGTGATAACCTGGCTTCATATAGAATTTGTGTTTAACAGTGAAAAGTTGACTGTACAATCCACTGATTTCCAAAAAGGAATAAATTAATGCATCACTGGCCCTGATCTGAATCTTCGTTGGCAGTGTGCCAGCATTGTTTTGACATAGAAGCATAATTGATGTTAGTCCTCCAGGAAGTCATATAAAAGTGATCAATTATGAAGATAGCTTCCCATTGCTATTTTATTATTTTCTACCATTATTTCTATTTTGTATTATTTTCTATATTAAAACCTTAAATGCTAATGCAAAACTAATTTTGCACTGTTTAACACTCACAAGTTCTGTAAGTAATTTGAAATTGTTGCACAAGTCCCATATTTTAAATGTTTACCTGTTACATTTACATATATCTAAAATAAGAAAGATGTTCTGTATATCCAAAATGTCCAGTTTTAATATTCTATATGCAGCTTTATGTTTTAAAATTTTCTGAAAAGGTGATCAGACAGGAATAGTTTTATATAACTCACGATCTGCACTTCAGTTTAATGTTATGGTTTAGTCTATGAAAAGAGAGGTCCAAGTGTGACAGGATTCTTGCCCATTAGAGGAAAATTATGAACTTTTTAAGCTCCTTTATCTCCTGCCCAGGTGGCTCATCCTGGTCTTTTGTAGCAGAAATAATGGCATTGTCTAAAGAAGTATGGTTTCTCAGTGGAAGCAAGCTATCCTCAGATCTATTCTGTCTCCTGTGCTTAATATTCCCTCTGATGCACACGCATCTTCCCAAGGTCTCTTCTCACCTTTCCCGTTGTAGTGGTGGGAACTACAGGGCTCAATCATTCTCACAGTGTCATCCTGTCTGGCCCGCTCTGGGTTTGAAAATCTGGTTGTTTTATGTGCCTCTGGAGCAGGAAAAGTGTTGATCATTCCTGCATCTGTTTATATGGGGGGGTTGGGGGGGGTTGGCTTGAGTTTCCTGGACTGGTGTTGCTTTTGTTGTTAAAAATGTCAACAGCAATGTTGTTTACTTGTTAACCTTGTAGATTCCAAGCCACATGCCAAGCAACTTGGAGGGCCCTTTGAGCAATGGATTTGGTGTTTATCAGTCAATGAACACTCCTAGAAGAGTGCCTGTGCACTTAAATCAGAATTGCACACACTAGATACCAATATGAAAGGATAGGTAATTTTGCATTCAATGCACCAATGCCCAAATCTGTCTCTCCTTGCACTTTTCTCCAGCCTCTGTAAGATTCATTCTGTCTCATGGTAGGATTGTCCTGTCTGAGCTTCAGTCTATGAATACGGGCAGATTAATCTATATTTAGCCTGAAAATCTACCATTTATTATTCCTTGGGCAGGTAATGACAGATTAATCAATATTTAGCCTGAATTTCTGCCATTTATTATTCCTTGGGTAAGTAATGATAACTAGAAGTTTGTGGACATAGAGCAGTCTGTGAAAAATAAGTTGATGTGTAAATTTATAGTAAACTAGTTCTCTAGGGGTTTTTCTGATGCTGGTGTAGTTTGCTCCCAGTGTGGAGTACCTTAAATTAAGAAAATAAATTCACTTGGTATCTGACAGGGACACGCATTTTTACTTGAACATAGCTGTGGTTCAGTGCTTCAAAAACTGAATCCAAGTTCCCTGTAAAGTTAATCTAGTGAGCTATTGTGTTAATTTCAAAATGAATGCAAGTCTAAATTTTTATTGCTCACATGTAGACAGAACTCCTCTCAGAGGAGTTTCACTGCCCTTGTAGTAATGTGATCGATACAGTCAGTATCTAGAGCCTAGAGAATTGCCATTCAGCTTGGAGCAGACATCTGAGCAATTCAGTGATGCTCTAGACTCCACTGCCTGTGACAGGAGTTGTAACACAGCACTCTTGTATGCACCCAAAACTTCAGCATCTGGAGCTGAATCCCACTCTTTGTTTTCAGTGACCCAAGATGTTTGAAGTTAATGGTCAGAAGTTCTCCTCGGAATTGCCAGTGTGGATTGCTTAGCTCGCCATTGGGAACTTCTGAGGCTTGATGTACCAGGTTGTGTTTGTCTTTGAAAATAAGCATTCTTTTTTAATTATTTAGTGAAAAAAGCAATCTAGAGGATATATTGGTGCCACAAGAGGTGAGATGCTGGCAATCAGACAGTGTTACTTTAAAACTATTGGAGACAGCAACTTCTCCAGGATACAGAAATTGGTGACATCCCCACCTGGCAGCCTCTGACTTTCAAGGTGGATGACTCCCAGTTCCCAGCCCTGCACTGATATTTCCACTCAAATTTGCCAGCCTCCCTTCTTTGACCCTTGTGCTGATGTTTGTGCTAGTTCTAATGTATATGTTTACTCTATAGGCAAAGCACAGAAATTAAATTCGCCTCCATTTGCAAAAGAAAAAATGAGAGAGCAGGATGGTGCCTCTCTTGAGGTTTCTTCTTCAGCAAGTGGTGCTTGTAATGGATAGAGAAGGTGACTGAGGTGCTTAAACACAGAGGTTGTCTCACTGCTGTCTGAGAAGATTCAGTGTGTCTCACAGGGTACCCCTACAGCTACTCTGACAGCTTGTGATGTTTGCATAAACCACAGATTTGGTACTGATGTGCTTGTTTTTTGTGCACAGGCAATCATTTATCCCCTCTTTTTCTTCTCTCATTTTCTTTTTTTTTTCTTGGCAAGGCCATCTCACTTATTGCAGCAGGCAGTCTGAGTATGGGCCATGTACAAGACTTGAGACTGTTCCAGACAAAATATTATTCTACTGTTTTTATGTTGGACTTGGCTGACGTGACGTTGCTGCTGCCCTGACCTCTAGGTAAAATGTCTGGGCTAGTTGTGACTTTGTTGTTGGGTTTTGTTGTTATTGTTGTTTTTGGAAGGCTCCAGCCCTTCCAAGTTCATCATTAAAGACAGGTGTTTACTGTGGGACCATCACGAAATGAATTACCATACTGAGGATGTGATTGTGCACTAAAATTCTGCCTGGGTCACTTTCTCTGCATTCATTTGTATGTCTCTGAGGGGGTTGAAGCAGTGGTGTGCCCTGATTTTGTCTTTGATGTGGGAAAGCTTATCTGTCCATTAAAAGAACCTAAGAAGAAAATGGAAGGTAAAAAGCTGTCAAGTAATTTTTGCTGCATCTTGTGAAAACTGCATGTTGTCCCAATTCCAGTTTTTGTTCTTGGCTGAGCTGGATGACTTTGCTTAAGGCATATTAGGAAACTGCAATGGCAGCCGACCACCACGGGCACTGACGTGCAGCTGTGGTACCGTAGCTGGCCGGGGCAGAAAAAAAGATAATTTTGGAGAGTTGGGAACATGAGAATCAAGGTATGAAACTCTGCCTGAAGAGATTCCACAGTCAGAAACATATGTGTATTCTTCAACACCACCGAAACTCTGCTGCATGTTTACTCTTTGTTTTTGCTGACTATACTGTTACGAACTGTAAGTATTCAAGAAATTATTTAAAGAATACATTTTAGGTTTTCTTTGTTGCCCCTAGAGTTTTCAGCTCTGCAGGGATCTTGTTTCCAAGCATTGTTCCTGTATCCAGCAAGACTAGAAGCAAATTTAAGAAGTGGGAGCCAGCATTTTCATATGATGGCATTATTCCAGGAACTGGTGCTGTAGGATAAACAGTAAATACTGTGAGGCTTGCAAAACACTTACTCATTCATTGCTTATACCCTGCTGATATTTTCATTGTTAGAGAGCATAATTTCTCTGCTGTCTCTGCAGCTGACATCCAGTCACATCTCCTCAGCATGAAAGAAACCTGTCATTGTTTCCAGCGTCCAAACCGGAGGGTAACAAATATGATATTACCGGGTACACAAGCACCCCGCACAAACATCCTTCTCCGTCTGCTCCTCTCCCCTAATTTACGAGACTGCTATGGTCGTTTGTAGTGCTGAGAGTTGCAGCTGCTTAGTGGGGACTGGGGGAAGGTCGGGTGTCCTCCTGGTAGAGGCAAGGCTGACACCTAGTGACCAGACGCATTTATTCCTATGGGAATTCACTGTGTTCTGGTTTAGTCACGATTCACTCTTTTCTAGGTCTGGAAGGTTTAAACTTCAGAGTGAATAGTTAGTTTATTTCATCATCACTTCTGGCCTTAGTTTTCATTGTGTTTAATATACTCTTGTGAAGATGGAGTTCAGGTACCTTGCAGGCTTGTTCATGGCTGATGTTCTAGACAATTTTGCTTGTAGTCTCCTGGGAGTTGTTCATGCCAGCTGCTCTGAGCAAACTGAGGTGGCTGATTGCAATCAACAGTAAGTTCAGAACATCATGCTTTTCGGCTTTTCCTTAATAAAATCGTGGCTGACTGCAGTATTTGTATCATTTTTGCTTATCCCGTGTTAAAGAATCCAAAATCAAAGGTAATGGGATATTCTCTGAGTTGTAGAATTTTCTTCCTATGGGTGTCTGCTGCCACCTGGAAAGCACTACCTGTTCCATCGTCTTTGCAGATCCTGCTGGAAGTGCTCTGAGTTCTGGGTCTTAGCTAACTGCATATTAAAGAGGAAGAGTAAAATCTAGCCAAAGGACACTTCCAGAATGCTTCTGATTTTTCTTTGGTTATGTAGATTAGCATTTCAAGGGTGCAACATATTGATGAGAATTGCTTGTGACCTTTACCAAAAGCCATATAAACTTAGGAAAACAGCCCCCCAACATGAACCAAAGAAGTATTCTCCTGTGCTGAGTCCAAACATAGACTGCAGAGGGTCTCAGTGGTTCCCCATGCTAATGGGTTTCACACAAATCCCTGTACTGAAGCCCTAAAAAAGCCTTCTTGGACCAGTCCTTGGGATTGGAGGAATATTTTGTCTTTTAAATGTCTCTTGTCATTTAAGTGAAGTATTGGAAATAAGGTTGATACAACATGACTGTTTGCGACTAGCACTGTGTTTGACTATACAAAGAGTCAGAGCTCAATGTTTTTCTGTGCCTGAAAGGAAACTTTGATTCTTCCTGAATGAAATAACTAGGAACTTGCACAAGCCCTGTGCTGTTGAACGGAAAAGGCAAACTTTTTTCTTTCAGATAATCTTTTATATCTCACTCAGAACTTTATGTATGGCTCTGACTCTGTATGTGTTGCATGTTTCTAATTAGCCCATGAATAAATAAAGGCTCTGTATTTTAAAATCCACTGATTTTTCATCTGCTGACTATTGTTGATAGGATGAGCCTCTGGAGAGAAGGTTAGCATATTCCCAAGGCAAATTCCCCTTCCCAGTGCTGTGACACTAGGAATGGGAGTAGCAAAACTGCCCAAACACATACATATGCTGAAGTTCTTCTTCCCTCTCTGAAAACTGATGGTGCAACTCCATGTCTCAAAACCATCACCCAGTACTGTTTGCCTGAGGCAAAAGTTGTGTTTTCTCACTTGTGCTTGCAGCCATTTTTGGTGTCTCTCACAAACAAGATTAGAGGGTAGTTAATTTGCATAGTCACTTTGAATAATTATTTTTAAAATTCACAAAACCCGAAGTCTAAACTTAATTTTAATTAATTAATTAATCTGAGAAAGAGCCTCAGAACAGGTAAACATGGCTTAGACCAGGGCTAAGTAATAGACTTCAAATTATTCATTTTGAAAGAGAAATATTGGGGACCCTGAAGACCTGAATGTCTTGAATGTGATCCTTGAGTTTATAGGGAATTCTGTATATAATAAGTACCCTTCTTTTTTTTTTGGGGGGGTAGGTAATGGAAGCTTTGTTAATTGGTCAGACTAAGCCAATTGTTTTCGTTATTTCAGACCACAAGCGCAGGATTCCTGCCTTTGTTCAGAGCAAAGGGGAAAAATAAAACTCTCTAGTATCAAATAAGTAGGCACAAAAAAAGCAGGGCATCTGTTAGAGCTCCATCTCTATGCACTGGTAGATGTCACCTCTGGAAAACCTACTCAGAGCCTCAGTCTTTGTCAGTCCTGTGCTCTTGCAGTGGTAGCAGGAGGACCCAAGTAGCAGGTGCCCAAGGGTAGATCCAGGTCTGTACGTCTGCTCCAAAATTACACATGGTGTGGAGCTTCAGCAGTGCAGACATGGGAACACATGCAGGCAGAGCCAAGGTGTGCTGGTTTTGGTTGGGGTAGAGTTAATTTTCTTCCCAGTGGCTGTATGGGGCTGTGTTTTGGTTTTGTGCTGAACACAGGCTGATAATACGGAGATGTTTTTGTTATTGCTGAGCAGGGCTTACACAGAGCCAAGGCCTTCTCTGCTTTTCATGCTGCCATGCTGTGAGGAGGCTGGGGGTGCATGGGAGGGTGGGAGGAGACACAGCTGGGACAGGTGACCCCAACTGACCAAAGGGATAGTCCAGAGCATGTGACATCATGTTCAGTGTATAAAGTGTGGGGAAGAAGGAAGCAGGGGGACATTTGGAGTGATGGCGTTTCTCTTCCAAAGTCACTGTTATGTGATGGGGCCCTGCTCTCCTGGAGATGGCTGAACACCTGCCTGCCCATGGGAAGCAGTGAATTAATTCCTTGTTTTGCTTTGCTGTGTGCATGGCTTTTGCTTTCCCTATTAATGTCTTTATCTCAACCCACAAGTTTTTTTTTACCCTTCCAATTCTCTCCCCAGTCCCGCTGGTTGGGGCAGTGAGCGAGTGGCTGCATGGGGCTTGGCTGCTGCCTGAGGTTAAACCATGACACAAGAGAAACCACTCAGAGCAATCCCCTCTGCTAAAAACTCCCCCTGAAACCTATTTCATGTGGTGACTACAATCTTCCAGCAACGTACCAGCCTGGAGATGGTGGCACACAGACAGCCCTGTGACCCAGGTAGGTGCTCCCATGTTCTTTCCAGTACTGTGACCTGGATGGGGAGTAGTCTGTGTCCCCCTGCCCCGGATTTCTGAGTTGAACTGCTTTGTGGCTGGATTGGGAGCTGAAGGGTTGACCTGCCTCCTGGCCTAATGCAGGGTTTTGGAAGAGCTCTCCTCTGACAGAACTCACCTGCTATCACCCCACTATCAGCTGCCACATGGCAATGAGGGAAGAATTGACTTTCTTTTCTTTGTGCAGTGTCAAACCCCATCAGGACAGTCACTGGCCTAGCTCTGCATGCTCATAAGACCAACTACCATCATAGTAAAGCAGAGAATCTTTCAGACTCACAAGCGTTTGTCAGAACTCTGCCTGCAGTCATGTAGGAACCAACAAGTAAGGCAGGTAGCTCTGTGGCTCTTCTGATTTTATTGTATCCAAAATTGCCAGAGCTTTAGTGATACTTCTGACTATCCAAGGAGTCAGACTACTTATACTTCGGTTTTATGTAACAAGCTTTACCAGCACTTCACTTGGATTTTGCCTATATTTTATTGATGATGCTACTGAATTCATCATACACTTGCAAATATGAAGTACAGCAGCATTTCCTAATTTCATTCACAGCCGAAGTTACAGTTAAATGAAAGTTAAAGCTCAGTGTACCTATTTGATCTTAGTTTTTCTTCTTATGATTCAGGATGTGTTCCCACTGCACATTCCCTTTTTTTTACACAGCTGTGTTCTAAGAATACCAGTTGATAAAACCTTAGATAGAAGAATTTACAGTGTTGAGATTGCTTGTTGTTGTTTTTTTTATTGGGGTTTTTTTGAGTTTTTTTTTGAGAAAACCACCAGGAAATACATAATTCTATACTGAAAAACTGCTTTGTGTCTCTGTCCACTAATACTCTTTATCAGAAGAAGCCAACTGTTTGTGATAATTTCTGCCTATAAGGTTATTGACTCCTTTTTGAAACAGGAATTTCTGAAAATTCCTAGTTCCACTTCCCTATAAAAGCTTATCAACTAGTCCAAATAAAGACATCATGGTGAAATACAGGTTCATGCACTAAGCTATACTATACAGTGTTACTTAAATAATGATGGAACTTTTGTGGTCATTGGAGAATGAATGAATTTCTTTTTGTCTGATCAACTCATTCAAATTATAAACATAATTTAGTGAACAGAAAATGCTCACTAAAATAAATAGGTCAAAGGTCTATTATGAAAGAAAAAGTTGTTACGACATGAAGAAAAGTGAGAGAAATGACTGAGAGTCCCACAGGACACAGGTCATCCTGACTCATGGCACGTTTCTATTCTGATTAACCCAGCTGTACTAATTTGTTCAGTTCGATTAGATTACATATCTTGCGTTTTTTTCACATCCAATCTGAAAACAAATGTGTCCCTTATTTACTATGAAAATACTGTAGTTTGTTGCCCCTTGACTGATAATCAAAATCCAATCAGCAAGCTACTCCCTGACTACTACTTTGTTTTGGTAGAAATCATAGTGTACATAAACCACTGATATCATCAAACTTCAGCCTGGTAGCTGAAAATACATCATCCTTGTATATAATCTTACAGAGTTTTTAAGTAAAAACTTTGACCTGGATGCCTGTCAGTCTACAGAATTTCTGGGAGGTTGATAGCTGGTATTCCATTGCTCACAAAGTTTGGAAGGCACAGATAGAGCAAGAGCTGGCCATGCTGGCATAGCCACTACTTCACTAGATAGCAGAGCTCTCAGCTGCAGGCCCACCTGGGAAGCAGAGGAAATATGCTTTGGTAGTCAACAATTGTGTCAGCTGACATTCCTATAATATGATGGCTTCTTATATTATCCACATACAACCAGAAGCTGATTCCCTTAATCGAGTTCAGGGAATGTTACAGTCAACTTTTCCTGTGTTTTAGTCAGATTTCCTAACGAAAAAAAGTGTTGTGCTGCAGCAGACACTTGTCTGTCTGTGTATCCACTTGGCTCCCTCGACATTTCTTTTGAAACCTTTCGAAATGTTTCAGCTCTGCTTTATAGAGGAGTAAAAGCGTTAGAGAGAGAAAGGTCCCACAAGCCCCATGAAGACAAGCAGAAAGCTGGGAGTGGAGGCTCACATGTCCCTCATAGACTTGGGCTTAAAAGTGAATTCTTTTCCTCTCACCAGACAGCAAACATAGGCTCCCAGACTTCAGCTGGAGAATCCAGGCTTTAGCAGGGGTGCTGCTCATAAGCCATGGGTGAGGGCACATGTCTGCTGCCCTTGGTGCTGTTGGAAAGATCTACACACCAAGGTACTGACTGGAGAGGGAAAGGATGAAATCAAATCCACAAAATATCCTGTCAAAAGTAAAATAGAGACACTTTTCCCCCAAGTATTTTTACAGTCACAGCGGTCATAATACTGCTTGTAGCAGTAGTAAGAACTGCTCTTTCAGTTGTGCTGTGATTTATACAAACGTAACAGCCCTTTAAGGTTGGAAAATTTAGAACTATAACCTTCTGCTTTCATATCAACAGGCCTAAAATTTTCAAAAATTTTACAAGTGTATTTAACACCAATTCAGCTCTGTAAGTTGAATTTTTACATGCTACTTTGTTCCAGTTTTGCCTCCACTTACAAGCTGCTATGTTGCTTTTTTTTTCACTTGCCACTTCTAATTGTTGGTCGGTGTCAGAACAGATAGATATAAAGCACAAATCAGAGAATAAAAGTTCTAATTGGTAGCTACTATCAGCCTAGAAGATTCTCCTTAACAGGATAATTTCCTAAATTTCTGTGAAAGGCACGTTTATTCTTCTTCCTAACTTATGCCATGCAAGACTTGGTGGTTACTTTTATTGATTACTCAGACAACCACAAAGAATAATGTTTTGCTTAAACTGATGTTGCAAATGTAGACTAATTTCAAATTGTCTAAAAAATATCTTTCCTTCATTGCTAACAGTCTTCTTTGTGAGGGGGACCAGCTTCTTTTCAGCTCTGGAACTGGGAGAATGCACCTGCCTGGGTGACTTGGTGGGAAGCAAGAAGGGAACTGAGCTGTGCATGGGGCTAGCAGGGTCAACAGGTTTCACTGCTCAAGAAAGAGACTGGCTGCTAGTTCCTGGCATCTCTCAAGGGGATCTAGCCACCAAAATATGCTTATTGCTAAAACACTAGCACCAATGAGGTGGAGAAGCCAGCTGCCCTGTAAGGGCTGGGGCTGAGCTGGATGTCTCCCAGAGCCACAAGGGCCAGGAGTAAGGACGGCTACAGCAGCAGCAGTTTCCAGTTCGCAGACATGTTTTACTTCACTGCAGGGTTTGTGCCATTGGTGGATAAAGTGGTCAAGAGTGTTTCTTTCTGACACTGATTAACCAAATCTGTTGCTCTTCTTTAGAAATGGCAAACGAAAAAGTGCGCAGAGTGGAGACAGATACAAAGCAGCGTGAAAAGATTCAATTCACAGGACTGAATTTGAGCTTCATTCACTTGGAATATCTTTGCCGGTCGCGGTGGTGATCTGCGGGGCTTTGCGAGTACAGCAGCATCTGTCACTATTGGCAGGGAGATGCACTTAGAGTTATACAGTACACCCATCACCTCCCCTGCCTTGCAAGAGATTACAATTAAGGCTGAAGCGTGTTTGTTTGGGTTTTTTTTCTCCCCAAAACGAACATCCAAACCCTCGGAAGAAGGAGAGAGGCGCAGCGGCCGCTGGGGGGAGATGTTCCCCCGGGCACCCCGGGCTCCGCGTCCTGCTCCGGCGCTGGCATTAAAAGCCAGATTTGAGGCGGGACTCCTCGGGGGGGCAAAAAAATATGTTTTGCACCACAGCAGAGCGAGCTCTTTAAAACGGTGGGAAATGTCCCCCAGAAGTCTTTTTTTTTTTTTNTGAATTGCCCGTGAAAGCTTTTAACGCTTTCAGTCACGCGTGGAGATTAATGAGGCAACAGCTTTGGGGGGGAAGGAAAGGATAGTTTTGAAAGATAGTGGTTAGTAAATGGGAAAGCTGCCATTATATTACCTTTACATTTCCTGGTGTTAAAAGCTGCAATCCTTGAGGATATCTGTAAGTCAGCAAGAGTAAGATGAATACTGTCATTACACTGAAATAATGAAGTGGTGGTGAACCCTTTAAGATTGCCAGGAAAAGAAGTACTAGCAATAGAAAAAGCAAAGGTCTCTTGTAAAGACACCTTTTCTTTCTCTTAATAGATTTAAACGGTGATGAAAAGTATTCATTAAGCATGATGTGTTTGTTTGGACCAGATTTCAAGAGGCTTAGAATTACATTAAGCTACATCACTCTCCAAACACCCCCACTGACCTGCTTGTGAAGTTACTGTTTGGTGGGAGTAAATTTATTCCTCTTGCTCTGCTTGCAAATTAAAGAATTGGAGGTGTGCTGAGACTTAATTTTCTGGGTGGGAAAACAGCACCAAGCAGTCAAATATAGGAACAAGTGACCTTAGGAAAACAGATACAACACAAATACACGGCATTTTCATTCTCATTTCCATAACCAAAGTGTTGTGGAAAACCAGTTTTGTGGTGTGCAGTCCCTATTTATTACATGAAACTCTTAATATCCTACAGAAAAGGGATAGTTTTCACCCTAAAACCAAGTAATTTGCTATTCTATGGACCCAAGCACAAAATGGCCAATTTGAGGGTGACAAAAAGTGAGAGCAGTGTATTTCTGCTGGTGATATATGTCTGATGTATAAGACCCCTCTCCAGTCTAATAGACTGGATAGTCATAGGAAATATGATGTACTCTGCATTTATGTGATGAACGATGCCTGAGACTTTTGCTGTAGAGTTCAGTAAATGCAGATTATTGTTCCAGAAGGCAGAAATTTCTGTCATCATCTCCTTGAAAAGATCAATCAGAAAAAAATGCTGAGAAGACTAACAAATCTCTCCAACTATCTGATTAATTTCTTATGGTTTTGAAGTAAAACTATGGATCAGCACATGAAATATGGCCCAGGTTAGAAGACGAGTTCCCAGATATCAGTGAACCTGGTTTATGAACTGAGCTGAGATCTTACTGTTTAATTTCCCTGTTCAGGTGCAAACCAGAAAATAAAATCCTGCTTATTTCAGAACTGCCCTTGATGTTTCCACAGGTTTTGTGGTGTTTTCACAATGGATGGAGACTTAGAACCAAAGCACAAGGGCAGGTTCAGCTCCTTCCGAATTTAGACCTTCCTCTATGCAGAGTCTCTTGTAATATAAAGACATTCCCTACTGAGGCAATCTTCCACTTATTTATTTCAGGATCACATGAACTGGTAGAGAATGTCCTAAACTTTCTTCCTAATTCCCAGTTTGACAAGCTGTCCAGAGTCAGAATAACCCTGGCCTCATACTTCTTCCTAGAGTCTCCTGCTGAGTGTAAAATATGGCTGTCTTGTGGTTTGAATAAGGCTTTTAATGTGCCATGGGATGTCACGGTCCACAGAAATGGAATACAGTGTTCTACTTGTTGAGAAACAGAAAAAAAGCTAACCAAACTGGTTTCGTCCTCCTGAGTACACAGTGACTGGCTGGAAATCCAATCACTGAGACTAAAAATATCAGCCTTGATCACAAGAAAAAAAAAAAAGCATCTGACAGATGGATTTAGTCTTCCTTCAGCACAAACATCTATTTGCCACTAAAAAATTGGTGACTACACTGGTCTCATCTCCCAGTGCATCATTAACAGACTGTGGGGTAAGGTGGATATTATTTCTTCAAATTAATCCCTCCAAGAGGGAATGGTCAGAGGTCTCATGGAAATCATACTGGTTTATAGTTTGTACATGACTGGGGGAAAAAGAAAAGTTTATCTGGTCATATAGAAGAAACAACTCTTAAAATCAGGGCTTGGTCCCTCCCCACTGCAATGCTTAAAGGAGCTGGATTGCTGACCCCATAGTCCTCACACCTCTGCCTACAGGCACAGACTGGGCAGTGATTTCTGGGCAAATGCTGATGCATATAGAAGCACTTCAGGAGCAGCAAACAAGGAGTGCAGCATCAAACATCTCCAGTGTTGCTGAGCATTCCTACAGATTTCCTGCTGCCTCTTTCTCCTTCCTTCTTCCTGATGCAAAAGTTGCAGAGCCAAGTGAGATGTGAGATGGGTGAGTTCTATCCAGCCCTTATGAAGACTCACCTGTGAAAACGGCCACCAGCTGATGATGAGATTTCAGGAGCAGAATAAATCAGCATTGCTTTGGGTCAAATTTTGTCCAGAGGACTGGAAACCTCAGAAAGTGCATGGTGAAGACCATGGCTGCAGGCTTTGTTCCTAAGTGCTCGAGCATGTAGAGAATTTGGTGAGACAGCTTAAAGATACCTTCTGGAAATCTTTGCTCTATCTCACTCCTCTACCAATGTGGACCTTGCAGAGTCCTGATTCTGAGAGTAATAATGCTTTTCAGCACTTTCCTATTTCCAAGCCAACCCTGAGATGTATTTTCTTCTGGGCTTTACAGCACACTTTTTTACCATGTTGGACTCAACCAAGGCTAGTCTCCATTTTAATAGATGTATTTTCCACAGGAAATTAATGTATTGTTTCCCCAAAGCTATTTCAGTCTCTAAACTTCACTGCAGCCTGCCCAGTTGCACGATATTTCAGCCAGCCAAACAAATCTGGTGCCCCTGACAGTCCTTTTAGTAGTGTTAGCCAAGGGAATTATGTCAAGCTCAGATTTACTACTTGGATCCTCCAAATGACAGTGCCCTGCAAGAGATCTGGTGGATGAATATCCCTGTGTTGTTTTTGGGTTTTTTTTCCCCAAGCAACCCTGTATGGAGAGAGTACAGTGTTTTTCTAATTGTTGTGTTGGTTTTCTGACCACATGTGTGCCATGGTACCTACAGGGACCAGGATATATGGTGTGTATGGATGTGTATCGTGGTACCAATAAACACCAAGATATATGGTATTTATGGACTGTACGTTTATATAGATACCAGTATATTCTGTCTTTGACTGTGGATTTGTATATTTGTAAAAGACTTTTTATTCAGTATTCTGGGGACTTTTAAAATTATCATGGGTATTTTGATACCTCCTGTTTCTCAGGAGGCATTAATAAAATGGCAACGGGGGTGCAGCTTCACTTTCACGGTGGCAAACGCTTGCAAACAGCGACGATGCCTTCCCTGAGCCATTCTCTGTCGGGATGACAAGGCACTGGCAGCTGTCAGGTCTGCGTAGGAAATCTCCACAGCGGTGCTGAGAATGTTTATTGTAGGGAGAGAACTTTTGCCCTGTGAAGTCACCTCCTACTAGTCACCAGTAGGTTTCTGATATTCTATCACAGGAAATTCCTGGTGGACCACAAAAGCAATCCCCTGAGTCCAGCTGCTGGCGGGGAGCAGTGGTGCACCACACCGCCTGGCTGAGCCTCAGCCTCCAGCATGGGGCAGAGCACCTGTGCCCTGCAAAATGCAAACTCTGTGCTCCTCAAACAATGTTAAAATGAACTATACAGAGGGGCAAAGGTCAAGTGAACCATTATTGTGCTGCATTTTATGCAAACAAAAAAAATGTATTAGAGGATGTGCTTTGTATTGTAACAAGGTACTGTATGATTATATTTAGGCTTCATGTCTTTGAAGCCCTTGGTAACACAACTGTATAATCACAGCTCTTGATGTTAATGAGGAAGTTATATTATAAGGTACCCTGTCTAACTGGGAACAGTGTAGGAAGAATTAATAACCTTTAGGAAAGCGTATAAAACCAGCTCTCAAGACCTCCAATGCTAGCTGTATCAGGTGAATATATACACATTTCTGCAAAGGAGAAAAAAAAAAAACAAGCAACTGACGATTACTTTTGTCACCTTTGAATGCAAAGGTATTGCTTGTCAGGTGCCTTTTTCTTGCACAGCTTGGAGGGCACAGCCCTCATTAACGCTCCGTTTTCCTCTGCTCTTTTGCCGGGGTTTCAAGGATTCAGTCACAGTAGCAAGCAAGACTGCATGAACCTTTATCCATGTGAGATAGTGCACAGCAGGGAAGCAGCCTTGGAAAAGATGAACACCATGGATGTGGCTGGATGCTATGGGTCTGTTTGTCCTTTATCTAAAAGACATCAAACTCCTCCTTTCTTTATCAAGATAAGGATGCTGTGGCAGCAAAATAGTGATCCCTGATAAAAATGGATGACACACATCCAGAGAGCTGCTATTAACCTCTAACCAATGCCTAATTTTATCTGCCTGCAACCTCAGGATGGGGTAAGCCTCCTGAAAAGGGCCATCTCTGGGGCTTTTAGGATTTTGGTGCCACACTCCTTGTTTACTTCTTCTGAAGTGCTTCCCCATTCATTGACTTTTGCATTACCACGATGTGGCTGACCAGCCCCATCAAGGCAATCTGTGCCAGTGTGTGCAGGTGCAGGCAGCAAGGAGCCAGCACTTCAGGCCTCAGCTCCTTTAACCAGAGCAGTGCAGTGGAACAAAATTATGCTTTAAGGTGTTGTGTGGTTCGGTGTTTAGGAGGTGGTGCATTTTTTTGAGTTAATGGGTATGGCTGCCTCATCTGTTTTTGCAAAGAACATTTCTGGGAGGGGAAAACTATGTGTGGCTGATCACGAGCACTGTGGTAACCTGCAGCAGCTGCACCAGTTCCTTGTAATCCCAGAGCATCATATTTCTAAACTTAAGGAGAAAGGCATTATAAAGATGTTATCCAGAGTCCCATGTGATTTAGAGGCACATACACCATTTTCAAAAAGTGACTTGCTGAGAAGTGATGGGCTGGGTAAGGCCTGTAGAGGAGTCAGATGGGCATTTTTGAAAACTGTACCCCTTATTTTAAAAGAAAGGAAAACGTGAGGCAATCGCAGCTGATTCAGCATCCGGCAGTCTCAGCCAAGTCATATTTTACCTCTTCCCTTCCCTCCCCACACAAAACTTCCAGGAAAACCTGCAAAGAAAAGGCATATGTGGGTAGGAGGAGACCTGCTTTTAATTTCTGTACCTCCTATTCAACACAATGCCACACAATGCACAGGATGCGAATATCCCAAGGCACCTTATACAATACAAGTAACAAAAGCAGACACACATGCATCAGAAAAGGGGGAGCAGCAAGCATGACATGGTTCTAAAACAAAATGCAGGTAAAGCTGTCTGTAAAATGCTTATGTAAAGAGGATATGTGAAAAAAATCATCTTGTGAAAGGAGAAGGTGGAAGCTGAAGAAATGTTCAGGTGATCACAAGAATTTGATTTCCATTTCAGAACAGGGTTTATGTGTTTTTCCCTATCATGTTGAAAGTACTGGTCAGGTCTTCATTATCAGCAGTGCAATCAGTGCCTCCCCAGTGGAACACCCACTGAGGCCTCTGTGATACCATCTATAGAGCAACCTGGAACAGCACTGAGTCATATAACGGTGGTAATGATAGCAAGCAGCAAGTGCTGCGGTTGGAAACATATCATGGCTGTTCCTTGTTTCCTGTTCTTTTGACCAGAGAGAAAGTGTCTGTAGGAGCTGCTCGCTTCCACAGATCCACCACCATTTGTTTAAGAGAGATCATTCATGGGACAGGACTAAAACCACTATTCTGGTCAAGTGATGGAAGGTGTTTGGAGAAACACCCAGCGTTAAAGCTGCTGTCAACACTAAATGAGTGCATCAGAGCCTGAACAAAGAAATCTAAGTTTTCTTCAACTCTCTGGATGATGCATTGCTCCACATTTCCATTAGAGAGACAGTGTTGTGGATGAAGCACCTGGAACCTTGCCTGAGCTGCTCCTGCTTGCAGGCTCATGCACAGGGTAGTGGTGAAGGAGCTCACAAAATCTGCAAACCTACAATCTACCAAAAAAAAAAAAAAAAAAAAAAAAGTAGTCTAGAGATATTTGCAGCAAGAATGTATTGTATGTGTTTGAAGAAGAATAAAAGCAAAACACTTTAAATAAAAAGTGAGAGACAAGGTTTTACATTCTTTATTAAATGCACCGTTTTTTAATGTAAAGGGGTTTGTACCTAGATAGAAAACACTAGGTGATTTTTAGTCAAAACAATGTTAACTAGAGCCTCAAAATCAAATGTGAACATACAGAGACAGAAAGAAGAAACTGCAAGAAATTTAAGTGGTGTGTAGCCATGAATCACTCCTCCCTATTGCATGTGGTCTCTGGAGTAACTTAATATGTATTACTTCTGTGTTTAAGAAAAGATGCAGCTGGCACTTTTTTTTACATTTGCATGTTGATGGGCAGATGCTATCAGTATAATGTAATTTTAGTGGCCAAATAGGATTGTTTGCAACACCTTAGCTGCCTAATTCTGAATCCAAATAAAATGAACAATACAATTTTTTTCTTCAATAGAGGTTTGGTTACCACATGAAATCCATGCTTGGTGTAACATCACTAGGAAATTTGCTAGGAAGGAGGGCAAAGAACAGCAAAAATACCAGAGAAGTCTTTTTTTCATTACACAGTGAGACAAGGCAGAGATTTCATGTATTGATACTTGAAATCATGACTGGAAAAATCAAATGGCCCAGACCCATCCACAGTCATGGTATGACAATCATGCCTTCTGTGGGGTGTAAAGCTGTAACTGCTGTGCTTTTTAAAGCCACATCCAAGTTTTCTGTAAAGTATGTGTGCTTACTATATAGTATTGTATACCACTACTCCTTACATTGCACTCTAGCCTTTGGTTTTGTTTAAAAAAAAAAAAAAAAGGCAAAAAATGAACAAAGATTTTTTTTTTATACTAGGTAAGTAAATGTTACTTAAAATATTAGTTTATCTTTGTTGTGTGTTTGTGCATTGTATCCAAAATTTTGTATTTGATGAGAAATTAGATAAATAAAGAACCTCTCCTGTGGCAAGGTCCAGCCCCACTTCCCAGTGAGCTCCTCGCCTGCAGATTGTAGGTTAAAGGCTTCCCCTTCTCACACAGCTCTGCAGAACCTGGTTTTGTCTGGCATCTCGTAGTCCTGACCAGCTCAGGAAAAGGAGTCATTTGTTGCCTGGACATTGGACTGAGTGGTGAAAGTGACCAAAAATGAATCAGTAGGTTCGTTCCAGTAAGTGATTTCATTTTTCTTGTGTTTAAAAAAGTTTTCTTGGCTCAAAGCCAGTGACTTGCCTAGAAAGACGCTGAACACAAATGATGTCTGCTCTGTGAAAATTAGCTTGTACTGTGCATCGATACCCTTTTAAGTGTTCTAAAGTGTGTAAGTGTGCACTTGTAAATCTGTCTTTTTATAGTAAAATAGCTCCCAAAGCTTATCCCATGCTTATAGTCCCTTGCAAAAGATAGAATTCTTATCTCTGCATAACATCTGTTGATGTATTTCCAGTCACCCAGAATCCAAATTCCTTTGTGAACAAGTGGTTATAGGCAGAGTCAATATTTGGCAGGCCTTGTCTCTTCTACGGGAATTGGATAAACTGAATGGAAAATTATTTACCACTAAACTTTTCTGCACTTTAAAATTATTCCTATTCTGCACAGTTGAAACCAAGACCTCATGGAGGGACTGAAGCTGTTGGATTATGTGTATGCAAAATCAGAAAGACTGAATCAACATGAAATAGCCCTGAGATATGAGCCCACGAATTCAAGGAATATTTCAAGAGTATGTCATGATCAACAGAGTTCTGTCTGCTCCATAAAGGAGCAGCTCTGTAGAGGAGCCAGAACCTCTCACTCGTGGGCTACAGTATCACAAAATTACTTTAAGAAAATTTACTTTTTAAAGCAACTAATCCTGTTGTTTTCCCTAGGTCTACTCTTGAATGGCAAGATAACTTTGCTCTGCACAGAGTACAAGCTACATCTACAATGCTGTCATTCCAAATTTCTTCCATCATGTTCCAGTGCAAATAAAAAGTAACAAGCTTTAAAAAACTGAATAAAATGTATAAACCCCACATAATGAAAAGCTGACACTTTTAATTAATCTTGAGAGAAGAAAGGGTTTTCTGTTTGGGCAATCTACACAGAAAGGAGCAAGTTTCATGTGAGCAAAGGTACAAGGAGAATCTTTCTGAGATCTTTGGAGTGTAATAAAGCAAAACCTAATCGGGGGTGACTACTTCACACAACGAAACAGGTCTGGCACCCCAGTGTTTCTCTGGTGCACACAGAGCTCTGATGCTGTCCCTGATTAGATACAGTCTCACCACCCAGATGGACATTAATCACTGATATCGACAACCTCAGCCTGGCAAGGCAGTGGGAAATTCGTCCAACCCCCAAACCCTAATTTTACAGTTAAGACTTCTCTTTCATTTTGGTTCGCTCTGGAACCACAAACATAAACATCTCAAATTTTGTGGGTTGTTAACACACAGAACCTGAACTGAAGATCAGAGCCATCTCCTTCCTCTACTTGTCTGCACTGGGTTCCACCAGAATCTCACCTATGAGAGTGATGACAGTGATAACAGTGAAATTTGCTTTCAACTACTTATAATGTCTTCAGATCAGAAACAGCACTTTGGCAGTTTGTGACCCATATTCAGTTTTGACTCATGCTTGTATTTCCAACTAATAACCTAAAAAAGCCCCCAAAGAACCACAAACCCTTCTGTTTCTACCCCATCCCTGCAGCACAAACATGTCAGACAAAATGACACTTTATTCTAAAGCTGCTGGTGGAGTGTTATGGCTTTATGGTAAAGCACTGGCTTATGCTTAGGTACAATTCACATCACCACAGGCTTTAGTGCTTGTGCTGGTTGCTATCAGGGAAAATGAGCATATTACTGACTCCTGCATCTCCCAGGAGTAAAAGTTATTTGAATAGCTATGTGTGAATTTGAATCCCCTTCCCAGTCTTGAATAATTAATCTTGGGAAGGTAGAATAAGAACACCCTAAGTACGTCACTTAACTGCAGGTGGCGAGCATGGGATATTCTGTTTTTAATACAGGTTTGGCCAGGAAGCTTCATATCCAATGGACATTCTCATATTTATATAATTAGAAAAAAATCACTGTGTCTATCTAGGATTGTTTGGACAAGAAATGTGTGTTATTGTCTCAGTGCAGCAAGAATGTCAGCTATGAAGAGAGGAATTTTTCACATCCCACCCATGGGAGCAAGAGGGAATCTCTGGCACATCCCTGTGTCCAGTCCAGTGGTGAGACAGCTTTCAGTTGTTGGACACGGCACAAATTAAAAGTGAACTACAAAGCAGGGGGGAGCATGGGTGTGTTTTGCTTTGACTGTGCTGCAGTGAACAAAGGACACATTTTCCTCCTGATTTTTTTGCCCTCTCTGCTTGTGTTTCTTTAGTTTGTTTGTTTTTTAACATCAGGAATCTGGGTTTGTTTGTCCCTGGAAGACTCTGTGACTAAGCTGAACTAATAATAATACTGAAGTGAAAGCTGAGAAATCAGATGGAAAGGATTTAGTGGTAGATGTTGTAGTGTTAGGTTAATGGTTTAGCTCGATCCTTAGGGCCTTCCAACCTAAATGATTGTATGATTTCTGCAGCTGGGGTAGTGTCAACATTCCTCACAAGGCACAGCCACCTCTGCCTTTGCTAGCATTGCACTGACAGCTGGAATACTAAATTTCTTTGCCATATACCTGTGGGGTGCTGGGGTGTCTGGTTCTGAATACTAACAGCATTAGGTACTCTATGATGGATCTATAAATCATCTTTTATTCAAGCATCCTGATGCCGGCCAAGAGAGTTGAGCTCTTTGTGTAGCTTTATAAGGATCTACTTCCACCTTTAAAATTCTCATAGTCAGGTGTACTTGCTGTTTCCCTCTCTGCTGCTTGCCCTGCACTAGAAGTGATGGATTACATTTCAGGAAGCCACAGAGACCACTATATGCAGAGCAGTTCTTCTGCATGGAGTCTGCCACCACAGTGCTTGAAACTTCTGTGTGGCATATCCCTGTTTTGTGGGAGTTAGACACCATCTGCCATTTCCTCTGTATTTATCCAGCTCCAGGAAAAGCATGGTCCCAAGTGTGATGTCCAGCTACGGGTCCTCACTAAAGAAATAGAAGCTGGGGGTGTTGGCAGCTGTAGTGCCCCCGCTGATACCTGCAGTCCTGAGCACAGAGCTGTGTAAATGGGCCCAGCACGGGGCAAAGGCTGAAAGGAGCTGTGCCCTTACACCCCGTAGCAGCTGCCCCCCAGCCCAGATGGGCCACAGCTGCAGAGTACAGCGTGCATCCCACCCATGGGTGTACACACTCTTCTTGTTGGCTTTCTGTGGAGATGCTGGTGGGTATGTCTGTTCCCTAGAACCCGGGCTGCTTCCATGAGAAGGAGATGTGGAAGATATATGTGATCTGATGAGCAGTGGCCACCACCCCCGGGTTTCCAGGGGCAAGAAAGCCTAGATGGATGACATTGGAGAGAAAACTCTTCTGGCATTTTCCTTCTTGCAGCTGTGGGGTGCTGAGTGACCTCAGATGAGTGGTCATGGGCTTCTTCTGCAGGTCGGTGCATTGCTCCTGCTGGGAGAGTTTTAAAATGTTAGCTGGATAAAATGTGTGTGCCAGAGCAGCAGGAGCAAGCAGTCCTGTTGTGGATGCTGGACACTTTCCCACAAAGAACACATTCCTTGGGTAGAACCTGGGGCAGCCGATACTGCTGTGTTAGAGCCTGGGGTAAACACCAGAGTCTGTAGCACCACGCAGGGCAGCAGAGCATCAGCGATGAGGTAGGGACATGGATTTGGCTCATATGTGGGTTTTGGAGCCAGGCTGAGTGCCTGTGCCATGGGGATGTCTTCTGACATCTTGCTGTTCCTCCTTTAGGGCCTTTACAATTGCTTCACCCCTAAAATTATACAGCAAGTGCTCGGGGCAGGGGTCTTTGCAATATTGCCTGGCAAGGACATGGAATATAAGAACAACAATATACAAACATAGATTCAGAACTTCTTAGATCTTTGTTTCAGACCCCTGGTTTCCCTGGTATTCATGTTGTAAAACCCTCTTCCAGCTGAAGTCTCTTTCTCCAGAGGATCTTCGAAGCCATAACAAAAATAGAGGCATTGTTTCCATTTGATCCACTTGGTACACCAAAAGAGAATAGACAAAAAAGTGATGCAAGTTCCCTTCAAGTGAAAAAAAGGAAAAAGCCCAAGAGGGCTAATCAATTTACGTAGCCTTAGATGTGATTATTAGACATAATAGTTTATTTTCTGTTTCTGTTCCTGTGTCATTGATTGTAGGTCACAGCAGTACCCTTAAGGATAAATCTGGCCAGGGAATCCTGAAAAGCAGCTCACAGGCAGGGTTGCAGGCTTAGGAATCCATGGATGAACAGTGGCTAAGCTGGCTTAGCAATTTAATGAGCTAAGATTGATTAATACTTCTTCTTTCTAATGCTACCTGCATGAAACATATAGGTCTTTGCTATTTAATTTGATGTCCTTTTATTTGCCATTTGTTTAGTAGCAAATTTAAGTTTTTCCATGTCTGAGTACTGCTTTTATATTCTGTTATTTTTCTGCCTATGGTTTTTATGTACTTTTAAGTATAATGCATCCTATTTGAATTATTTTCTTAAACAGTGTTTTGAGGAAATACATAGATTACCTGGAAGGTGAGGTCTATCATGGAATCCTCCAACTTACAGACTTCCAGTATCTAAAGGAAACCTACAAGAAAGATATAGATAGAAAGGCTTTTTACAAGAGCATGTAGTGGCAGGAGAAAGGGGAATGTTTTCAAAGTGAAAGAGAGTAGGTTTAAATTATATACTGGAAAGAAATTCTTTACTGTGAGTGGGGTGAGGCACTGGAACAGGTTGCCCAGAGAAATTGTGGGTGCCCTGTTCCTGGAAGTGTTCAAGGCAAGGTTGGACAGAGCTCTGAGCCATCTGGTCTAGTGGAAGGTGTCCCTGCCCATGGCAGAGAGGTTGGAAGGAGGTGGTCTTTAGGGTCCCTTCCAACCCAAAATTCTATGGTCCTGTGACTTCAAAATCCTTGTGTTTAACCTCTGTTTGAGCTTTCTATGAGATTTTTTTCAGTTTTAGCTATGATACTTGTCAGAATTCAAAATGCAGAAATTCAATAGCTCTCTCTGAGTCTACTTGCTAGTCTAACCTACCTGGAATGAGCTGATTTGGGATCTTGATTGCCCTATACGTCTTCCTTATCCTGATTTTTCCTTTGCTAATTTAATGTCTCATGTAATATAAGGCTCTGAATACCAACAGTATGTCATTAATAGATTTATTTTTTCTTTCTTGTACATTATTTTGACCTTAGATTTAGTACATGTGGGTCACTACCTGTAATGAATAAACTGGAAGTCCAAAGCGTTGGCTGCCAGATTCAACTAAAAATCTAGGGCTAGAGTGATGAAGTAAAGGACACACTTCCTAGTGTTATCTTGTTTTTCAGTGCATAAAGTTTTCAATAGGTGTACCCAATTATTTCTTTCAGGTACAACCTTATGCAGTTGAATATATTATGGGTCTACTAATTTAATAAAAAAAATTGTTAGCAACATCCAAAAAAGGGTTATTCAATGAATGGGTATCTGTTCTGCATGGTCATTGAATAAGAATGACCTTTATCTATTGAAAACCAAAATATATCGCTCTGCCATATCCCTTTAAATTCAACTTGATGGTTTCTATCTTTATTTAGTTTGCAGCCATATTACCTCATCCCAAGCTGGCAAGGCTGGGCCACCTGGGATCTCGTGGGTGCTTTGGGAAGTGCTGGTGATTCAGCACAGCAGTTGGCATGCTGCCCTCTGAGTCTCCATGGAAAAATCCTTCAGCACTGCACCTGGGCACCGTCTGTTGAAGGAGGTGGCGTCTGTCAGATGAGGTATAAAAACAATCCTTGGAAACTCCAGGGTGTTTTCTCCAGGTTGTTACACAGACAGTGTTCTACCTAAGGAATATTTTTATGAATATTTGTCTTGAACTGCTGAAATATAGACCAGCACACTCATCAGTAGCTTCAGTATCTTCCATGTTCAGGAGATTCAAATTAATAGCAGTCCTATGGATGCATTAAGTTATAACACATTTGAGGGTTTAGCACTATTCCAGTAAGTATTGTTTAAATTGTGAGGATATAGAAGGCAAAAAGCTTTCTTTTCCTGTATAACAAAAAGTGATTGAGCTGGATTAAACTAATATGCTGGGAAACCCCAGCCAAAATTCCTCCTGTTTAATCAAGACAATATCCAAGGACTCAGATTTTAAAATGTGACTCCTAACTGGGCTGCTGTGAACAAATGGCATTAATAGGCAAAAAGTCTTCTTTTTGGCTATATTCAGTAGTGAGTGTGTGCTAAAAATGTGAATGGCCACAGCATATCCCACAGTGACTGTCACAACTTACTCTCCAGTTAGCTTTTGCAAGTGCTGTGGGTTTTGGGAAGAATTTTTACCTTGTTTTGCTAGCAAAGATTTTGGTTTCTTGTCAAGAAGAGAATGACATTTCTGGTCTAGCCCCAGCCCCATGGACCTCCTACTGCACCCCTCTCTCTTCCTTTCCCTATGGGCTTATATAGCTGGTGTAGGGCATAGTAGTTGCAGGGAAGATGTAGGCAGGGGTCACAGGCAGCCCAGAGGAGAGGCAGTCCCTGCAGCCACCCAAATCTTTCCCTTCTCTGGGAAGTGCTGCTGTTAGGACCTGGGGAGACAAGGAGGGCAGAAATGAGCTGGGGGAATGGCTGAAGTTTGTTTGGCCTCCCTGGCTCAGCTCCCTCTCCACTGATGACTCCAATATGGGAGCTTGGAAAAGCCTTTGCACAGTGATAGGCACAGAACCACAGAGGGCCCAGCTACAGGGGCAGCCTCTGTGGAAGGGAGCAGTATTCTCTGCATGAGCCAACAGAGAAAAGAAGAAAGGTACTATCTCCTCCATTCCATGTACATTTTTCAGTATGTTTCTAAAGCCCACACATCCAAGAAGTGGCATATTACAGCTCAAAAGGTAGATTAGAGACAAAAAATTACGCAAGTGAAATAAAATCAAGTTTAACACATGGCAAAGGTGTTTCTGGTTTTAATTCAAGTTTTTTTGAAGGATTGTCAATTCTGCTGTGCAAACACAGTGAGCTGATAGCTTTAAAATACCTAAATGTGCATAGTCTGTGTGATCATGTATTTGAGGCAGATTCTTCTAACATATCTGTTTATCCGAGCCTGATGACTCCAGTGGAAATAATGCTCTGGACATCAATCCAAAGTGGCTCCTGATGCCACTATGACATTGACAGATACTAGCACGATTTCTGAACTGTAGTCTGATGGTCATATTGTGGATATTACACCTTTAACCCTCCCTCTGCAGAAGGGGGTTGCATTATTCATTATTACTTGTCTCTATCCAGTCCGAGTTCACGGTGATAAATCTAGCTTATAAGGCACTTACAAAGATGGGTGTGGTGTGCTGATAGCATTCATGATTAAGTGCTTTCCTGTGTCAAATATAGCCTGTAATATACTACAAACAGGCAGTCGATTTTTATACAAACTGATCTGGCTGCTATCAGACTCTCACATTTTATACTAATACTTAAAATAAATCTAGAAACAGGAAAGAAAGTACAGAATTATTGTTTTAAGCTAACTGTGAGGGCTTATCTTCAAAGTGACAGAGTTTCTATTGTATTTAAAGAAACTGGTCAGTATACTGGCATAAAGGTTAGAAGTACGCATAAAGCTGGAGTTAAGTTCCAGCCTCAGTTTTCACTTTTGATATAGACCCTCTAAGATGCTTTTTTGTTCTAACATGAAGATTTAAAAATACTTTTGCTTTATTTTTTTCCAAGCTTGCCAACTTTGCGTTAAAACCTACTCCTATTGAAATCACTGGGAGTTTTGCCATGCATTGTTAAAGGTCTGGGATGTGGCAGCATGTACTAAAATCCTTGTGATTTGTTGGACTACTTGGACAAGAGCTAGGGACATGTGAGCTACCATCGTCAGTCTTTTCTTTCTACATCTTATCTCATGTAACTTTTGCATGTTTTTTTTGAGATCCTAGGTTTAATGGCTAAGAAAATGCCCAAAGTTGGGTCCTCTTGAAAATGAAGAAGACAATTTTCTGTCTGAAAGTCCTCGCCTTAATGTATTTCAAAGAGTTGGCACTTCAATATATGTAAGGACTGGTGAGACAGTTGACCCAAAATCAAGCTGAAAACAAAACTGATTGAGTATACAATATTATAATGAAGCTCATAAAATGGTCATCTGCTAAACAGAGGGCACATTTCACAATCATGTTTGAGATTTGGACCATCTTGAGGTTATTTTCACTGCCAGGCTGTTTCCATGAGCCTGACTGAGACTCAGCTTGTCAGTCATCTGTGCAACACACACCCATGGTCACACTAGGCTGGGCTCCAGATGTGGCCTGCTAAGGGAAAGGTGGATCACACTTACGCTGGGATGGGATCTGAGCTTCCTTTCCCACAGGCTGGACAGATCAGGTGTGGTATTACAGACCCTGGGAGATTTCTTGAGTCTGGCTCATCAATAAGCACAACATGGGAGTTTGGAGTTTGAGCTCCACCTGGGCAAAAAGGCAATGGTATGGAATTCTGAATGAGGACCAGGAGATGGAGTTTCCCATCATGAGCCTGTTCTCAGGCCTGATGATGACTTTGTAGCATAGATGTCTCTTTTGTCATTTTGCCTAGAAGGGATAATTGTCAACTGTGAAATGTCAATGTCAAATTCTGAATATAAGGAAATGTGACACTAACACAAATGACGGAGAGATAAAAATTAGGAGCTTCTTTGAAATGTGAAAATTTGGGGTCTTAAAAGGATGGAGTGACACACTGCTTGTGAAACATGTAGGATCCTAAAAAGTCTATTGAATCTATGCATAATGACTTTTTCTTATTACTGTTGCCATAAGTTGTCACTCTTCTAATAGGCCCTAAACCTATAAAACATCAGCAGGGAACAACTTAAACACAAGAGAAATCACGTTATTAGAATTACTTGCATGTGGAAGGTTGCTCATTGGTTTATACAACCTCACTGCAAGAAAATCCAAACCCCAACACTTTTTTGGGAGCTTGATTAGTCTTTTGGGTGGGTATTATAAAAAGAAAATTATTTTTGTCTCTGACTGACTGGTCTGAAAATCGAGCTCAAATTATTATTAGTTTTTTAAATTAGTGTAAAACTTTTTGAGTCAATACACATAGATGGGTCTGTATATGTGGGGTGAGTGGCTGATGAAGGAATAAAGCTTTTCTAAGGCATGTGTGAGAAATTTTTTTGATTAAAAATTAGAGCATACATTGCACCAGTTTAATTACCCAACACATAAAATGCTGTTACTACAGCCTTTGACTTTCTGAGGTCATCTGAATAATTAAAATAATTTTTAGCTAATAGAGAGGAAAATGTTTTTAGTGCAAGTCCATTTGTTTCTTCTTCTTGACCAGTGTTCTAATTCAGGTTAGAAGTGGGATTTGTCTGTAATTGGTCATGTTACTAGAGCAACACTTTTGTCCTCAAAGGTAGAAATTATATTAAACAATATTAAAATTATTGCAAAAATCACGTTCCTGTTCCTGGAGTGGGGAAGTTTGGTGAGTCCTTTTAACAGGCTCTGTTTAGCACACTGTGATGGCAAGGGGTGAGGCAAAATTGAAGGAAAAAATGCCTGACTGACAGCACCCCACCCAGATAAGGCCACTGCTTAGAGAAACTTGGGAATGTCTCAATGCAAGTGCTGTGCCAGGAATACACGCTCCACTGCATCCAGGAGTGATTTTCAATCACCCAGCTCTTAAAGAGGTCAGCAGTAGCAACAGCCTGCAGGCTTGTTCTCTCCTCTCAACACAGGAAAGACTCATGCCCCTCCTGAATCTGATTTAGCTCCTTTTTCTTGCAGCCTCTACCTTATTTATAGAACCACAGAATAATTTAGATTGGAAAGGACCCCTGAAGGTCATCCAGTCCCACCCTTTGCTCCTGACAAGGCTGATTTAAAAGCCAGATGAGGTTATTCATGGCCTTGCCTCATCAGGTTTTGAAAGTATCTGAGGGTGGAGATTCCCCCACCACTCTAGCTGGGTTTAACCACTCTTACCCAAATTTTTTTTCTTCTTACCTATGCTGAAAATTTCCCTGGATGCAGGTTGTGGCCATTGCCTATTGCCCTTTGGCTGCACACCTCTGAGACAAGTCTGACTCCCTCTTGTCGTTTCAGCAGCTGAAGATCAGAGTCATATTCCTCTCCACCCCCAGCCTGTCCTTCTCTAGACTGACAACCTCGGTTTCCTCAGCCCTCCTTGCGTGTCATGCCCCATAGCCCTGGTGCTCCTCCACTGCACTTGGTCTCACACGTTAATGCCTTTTACTGGGAAGCCCAAGAGTGGACATGACAGAGCACTCCAAACCTGGCCTCGCTGGAAGGGAAGAGTTTTTGGCTGCTCTATGCTAAGGCAGCCTGGCATGTTTTAGCTTTCATTGCCTCAAGGGCGCACTGCTGACTCATCTTCAGCACGTTCTACACCTCAGGTCCTGCTCTGCAGAGCTGCTTGCCCTCCCAGGCAATCTCCAATTTGCATTGCTGCAGGGGCTTCTTCTGTCCCACGTGAAGGACCTTGCATCTGTTCTGCTGAACTTTGTGAAGTTGCTGTCAGCCAGAAAGGATATATGGTGTATATCAGCAAATCTATCATCCTTTCCTCCACAAGAAGATCTTTCCTGTGTGTCTGTCTTTGAGTTTTAACTTTCTCACTTTTGTCAGAAGCCCATGGACAAGTAACTAGCCTGCATCTGTTAAATTTGGCTCTGCACCACAGAATCTCTGTGCTTTGTAACACTTTTTACTGCCTATGAATAGTCTCAGAGAGGATTTATCAGGTCCTTCACAGATGCAGGTAGGTCAAACTCCCTAAGATGAACACACTACCCTGTGTTAGGCCAAAAAACAGCAAAGAGGACTTCAAGTGATTGTCTCACGGGCCAAAATGAAGAAAAAAACAATTAACAGAAAGAACACAAACCTAATTAGGCAATATTCAAACCTCTGGAGAAAGTATTCAATAATTAACGAAAATTTTAAAAATAAATACAAAAAAAGAAAAACCCAACCAAAACCTGAGGAATATCATATAAGAATTGGCATACAAGAAATTAGTACATGAGACATTGCCACCAGAAGGTATCAGTTAGTTCATCCTGACCTTTATTCTATGGAAATGTCAATGCCCCATCCCTGGAAGTCTTCAAGGCCAGGTTGGATGGGGTTTTGAGCAACCTGGTCTAGTGGAAGGTGTTCTTGACCATGGCAGGGGGGTTTGGAACTAGAAGGTATTGAAGGTGCCTTTCAATCCAAACCATTCTATGATTCTGTGTTCCTATGAAATGTGTCATAAGCAGGACCCTATTTCAGCTCTTGAAAGTGAGAAAGGGTGTAATAGCAGCTTTTTCTCCTCCTGGAAAAGAAGAAAAATTTCTGGACACAGGTCCATAAGAAATTAAGAAACATTCATTATCTGTGAGTATGTTCTTTTTATCACAGGTGGCAGCAAAAGAACCTCAGAGGACTGAATTTTATACCGAATTCCATGTCTCCTATTCTGGTGATAGTATTCAGGAGAATGCTAAAGGAATCTATTGACAAGGCAGAACTTTGAAGAAAACCAGGACATTTGCACACCTGATGGAAATTCTGCCAGGCTTATCCCTGGTGAATAGATAGTGGCTAGCCACAGACTGTGTATCAAACAGCTGAATATATAGTCCACAATGTCTTAAAAACATAATTTACGTCCTAAACTTTTAAGCAAATCTTGTATGATTTGTGTTAAATTCTTAGCTTTTCACTTGAAATCCCAAAATGGTCCCTTGCTGTCTCTTCACATGTGATTAAGTTTATTTTCGATGCAGTAGTCTCAAAAAATATTTGAGATTTTTTGAAAACTTTAAAAAAGCTAGATTTTAATCTCTTGTGTCAGCAATACATGATTACTATCTTAATTAGAAAAGGACTGATGATCATATAAAAATCTGTGAGAGCTCTGCTGTAGAATTCACCTTGGACAGATTCGGTGTCTGAATTATAACTTAAATTCTGCATGGTCAAATAAGAGAGGTGGGCAGAGATGCAATGGTTCCCTCCACCATAATTCTTTGAATGACCATGTGTTCATCCTGCAGAATGGAAACACCTTGGAAGAGGAGATAAACGTGAGAAGGGCACCAAACCCAGATGTCCTTTGTTCATGGCATTGTGAGGAGGAAACTCGAGAAAGCCTCAGTGCCTGACTCAAGGCAGACCACCATGGCATTGAATTTGGAGTGAAATTGAAAATGTAGCTTCTGACAGCAGCAAAGACGGCCAAAGGCATTGACAAGGCTCAGGGGTCAGACTCAGAGGTGACAGACTGATCTGATTTCTGGGATTTGACAAAAACAACACATCTGGTTTAAAAAACAAAACAAAAACTGATGTGGGGAAAAAAAGATGGCTTGGAGTGTCTGAAAGGCCTTTGCCAGACACTCTTACTCAGCAGTGCAGTTCTCACTGTTCTGGATCATTTCTTTGCTGTTTATCTTGAGTAAAGCCCTTTGTAATTAAGTTAATACTGATTTAATCGTGACAATCATAGCTGGTAGATATCCAAGGAAATGATAACAAAAATTAAGCAGTGCACAGATCGCATCTATGACAAGAGATTGAAGAATAAAAGAATACTGCAGAGGCAGGCCATACTGCAGTTATTCTTTTGAAACTGCTGTTGAAAACAAAACCAAACAAGCCAGAAGGCTAGGTCTGCTTCTTCTGCAAGATTACACATGATTTGTGTAATATACTTGGACTAGTTTGTTAACACAATCCCACGAAGTTGTGAGGGTTTGACAGCCACGTTATTACATTGCAACTTGGCTGAGAGGCTGTGGGAGACGCACTCATTGTGTTTTAGGTCATTTGTGTTCATTAGCAAGTGCAAAACCATCAAAGCCGTGTTTGCCTTCTGCTAAGTGGAGCTGCAGCTCTCTCACCTGAACTCAGCATCATTCAGATATGCAGCAAGGTTGTCCCATCTAACACCTCATCTTCTAAAGAAAATGAGTTGGGATCATGAGGCATTAGGCACAGCTCCACTGTTTCCTCAGGTTTTCTAATTACCTGGCGATCTGTCTGCCCAGCAGCAGCAGTGGATTGGAGGAGTCTTGGGGGCAGGCGGTGGAGCCACTACCTGCAGTGCCAGTACAATACTTCATCAGGCTTAGGTCTCCGTCCTTAGACTGGAGCTTTCTTAGATAAGGTAGCCAGTGCTAGCAGAGGAAAACCCTTTAGCATGATTCATGTGTTACCTGAAACAATGTCACAGCGCAGGTTCAGATTAGAAAATGTAATTACCCTGATCAGTTGTTTACAAAGAAATTGTTTGAAGCTTTCCAAAGACATTGTTTGCCATCAGGGCAGTATCACTTCCATTGTGTGTTTTGTGTACTGGCCTGATAGATAAAGATGGGAGCTCCCAGAAAATGACTCTCCCTCAGAGCATCAAAGATTTAGAAGTGTTTGTAACCAAGCTACAGAATCTCATGCAAAATGCAACAGTCTTTAAATCTGTGACTATTAAGTTCATTATGTTTTAATTTGAAAATTGGACACTCAGTTTTTCAAAGATTTATGAGCTTATCCTGAACACATTGAAGTCAGTGGAAGTTTTGTCCTTGGTTTCATTTGGAACAGGATAGAGTTCTTGTGGTGTAATGTTTGATCTCCAAGCAATGGATTCAAGAAATAACTAGATCTGAGTAGTTATCAAGATCTCTTAGAGCTAATCAGATAAAAACTCTACAATTTGGAGGGAAAGAATGAGTGTGCCAGAAATTCAGGGCCACTGAATGCCGCGGGAAGACATGGTGGAGAGCATTTCTGTGTTGACAAAATTTAAATCACAGTCAGAGCTATTCTAAGCTGGCCCAAGCTGGAAAACCCATGGCTGACTTGCAGAGCCGAGCAGCTCTGAAGGACTGCCATTTCATTTTAAATTGTGGTTCAAAACTGGTGCTGAGCTTAAATGTTACTTTGCCCTGGGGTCAATATGAGTCAAATCTCTCACCAGTTATAATTGGGAAGTAAAATCTGCTTGGAAACATTTGATTGCTGGGGATTGCTATGTTTGAACACAGACAGGTTCAGATTTTTTCTTTTCTTCCTTCTTCATATGAATGTAAGGTTGTTGGGAGTGGGGATAGGGGGAATTGGCAGTAACTCTGCTACATTGATTTTCTGGAATGGGAAATTTTTCTAAATGGGAGGAGTTTTGTAAATTAATTAACCAAACACAGTGACAAGAGCACTAGGGCACAAAGGTGAAGAAAATATCCTTAACCTTAATTGTGCTTTAACATGGCTGATTTCACAACTATGTGGCCACATTCTACACTGACTTATAGTGCTTTACAGACGTGCCTTTTGAACTTCATCCTATCCTTGTGTAGACAGACCCTGGCTGCCCTTAGTCTCTAAAGATGCTTGAAAACAGCAATCTAGCCCATGCAAGATTTTGTGATATTTAATTCACTAGTTTTCAGCTATTATAGAGGAGTGTCAGGTGTGTGTAAAATGTATAGGTTTTGATTGAAGGGGTAATTTTATTGTGAACCATGTACTGAATGCAGCATGCACTGCTCAGAAACCCAGCTGAGCTGAGTTAGCTCAAACTGCCAGCAAGCTGGCTTGCCATCCAGTGACAAAACCAGATTGCAATGTTTCCTCTTGCTGTGCTGCTGGTGGCTAATTGCATGCCCTGCATCAGTATGATGTGACACAAAGGTGGACCACAGATTCGTATTTGTAAAATCCGGGATCCAAACCTGAAAATAGCTAGTCTGGGAGACAAGTCCAGAGAAATCTTTCTGTATGGTATTTGTTAACTATTACATTTCAAGGGTAAGTGAGGGACATTTATAGTAATCTTTCACCTTTGCCAGCAAAACAAGGAGTAGTTTCAGTTTTCTTTGAAACCCTCCAGATTTCCTGTTCCTATGCAGAGATCTAGAGAGCTGAGAGGGCCACAAAGGCATCCCCCTGACATCTCTAAGGAGTGGTTTCAAAGATCTCCTCCTCTTACACAAACCCTTTATCCCCCCCTTCACTCTGCCTTCCTCCTCCTCCTCCTCCAAGCTGCCCCCAATGGGTTGCTTGCTGGAGGCTGTGCCAGAAAGAAAATGCAGATCCTTATTTTAATCACCCTTAATGGCTGGGAGAGAGACTGATACCCCACCACTACCACTTGTGTCAGAGATCTGCCCCATGAACACAGCTCCTGTCAGAATTAACGGCAATTAAATGTTGGCTGCAATTCATGACACTGGTTTTACAAACCCAGAGCTAGGTCTCACCTTCTCCGCAGTAGGGGTGTGGAGATCTCTCAGCTGGCACTCCTGCACCGTGATGCCACTGATGTTGATTCTGTCATCAGCCTTACACTCGTTTTTGGTAATCAGATCACAGCATTTTCACATACTTAGGTTGTCAGTAGGGAAGCAGTCCTTGTCTCCCTGTGCTCGTGACAGCATTGCATAAAGCCACTTCCTACACGCAGCATAATGAACCGGAATTTCTCCTCCTACAGAAGGCCATATCCTCCCTCCAGCTGTACACACAGAGTCGACACTTGTAAATGCATGCTAACCCATGGCCTTACACAGTGCTATTACTCCTGGTCTCTGTTGGAAATTGCCATCCAGGTGGAACCATTCGTGAAATCCAGATTTCGTTTTCCAAGTGTGCAGTAGCTTTCCAGTATTCCAAAAAGAAGATTGCTTTGGAAGGGGCCAAAATAAAATTCTTGAAGAATTGAACCCATTGATCTGAGCTATTTCTCCCATTCCCAGAAGAGCATAGAGACAGCCAATAGACCACATACAAGTATGAGTGTAGCAGGAATATCCAAGTGCTTGCAGCACTGGAAGACACTGAAAATGTGAAGGGGTCTGAAAAACTGGTATTTAATGCACTGATCTTTGGAGCCTTCACAATGAGCATTGTTAGATATAGGATCTGCTAAACAATGAGTCCTTGATAGGACATAATACCTATTCAGAAGCTCAGCTTTGCACACTTGCTCTTAAAACATCCTTAGCTCAACTTAAATTTACCTTTGTTACACACAATGCACATGTGACAGACGGCTGCATTCATTCATCTACTTTATTTAGATCTTTGACAGGCTTACCTACTCTCTTCTGTAAAGCTGAGATTCTTATGGGTTCCTGAATCAATGTTATTGCTAATTAGTACCTTTTGAAATTGTCACTGTCAGATGCTTCAGGTGGCACTGAAATAACATTGAGGTAAAGTCAAAAATCTGGAGGTCTGTGAGCGAAACCTGATTCTGTCTAATTGCCTTCTGTGCTTACCTTATATTCCCTGCTTGGACAGTTTCTCCTTTTGAATAAGAAATGTAATTTAGAGCACACACTGTACTTCATCTAGCAGCCAGTAAAGACCCAAAAGTACTCCTTGTTGTTAGCAATCAGTTGAGCACCTCCTGTTACCCCAGGCTGGCAGCCAAGCTGGCTGGTCTGGGAAAGGTATGACAATCCAGGATGCAGTATCCTGACTGTACATAATGTACTCTGCCAGTCAAGCAGAGGCTTTCCGTAGTGAGAGGCATTCCTCTAGTATGACAGTAAATGACAGGGACAAAAAAAGGCAAAATTTTCCCCAGAAATGCTCTCTTCCGCTTTAGTTTCTTAACCAGGAACTGACTTGTAAACAAACCTGCTTTTATAAGCTTGCCTACTTCTTCAGATGTTGCCAGTGGCTCCTACAAACACCTGAACAAAGGCGACCATTTGAAAATATGTAAACGTTTAAAAGACCATAAATTGAAGAAAGGATTTCAGGGTTTCAAAACCCATACAAATACATTTGTGTGTTTGTTCAGCTGATTTTAGAAGAGGTGTTAACTATTTCTAAGATCTAAATAAAAATTTGAAAATAGTGGTGATGTTTGTATAAAAAGTGTGCTTAAATTATAGCTGTTTACATCAGTTTCTGGACACTCTCAACTGGAAAAGTATTTTCTGGAGGAGGTGCTGACATGCTGCAGTTCCAAAGAGCAAATCTATAGTGTGGCCAGACAGTCCCTTGCAGTGGTTAAGGTTTTAATTAGAGGTAAACACTACTTAGCCCATCTGATACAAACTCTTCCCAGGAGCTAAGCAGTTCACGATTCAGATTTCTGTCTGCCACTGTAAAGCACAGTGTTAATGGGGGAAAGCAGGAGGAGAGGAAAGGAAGGACTGCTAACCATACAAGGTCATTCTTGTCCTTTGGACATGCCTGTTCTTGCTTCCCTAAGAAGACAGTTGCATATTAGTTGAAGCAGGAATGCCAAGCTAACCTTTCAAGGCGGGGAACTCATGCAGCATAATTGCTGGTGTGGTTGGTCAAGAGACCATCAGAATGATCTGAAAAGCTCTTCAGGGTGATCGTGATTTTGATCAAGTACAAGGGTGAGGAGGAAGTGATGCATTTGCCTATGTTCCTTGTTTAACGGTTAATAAAATACATGGAAATTAAAAGTAGAAGCTGTGGAATCTCCTGCCCTAAGTTTTTAAGACATATAGAAATAAGAATCTTTGCTCAAAATTTGAGCAGAAGAGATTTCACTCATGGCTCTTGGCAACCCACTCATTGCTCACAATCACTGCTAATTTAGGTGCTGTGGTAGAGAGACAGACTGGCTCGAATTTTACAGCTGTTGCTAGTCATTTCATAGCTCCCACTTATCCCTGCCCTTCTGTAGTGCTTTAAAATGGCACTGGATATTTACAGTTTTGATAGTGAAAAATATAGGCCTGCCTTTTAAATGGCCATCCTTTTCTGTCACCAGGCAGCCTTATTATCTGTGATTGAAGAGGGTGAAGGTCGTTGGCATGTAAATGAGGTGCTTGGCGAGGTGGCAGACGAAGGGGCTGTGGATTGACATGCACAGCCACCAAGGGGGAGCCAGCGTCAGACACCCTGGCTTGTCGGCTTTGCTTGGAAGGCTCAGAATCACAGCATCATGTAGCTCCTCTTGTAAACCTCATAGGCAAGTCCACCACTAAACCGTGTCCCTAAGTGGCACATTTACTCATCTCTTGAGCACATTTAGGGATGGTGCCTCAACCACTTCCCTGGGCAGCCTGTTCCAATGTTTGACAACCCGTTCTGTGAAGAAATGTTCCCTAATACCCAATCTAAACCTCCCCTGATGCATCCTGAGGCTATTTCCTCTTCTCCTGTCTCTTGCTACTTGGGAAAAGAAACTTAGGCCCACTTCTCTACAACCTCCTTTCAGGTAGCTGTAGAGAGCAGTAAGGTCGTGGTCTGTTCCCCCCTAACACCACCTCAGCCTCCTTTTCTCCAGGCTAAGCAACCCCAACTCCCTCAGCCTCTCCCCATGGGACATTTTCTCCAGATCTAAGATGAGCTTCATTAAAAAGGGCTTGTTTCTGTTTGGACTCTGGCCACATCTTTGTCCAAATCTAGGAGATTATTCTAGAAAATTAGAACGTCTTCTCTGCCAAATACTCACATACCTTAAATGTCATTCTTACCTATTTGTAGGAAGAATACTATTTCATCTAATTAAGGATGAGGCTAAGTGCTAATGTCTGTTTATTTTTAGAGACTAAGTTAGCTGCATTAGAATTTGTCTTTTGTTTGCTTTGTTTACACAGTGTTTTCAGACCTGGTTTTCTAAAGGTTAGGGAGGAGAGTTACTGAGGCTTTGAGCATAAATCTCGGCCACTCTCTGTGCTGGGCACCTATTCACAGGGATGCCTTTATTATCACTTCACCCATCTTTGCCTTCCAGTTTCCTGGTGCAAACTGGAAAAGAGGGAGCCAGAACTCACTGTGCCTGGATTTTACAATGCTTTCCCCCTGCACTGGATATTAAAGGCAACTGGAAAAAGTCTGTTTGGATTATCAGGGCACAAGTCCACATAAAGAACAACTTATCAGATATTTGTATTGTAAAAGAATCACTTGGTAGTACTGAGGAATATCGCTAGAGACACATATTTCATGTGCTTTATGACTCATTGTTTTTCAGCTGTCATATTTGAAACAAAACCTTAAGTATTTTGAATAATTTCTTCACCAAAACTGCAAAAGCTTTGGGGAGTTCTTTGGTTGAATATCTGATGCAGGTGTACATTATTTTTTAGGGATAGTTAAATAATATTCTCATACACTGAGGTGAATAGGACCAGCTGATTCATGGCTACAGAATCCCCTGCAATTCTGAGTACCTCACAGTGTTCTGTTAATTATCTCGCCACTCTTTAGAAAATAAAGGTTGTTCTTCTGTATCACTTAAGATAGCTGCTGTGTGGCTTGGGGAAACTTGTCCATGGTCATACAAGATGTCTGGATCAGAAACCCCAGTGTCAGTCACTTATGTTCTTGATTATCCCCCTAATCAAGAACTTTTCCTAACAGGGAAATACAAACTTTCCAGACTAAGTCCTCTTTTCTGTTCTATGGTTTGACACACTCCCCCACCTTATCCAGCTGTCATCCCTGCATATCTGTGTGTGGCTGCTCATGGATCCTGCTCCTGCACCTCCAGCCTCTCTTGTACCCATCACTGCCTTCCACTGCCAAAAAATCCATGTGCCTTCAGCAACTTTGCACCCTCTTCCCAAAGCTCTGTAGTGCAGCATGGTGGGGGCATGCAGACTTAGATATCCAGTTCTATGTTTTCCTGGGGACCAGGTCAGCTCAAAGCACCCAGTTACTTCAGCACCAGGGCTGCCAGAGTTGGCTCCAAGCTCCCCTGGTGGCTGAGCCTCTTGCATATGCCAAAAATATTACAAGGAATCATTATTCCCACAGAAATATGACTCTGAGGACATGTTTTGACGTTCTGACTGCCCTGACCAGCCTGAGCATCCCCTGGGCAAATTACTGGTCCCACGGGCTGGGGCAGCTGCTGCCCTGTGGTTTCCCAACACTTAGAAAAGAGAAATGGGGAAAGGGAAGAAAGAAGTGAAGGGAGGAGCAAAGCAGCTGCTGCCAAATCCATGTGGTGAAGCATCCTGTGGCCTAGCTCACCCGGCTACTCCACCATGCACACTGCATCAACGTTGTGTGGTGAGAATGCTGCAGAGCTGGAGAAGAGGAGAGCACTAGTGGGCCAGAGGGGAGGGGAAGAGAAAAAGGGAACTAAGAATGGATATTAGGGAAGAGGCAAAATTAAGGTGAAAATGTTTCACTGTTGCCATCCATGGTCTTATTCAGTCCTCCTCATAAAAAAAACCCTATCCCAATTTGAGAACTATTTCTGCATTGGAGAA
>VWZT01015408.1:43159-55349 GCA_013397055.1 Pachycephala philippinensis
CAGTATTGGGACTCAAGAATATTTAATATTTTCTGAACTGGAAAGAAATAAACTTAATTGGTTTTTCTGTCTTTTCTTGTAAATTAATTCTTTTGCTTTTAAACAATATGAAAGTTGAGTGGATTTTAAGTTAAAGGGCCACAACAGACAAGTATTTAGCTCTAGCTGTCCAGATGAGGAAGTTTGTGTTGTTATTGTTCATAGTCTGTAAGGAAATTCTGTAAATTCATCAGGAGGTAGTAAGTCAGCACATAAGGTTGGTATCATGACTGAGCTTTATGAAACAAACTCTTTCTTGTGTCACACAGGCTGGGACTACAGAAACTAGAGGTTATGGTTTCAGTATTGTGTCCTGCATTTCCTGCAATGGGCTGAAGAAACTATAAAGCTAATAAATACCAAAAAGACTGTATATATTAATTCTATTGTGTGTTTCTGCTTGAATTGCTCACAGGTAGTCATGTTTTTACTTCATTTACTTATCGCTCATAAAATAATTCCTTTAAATATTTCATCTACTTATAGCTTTTTTTTTTCCCTGATGAGCTCAGACAGAAAATCTCATAGTCCATGTTTATACTGATTTTTGTGTAAATACTCCAGAGACACTCTCACAGATATTTTTCCTAGATATCTGTGGAGAAGAAGACTGTTCTCAACTGAAGCACATTTGATTTACCTAGGGCACCCCTGACCTAGGGAGTCATTCATAGTATTTTTTTTTGGATGCTTGGTAAGGCATAGATACTGCTGTTAAAATCAGCTATTTACTTTGTAAATAACCATTTTCTTCATAAGTAGCTGATTTTATCATTTCCTCAGAAATCTTTATTTGAAACAAAATATTTCAGCTAATAAACTCTCGAGAACATTTTCTGAGCTAGGAAAATTGCATAGGAGCAACTGAAAAAGGTTATGGAAGTTTGATTAAACATGGCACTGTCATTTCATTTCTGTCAAGGTCATACTTTTTTTATTCCAGCGTAAGACAAGTCATATTTGGCCTGGCTCTGCAAACACAAGGCACAGCAGTACACACTAGGCAGTGTTACTATCAACATGGTAATTCAGCTTTGCTTTTAGGTATAATTTTGTGCATAGAGGGAAAATCCTAACTTCAGAAGAAAGGCATTTTAAATTTTTTCATTGATATTGAACTTGAGGAAGAAATCAAAATATTTACACACTTAGGAAAAAGAATTGGAATGACTTTTCAGTGGAGAAGTTAGTAGTTGGACAAGATTTGGCTTGATGTAGACATCTCTAAATTCTGACCTAGAAATTTCTCCAAATGCCCAGAACCTTTGTGGACAGCAGTCCTTGGAATAAAGAGAGGGAAAAGCTGATCCATTAAGCAGTACAGCAGCTGCATCAGTCAGAACACATAGCTCATGTCCCTACATGTTGTGATATAATAATTGCTACACTTGATCTGACAGCCTCAGTTCACAGTGACTGCCAGGAGCCTGGAGACTCTTGAGATGTGCTTCCAATGCTATGGCACCATATTGTGTTTAGAAAAAACTAAAGGTCGTGGAAATTTGATAGAGATGAGTATAAAGTCTTAATTTTGTGGAACGATTCTGAGTCTTGGTTTTTTTTTCAGATCCTTGAATGAGCTGGCTGTCAGTCCTGCAGTAGCCAATTTGAACTTATCTGTAGAACACCCAAGTTAGTCCAAAGACCCGACAGTACAAGCAGGATGGAGTTTAGAATGAGCTGATTATCTGGCTCAGGTTATTTCTTTTATTGACATTCGTTTTAGACCAAGTTGTGCCATCTTGCAGAATAAATTTGGATTGGATTTAGCAGTGGTGTTTTAGGAGGAAGAAAAAGAAAAAGACTAAGCTTTTTGTAACATGTAAACAATGTTCTTCTCATACACGTGGTGACCCAAACACAGAGAGACACAGACCCATGCATCTGTATGCCTCCTTCTTCCCTTTAGGGATGAATGTTGTATTTGTTCTGGTTTTTTAGATAACTTTTGACAAGAATGTAGAAAAGGGACCTTACTTTCATCTCAAAAGGCAAACTCACTCAGTAGTCTTGTCAGACAAGCTTACTAAACAATCTTGGCTTTAATCATCGGTTGTACTACGTCACTAGTGGGTCACTGTGGCCAAATACATTTTATAAATTATTATATCGTATTTACAGGGAAACCTAAAGGTTTTGAGACAGCAGCCTCTCTTCTTCCTGGAACATAAATATTCACCCCAAATTTATAAAACTGGAATCATAAGAGAATGGGGTGTTGACTTTATTTTTTATTTAGCTGAGGACATTTTTATGGGGTGATAAACTTCTTTTCAGCCAAAGGAATATTGTACAGACACACCCTGTTAATGACAAACACTAAACCAAGAGACCTTAGAACCATTAAACTAAGATAATTATCAACTGTAAACCAGTGCTATAATATCAAAAGGGATCATTTAAGGGATAAAGGACAGAGAAGACAAAAAAGTTGCCACGGTAAGAGGCTAACATCCGAAAAAGTCCATAAAATTCATTTAGAAACAAAAAAGCTCTACCTAATGGTTATTTTGTTCCCTCCTTTCACTCTGCATACTTCTGTATTTGAAAAATGTGGCCATTCCATTGCTCTAGATTGTGCAATTTCTCTAAGCAGTTTCATGTCCACAGTGAGATTGGTTTGTAGGTCCATTACATCCTGCACTGGGCAGTAAAAGCTCTGACTCACAATCTGTCCAGGTTACTGGAAAGGTTATTCTCAGCTCTAATAAACTTTAGAGAAGTAGTTTTTCATTAGGGCTAATGCTCATTTTATTGCCTTGGAACGCAAGGCCAAAATGGTCCGTGTCTCCCGTGCCTGAGCTGTGCAGTTGTTCTCTTTCGTGTCAGTCAGAAGCAGCAAAGGCAATGGGGAGAAAGCAGAAGGGTGCTGCACATGCAAAGACCACGCTGGCTTTTCTCTGCAGTGATGCCTCTCCTCTGTGCACGGCCATTTCTGCTCTTGGCTGCTGCTCCCTGACATGCAGATGGGTGAGCCCCCAGGGAAAGGGCAACACAGGAGCCTGTTCCTTCATCTGAGTGAAAAGGGATGATGAAACAAAGCTTGGAGCCATAAAATTTGGCACTAGATGAGATAGAAAGTCCTACAACAGAAACAGGTAAGACTGAAAGCCTGGATAGTAACAAGTTGAGGGCAGAAACATACGAACTCTGCTGAACCTGATGGGCTTAAAGATATGGCCCATAAAATGTGCTACAAAACCTTGGGGTTTTTTTCCTGGAAAGACACTGAGATGAAGCTCCAGATTAAAGATTTAATCTTTCCTGATCAAAGAAATTTGGTCTTGCCCTTTTCTAAAAAAGATCCTTTCCATTTATTATCTTCTCACTCTCTGAGATCAGTGTCTTACAAAATGGCACTGAAATGATACTCAGCACAGAAATACTGGGCCTTTCAGTGATTCCAGCTTGCTTGGATTCATCAAAGTATTTGTAACAAGGGAGAGTGTGGGTTTCCTTCACAGCTTTGTTTCACAGAAATCTTCAGAATCATTTCCTTTGCTTAATCACTAAAATCAAGTAAACATGAGCTCATTTCAAAGTCCATGAATTTATTTGCTACTGTTAAAGTATTTCTACTTTGCCCAAACTGTTAATGAACCACTTTTAACCTCCAAGCACATTTGAAATGTTCTGTATTTTAATGATAATTTGGACAGATTTTGTGCAACTTCTAGTATTTTTTAACAGTTCAATAGTAAAGCAGAACCTATTTTCTATATTATGCAAAGGAAAGTCTTTAAAGGCAAAAAGGGTTCACAAACAAACATTGCCATTGGTGGGAGTTGGAACTTTGCCTTCTTTGATTTTATTTATGCAAATTTTAATTTTGTATTCAAAAGGAAATATGGCAGACTGATAGAGTGAATTCAGCTTTTGAACTTCACACATCAAACTCAAATGCCCCGAAAAACAGACTAACATGTGCTACTGCTCTCTTCCACAGTGAAAATAGGCCTTCATGTAACAATTATAGAGAAGGTATGTCTGTTTTTTTGACAGACATTGAAAAAATTGTCCTCTCTGATGAATGATTAGGAGCTTAATTTCATGGAAACATGGAATCATAAAATGGCTTAGGTTGGAAGGGACATTAAATGCCCATGAAATGACCAGGGACATCTTCTGGATCAGAGTATTCAGAACATCCAATCTGACCCTAAATCTTTGCAGGGATGGGAGAATCTATCACCTCTATGGACAAACTGTTTCTTTGTGTCACCACCCTTACTGTAAAAAATTTCTTCCTTATCTCTAGTCTGAACTTACCCTCTTTTAGTTTAAACCATTACCCTTTGCCCTATTGCTACAGGTCCTGGTAATGAGCTTGTCCCTACCTTTCTTATAAGCTCCCTGTAAGTATTGAAAGGCTGTAATAAGGTGTCCCTGGAGCCTTCTCTTCTCCATGCTGAACAATTTTAACTCTCTCAGTGTGTTTTCATAGGAGAGGTGCTCCAACCCTCTCAGAATTTTTGTGGCCTTCTTCTTGACTCACTGCAATGGATTGATGCCCTTCCTGTGCTGGGACCTCAGAGCTGGATGCAGTGTTCCAGGAGGGCTCTCACCAGAGAGGAGCAGAGGGGCAGAATTCCCTCCCTCCCCTGCTGCCCACACTGCTTTGGATGCAGCCCAGGACACGTTTGGCTTTCTGGGCTGTGAGTGCTCATGGCTGGGTCATGTCCAGCCTCTCATCCCCAGCACCCCCAAGGCCTTCTCTCAGGGCTGCTCTCCATCTGTTCATCCCCAGCCTGTGCTGGTACCGGGGGTTGCCCTGACCCAGTTGCAGCACCTCGTTCTTGGCCTTGTTGACTGTCATGAGATTCACATAGACCCCCTTCTCCAGCTTGTCCAGGTCCTTCTGGATGGTATACAATCCCTCTGGATGACTTCCTGTCCCTTAGGTGTGAAAATTGCACCACTAAATTGGTGTCACCTGCAATCTTGTTGAGGTTGTAGAGCACTTCCGTCTGCCCTGATATTCACAGAATCACAGAATCGCAGTACTGTGATCACAGAATCACAGAAGAGACCTCTGGAGATCATCCAGTCCAACACCCTGCCAAGGCAGGCTCACCTAGAGCAGGTTACACAGGAACGTGTCCACATGGGTTTTGGATGACTCCAGAAAGGGAGACTCCACGACCTCCCTGAGCAGCCTGTTCCAGTCCTCTGCCACTCCCAGTGTAAAGAAGTTCTTCTTCACGTTGATATGGAACTTTTTCTGGCTTAGGTTATGGCCGTTGCTTCTTGTCCTGATGCTGGGCACCACTAAATAGAGTTTGGCATGTTCCTCTTGACATCTGTCTTTGAGATATTTATATGCAATAATGAGATATTCTGCAGGGATCTACTGGGCTTAGTGCACCTCAGTTAGATGAGGCAGCTGTCTCTGTAGTACCTGGCTATCTCTGGTGTAGCTCATTTTTCTCTTTTATTTGTTTATCCTTTGCAATATGCTGTGTGCCTTTGCAAAAAGAGCAGCTCAGTTAAGCTGCTTCAGAGGAAGGGCAACTGCTCCTGTTGGGCAAACTCAGAAGAGCTGTTGTGAGCAGCTGAGATGGTTTTATTGAGAGGCAAGTAGGTGGATTTCCAGCAAGGACATAGAAGCCTGTTGCTTCTGCAGAGAGACTGCAGGGAGGAAACAGCTGTCAGCCAGGGTTTGAAGGGTAAGATAGACACTAATCAGGAAAGGTGCAGTGCTTAATGCAAAGGGTTACACACCACTGCTCTGCCTGGGAGCAATGCTTACAGCAAGCATCTGTAGGGGTTTGTGGGGTGGTTTATAAACCAATATTTTTCTTCAACCCTGTTGGGTTAAGTTGTTCAGAGTTTTACTTTTTATAAAGTAAATTTCCTAGTTTGTAATAGAATAATACATAGCTTCTTTGAGTCATGAAAACTTTTGCCATTCTTTAGAACTACCTCTCAAACCTGTGTGAGTGGGCTCCCTCACAAACCCCTTGAAGAAGGGGTACGTAGGGGATTACCATTTTCATGATTTAGGGGTGTGTTAGATGAGTGTAGGGAAAGCCGGGTAGAGGTTGTGACTCATGCAGAGAGCAGTGTGGATAAAAGAGTCACACATTTTTAATGACTTTTGACACCAGTGTTTTCATTGCCTTTGGCTTCCAACTCCCCAACGAAGGTATCCCCAGAAAAAGGCTATGAGAATTGAGCTTGAAGTCAGAGTAGACTTGTTCCCATGGGAGCCCAAAATCAAGTAGGGCCAGAAGTAACTCTTATGTCTGAAATGAGTGTATACTCATACCCATACTACCCAGTTCAGATAGAAAATGATAGCCTAACTGGAGGAAAAACTCACCCATCTCAAAGTCCATGCTACTGCTGCTTGGTTGCTCCCTTTAGCTGAGGTAATTTAAAGACAGCTTTGATGCCTTGACACGAGGGACAAGTCTCTAAAAATATAGGTACCTAATCATAGTTACACTCCCTTTCCCAGTCTGTTTTGGTGGCAGAGCTTATAGCAAAGTGTGGAACTGGAGCTATTGATTTTGTCTTTCGTTGGAAAACAAGGCAAGAAAATGAATTAGCAGGAGAAAAAAAATTTGCTCTTGTGACACTTTCACTAAGCCGCAGGAGAAGAAGGTGCGAACTTAATGAGGAATAAAATAAATGTGAAAATGACTTAAACTATAATAATTGAAACCAAAACCAGGGAAGAATCAAGGAGAAGGATTGAAACTCTTCAAATAAAAATTGATTTTTGATTGAATTAGCCAATTACTTGAATGTTATTTAAGCATCAGTTGCTAAAAGGCTTAATAATTAAGTAATAAGTATATATCTGTTGCATTTAGAATCCTGTTCATCCAACTGTATATTGTAAAACTGTAATTCAATTGGGATGTTTCAGTGGCACAAGATACAAGCACACAGCCCAAGTAATATGATAATGTCACCAATACACAGGGGTGGGACTGAAAATGAACATCTCTGCTGAAAAATAAGATCTGTTCATTTTCCCGTGAGCTTGCTGTTCTGTCTCCAGCAATGGATGATTCCTGAGGCTTAAAGAGGGACAAAAACATCTGCAGGATGAACCCTACCTGTTCTACAGTACTATTCTATATGTTTTTTATTTCCCCCCATTTTTAACATTAAGAACTACCTATTTCTGCTTCAATTGTGCCTATGCCCAGCAGCCCTGGTAAGCAGGGGGAGTAAGCACAGAGTGTTCTAAGATCTTATGCCTGTAAGCAGTTTGTCACAAGCATTAAATTGCAAGCATCGTAATAGTCCTCAATGCACTTGGGGAGTCAGGGGAGGATGCCGAAATAAGGGTTAAAATAGGCATGATATCTTTTAGAAATTATGATTGCTTCTTAACAGTGTCAATAACACAGTCCTAGAGAGCTTGGTTTCAGCGGGTTCCTGAGTTATTTTGGCTGCCTGTTGTCCTGTGGCAGTATTTAGAGGAATTACTGTTCTGATGAAGGGCACATGACAATTTTTGCAGCCTCTTGATCTTTCTTCTTAACCTGTACTGGGAAGTACTTTAAGCTGAGAAGCATTATGTGGTTTGGATGTCTGAATATTGCTCTCCTAAAAGATTCTAAAATATTTTTAGTTTGTTGCTAATGTAAATATGGTGTTTTCCTTCTATACAGTAGAACCACTAAAACATAGCATTATGAATCATTGCTTCTGTTAATCACTCCTTTTACTATTGTCTATAATTTATCCTCCTCCCTCATTGTCTAATTTATTATTTAATTTATTTTACTTTATTTTATTGTATTTGATTTTATGCCGTTTATATCAGTCTTGAAAATGGAAATTGTCAGAAAATACTAGTGCAAAGGGATTTGATGAAAATTCTGATAATGACCTAATCCAGTCACATAATGTGGGTAAATGCCACACTAGAGAATCTTTAAACTGTAATTTGAGAAACTGTATTAAGTAATTTAGCAGTACTGCTAGTTCAGTCCTGCAGAGGCAGGTGGCTGTGGTTTCAGGGGAACAAGGAAATGACATATAGATGCTTATGTGGATGGGGGATGGAAGAGTGCAATTGACTGAAAAGAATTAGATACTCATGTAGAGAAATAATTTAATTATACTCTATTTCTGTACCAAAAAATCCCAACCCCCAAACATTTTATAAAAAGCAAATCAGTAATCTTAGCCTGAGTTACTGTTATACTGACCAGAAATTTCCCATAAATTTCTTGCTTTTCTTTCAATGCAAAATGTATTTCTACCAAAAAGAAGAAAAGTTTGTGCTGTGGTTTTAAAAAGGCTGAATATTGAGCACCATGCAGCCGTTCGCTCAGCCTTCCCTCTATTCCCACCCTGGTGGAATCAGGAGGCGAGTCAGAGCAAAACTTGTATATTGAGGTAAGAACATTTTAATAATTGAAAAGAAAGTAAAATACAACAATAGTGGTAAATATTAATAACGATAATGATAATAAAAAGGGAAAACAAGTGATTCACAATTGTTCACTGTCCACTGACAGATGCCAGACTCCCCTTCCCACATGCAGATAGGCCATTTTTCTGGGTAACTCCCCCCAGTTTATATACTGGGAATGACATTCGATGGTGTGGAATATCCCTTTGGTCAGTTTTGGTCACCTGTTCAGGCTTCTTTTGTGTACCTCCTCACTGGAAGAACAGGAGACAAGAAAAAAATTTCCTTGACTTAGGATAAACATGACTTACCAAAACCACAAAAACATCAGCGTTACCAACACCATTCTCATTCCAATCCAAAACACAGCACTGTAACACTGAGAAGAAATTAATTCTATCTCAGCTGAAACCAGGAGAGCTTGATACTGTCAAGACTTGAAAATCAGGACAAAATATCATAATGTTTGGGTTAACTAAGGTGCATCAAAGGTATGTCACATCTTTGAGACTTACAAACCAATCTCTGAAAGACTGACCTGTGATAACAGTGTCCTCTAAAGTATCATCAAAATACTTGCATATCTGTGAATTATCTGTTGCTTTTGGAGGCAGGCAACAAAAGCTTTCTTATGTTCTGAGCTCCAGATACTACCTCTGCAAAGTTTTCTGCCATTTACTTCTTTACTTCTAGCGAACTAAATCCCACCATCTGATGGTTCAATTTCCTAATGCACTCAGCAAAAAGTTCACCCTTTTATTGTTCTTGTTCTCATTCTTTTTTCTTCTTTTATCTCTCTTTTTTCTTCTTTATTCTTTTCTCTCTCTCTCTGCTTCCCTCCCTCTCTCCTTCTCTCTCTCTCTTTTCTTTCCCTCGCTGTTTCTCACTCCTTTTAATGAAAGTCTGATTTGGGAAGTGAAGGCACTCACACACCCACAAAAAATGTCTTGTTTACAGCTGAAGGGGTGATGCCAATCAATCACTGTTTTGTGGTAACACCAAACAAAGTAATAACTCTACATAGATGAAAATACCTTTATGGTATTTAAATGGTGTAAACTATGGAAATACTAATCATCCTCTTAATTAAGGAATAAACTGTGAAGATATTTAACGGCTTAAGGTTAACTCAGGAAGCCTGTTATGGAACTGGGACTGGATGTCAAGTTTCCTTAATCCTGCAGTTCATATCTTGGAGAAAAATCACTCTCTCTTTCTAAGCCACAATGGGTAGAAACAAAGTGCAAAACAAAGTTACACCATGTTGTAGTTTCATCCTGATGCCCTTCCTCGACAGCTTCTTAACAACATTATACAAATTCATGAAACATGATGTTTTTGTTGCCATGCCTACTTTCTTTGGAGTTTTTCTTGAGTGAACATAATTTCTTAATACTTTTGCTTCTTTGGGTGCAGACTGACCTTTCCTTATGTGCAAAATATTGGAAGCGTTTGAACTGACTTTACCTACAAGCAAAGTTCTCAAAAAATTCACTGTGCCCTTGTGTGCTGCACAGAGCCATCACATAATTCTGTCCGTGGTACTCCTCTCCCTTTTCTCTGTCCATCTAATTTTATTCACCATAGCTTACAGGATTATGTGCACTTACCAGACGTAAGTTTTTAACTAACAGGGTGTAGCAAGTGACCAGATTTTTTTCAGGGAGTTTATTAAATTGAGGAAAAAGTTGTGTGTTGTTTCAGATTACAAATAGTCCACAAGTAATGGTAATTTTTTATACTTGAAGCCCATTCAGTTCAAGATAAACAGCTTGCATTATTTTCCTTTCCTTCACACCCACAGCCTTTGTTTATAGACTGACTGAGAAGTCTGATCCCGTAGAGTGCTGCACTTATATATCTCTCCTGCCTGCAGAATACACAGAATCAAGGAAGATTAATCCTTTAATTCCTTAATGTTTCAGGCAGGCTCACTTCTCAGGTAAATGAGTGTAACTCTGATAGCTGAGTTGCTAAGAACTTAGTGTCTGGTGTACAAGTCAACCCAATTTACCTCTTTCCTCAATGTTTAAATGTGTATGGCTACCCACTGTTTTGATGAGTGTTTTTTCTTTTTTAAGTACTAAACAAGAATGAGACACATTGAGGGTAATTTTAGTGTTTGGCTTGACAGAAACATTTTTGTTTGATAGCAAAGATGATACAGATAACGTATTTCTAAAACTGCAAAATGGACCTAGTATGTGGAGGAAATTGTGCAGAAGAGGAATCTATAAGTCTGCGTCAGAAACTTGGGTAAGCATTATGGAAACCACAATCATATTGCAATTTTTCCTGTGCGTCAAAATGTAGCTATGAGTACTTTATCTTCTTGACAAAATCACCTTTTATAAGTCATTTGTCATCAAAACTGTATGAGTGGTAGTTGATCACTGCAAATGACTTTGCCATTAAGACCATAACTTTGGTATTTTTCTTTCCTTTTCGGTATTAAAACTACTTTGGGAGGCAGTGTAGAGGAAACTGGATGAATCAATAAGTGATTAAACCCAACTTTACAGAGATACGTGCTTTTGCAAAAGCTCCATACATTGGTTCCTTTGTTAACTTGAATAATTTTCAACAATGAAGGAAACATTTGTCAGAGTCAGAGAGAAATTACACAAAATATTCTAAAATGTGAGCCAAAATGCCTTTAGAAATAAGTGCAAAAAAGCATTATTTCCATAAAGGAATCCTTCAAGGGAATTTTGTATTGTTTTTGCACTGAGAACGTGGTGTTAAAGGGTAACATACACAAAAAAGTGCATATTTTATCCAATTCTTTTTGGAATTGTAGAAGTATCTAGTTCCCTACAAAACTGAAATTGTGCCATACTGAACACCAAAACTACCTGACAGCTTTCCTTTTGTCTAGTCCAAAATTCTACAAGATAATTACAGTGGTCTTTCTGTTTGCATTAAATGTATGACTACATTTAGCGTTATGGGGAAAAGACTATTCCAAGATTTATTTAATCAACAGGAGTAGTCTACATCTAGTTATTTGGATTTGAAACCAAAAGAAATAGGTTCTTTCTCTCTGGAAGAACAAAGAACATAAATGAAAGTTCGATAAACTGATATTGAGTTTCTGTATATTGAGTATCTATCAGGCTTCCTCCACAAAGACAGTAATCCCAATGGTGTGAAGATTAGGATTGTTTATAGAGTAAGATTTTTTGACATAGTCTGTTTGAATATATGATGACTTCTGAAAACATGGTAATGTAAAAGAGTAAGATTTTTCTTTTTCTCCAAAGTTAGCTGGGATTTTTTTAAAGGTTAAAAAAGTCAACTTCTGTCTGACTGCCTGACTGCACATGTGAAGAACTGGGTGTTGACAGAACACCATAAACTGCATCACTCAGGTAAATACTGTGGTGGATTTCAAAGGCAGAATGGTGAATCTTGCTATATACTGCAGTATTTTTCTAGTCATGACACTCTGAAAAGCTGTGTTGAAAAGGAAACACCTGGATTGCCTTCTTCACATTGATGGAAATGAAGGGTAGTGGATTATTTTAAATGCTCTATCTGGATCAACTTGTCTTAATGTCACAGTAAAATTTTAATTTAATTTTTAAACCATGTTTCACAAAATTTCTATGACTGCTTGATGAAAGAGGCAATTCTGGTAATGCAAAAGATTCACACAAGCTTCTAAATGCATCTGTTGAAGCTTGACTGATTAGGCAAACACTAACATTAGAAAATGCAAAGTGTTATAACTCAAAGTAAAATCACAAATTTACTGCATATATTCTATATGAG
>VWZT01015408.1:60931-72651 GCA_013397055.1 Pachycephala philippinensis
TGGATGGATCTCTGAGCAACCTGGTCTAGTGGCAGGTGGCAGAGGGCTTGGAACTAGATGATCTTTAAGGTCCCTTCCTGCCCAAGCCACCTATGAATATATGATTCTGTGAAATTTCATCCCTCTTTGTCAGGTAACAATTGTCAAAAAGCTCTAGTCTTTTCGTTAGAAGTCCTCTTGCTATTACCATACTGACAAACCCTTCCTGTTAGACAAAACACTGGGCACTTACAACTCGAACTGAGCTTTGGCCTTTTGTGTCTTCTTCCCGTGTATGTGATCCACACTTTTGTCATATTCCTGCAAAGCTTGACCTTGCTTCCACAGACTGTATAACATTTTTTCCTCTGGAGCTCTTCAAGGACTGCTCTGTTTGGCAGAGCTGTCCATCTGGCCTACTTTCTTCACCTCTTACACAGGGGAATTCCCCGCTTTTGAGCTTCTCAAAGTCATTTCTTGAAAACTAACCAGTCCTTGTGGACTCCTGAACCCTCAGATTGTTGTCCTCTGGGACCTGCATGCACCTGGCAGCAAGGCTGCTCCCCAGCCACACAGGCCCTAGCCTTTACTGCTCTTTGTGGTTCACCCAACCCAGGTGCCTGTCATTCTGACTTCTTTGGAGGGTTACCTTCTTTGCCTTTCATTTTCTTTTTCTGCCTCTCTTTCTTTCTTGGCTGACTCATTGTTCCCCAAAGATCATGACCACCACACCAACGGAGCAGTCAGCCTCTGTTGCTTTTGAGAATAGACAGCTGGGACAGCTGACCCCAACTCATCCAAGGGATATTCCACACCATGTGGCATCATGCTCAACATACAAGTCCGAGGGGAAAAGAAGGACAGGGGAGCATTGGGAGTTATGGCATTTGACTTCTAAAGTAACTATTATGTGTGATAGGGCCCTGCTCTCCTGAAGATGTATGAACACCTGCCTGCCCATGGGAAGCAGTGAATGAATTCCTTATCTTGCTTTGCTTGTGTGTGCAGCTTTTGCTTTCCCTTTTAAACTGTTTTATCTCAACCCACGACTTTTCTCACTTTTTCCCCTCCAATTCTCTCACCCATCCCAGCTGGGGGGTGTGATTGAGCGGCTGTACGATGCTTAGTTACCAGCTGGGGTTAAACCACAACACTCCCACTTTATCCTTAACTCTGAAAAGCTCATGCACGAATGGAAGTGTGATAGTTGAATGTACTATTAACAGGGGCTGACATATCCTCTGTATATGACTCTGAGGCTTCCTTATCTCTGATCTGACTGTGAAATAGAGCCCCTGGAGACAAATGGCGTCTCTTGCTGTGATGTGACTAAAGCTGCCAGTGAGACAGCTGCTTGTTCTCTTGTCAGACTGACTTCCTTGCAGGTGGGTGAATAACCTGACAGCTAATTATGCTGTGGTAAGTGTCGCATTTTCATTAGGCGTCGATGAGCTGGGACACTTCTTTGTACTGGACCTGTACAGGGTCAGGCATGCTCTGTGGACCTGTATGATCCGGTGCATAGGTTGTTGCTCCAGAACTACTAGAGTTAATTTTCTTTTTCTATAGGTAAATTGGAAAAATAAGAACATCTAGTCCCAGATCCTCCTCCTGTTTTACCTGGGCATAAACTTACTTATGCCATTGGGATTTTACTCTGAGCAAGTTTGTCTGAGTATGTGTTCTAATTTGCATTCCAGAGCTGGCACAGAATTTGATTTCATAACTATGTATATAGCAGCCTTTCCAGTTCTCTCTAACGCCCTGCAGCCCAAAACAATCAAACGATATTGCTGGTTTAATCTGACAGTAAAAGGTTTATGGCATACTAGTTTGGTTGTACAATAGCAGAAATTTCTGTCTGGTTACTGAATCCAGCTAACTATCAGATTTGGAGTGAAAAGCTGACAGATGGATTACTTAAGATTACAAAGGTTGTGTCAGGGAGGGGTAAAAATGGATGTGCATCCTCAAAGAATTTATAGTAGATGGTGTGATGCTACAAAACTCATTTGAATGTGTTTGTAAGGCTTTCTAGTATTTCCCCCGTCAATAATCCCCATGGAAGAGGAATTCTTAAGTTCTACTCATTCTTTCTGTCTTCAGAAAAAGCAATGAGTGAGTAAAGTTATATTCATACTTCAGGAGAAAAATCTCCATCCATTTCCCCTGCAGGTGCACATATTTAAGGTGGATTATGTAATCATTATCTAGCCTTCTTTACTTCAGCTTTACGAAGGATCTTGGAACACATCTTTGAAAGGCTGCACTGACAAGTTTGAAGGTGAAAGTCTTAAAACCTGCAAAATAATCTGTAAACACTTCATGTGTAACTAAGCTTCTTGTTATATTGTGGGATTAGCTGATGTTTTGCATAAATCTTTGAGGGCTCTTAAAGTGGTCTTCGGCCTTACCTCAACAAAGCTATAAGGCACTAGAATTAATTCAACAGGAACTGATCCTGTATTTAAATCTGTACAGAATAGTGATGTCTTCCAAATCAGTGCAGTCAGTACTTTAAGGTCTCCTTATTCTCATAAAGCCAGAACTGATCCTCAATGCACATGGAACTTTACAGACTTACGCTTCAGGCATGGGAGAGGCCAACCTTAAAGCATGAATGACACTCAGAGTGTCTTGGAAATGCTTTAGCTTTTCTTTAATGAAACCACCGTGCTGCCATTGGGATGCAGCTTGGGTTGTAGTCTTCCATATGCATAGTTTGAATATACCAGTAGGTTGTCAACTGCTGCTGAGAAAAGGTTTTTCTAAGAAAATGAAACCATTTTCCAACACAGACCTCCCAGTATATAGTTTCTTGGTTAGTACCAGCTTGGCTGGATTTGTTTGTAGCCTGAGCCAGTTTATGGTGGTTTTGAATGAAAGTCCAGTCTCATTCCTGTAACTAAAGAGCTGTATATATCCAGAGACAAAAATTAAACTAAAGACAGTGCCTTACAGAAAGAAATGGAAGTGTTTTCCCCTTCCTTCACCATCTTGCACATGAAATGTGCAACAGTTGCTGAGATGAAGTGTGTCTAATGAGGGTCTGAGGTCCCATGCTGAGGAAACTAACGAATGAAAAGGAAGCTTACTTCAAGAAGCAGTAGGAATACTAGTGATTGTATCTCATATAGAATAAATGATATATTTAACTTTTAAAACCTCTGACAAGTTGTGAAAGGGGAAAAAAGTAAACCTTCAACTTTTGTTTCAGGACAGTGAGTTCCGCGACAGAAATGAAGAGAGTGTAGGTTACGTAAGTAATTTATTTGTGCATCTTTTCAGCACCAATAGGCTTGCTGCCAGATATTCCAGGCTGCAGTTTGTTATGCCTGATTCCTTAGTCTTTTCAAGCAATTGGAGAAATTGCCTTCTGCCGGCTGTCAGCGTCAGGTACCAGCTCACTCATACAGACAAAGCTCAATTAGCTCCTGGAAGAAAAGCAGTTTTAAAATATTGTGACCTGCATGTTGCTGTCGGCGGTGCCAGGAGGCAATTAGGACTCAGACACGCGAGTGGTCAGTAGAAAGGAATGGATTGATTGATTTATTTATTTAATAAAGGACGGGTTTTTATGTGTTTAGTTCTTTTAGTGTTTTCCTAAAAGGCAAGAGGTATTGGACCTCTAACTAACTACCTATCAGGGTAATTGGTCAATTCACACATCATTCATTTTTCTAGTCAGTATCACAACAATTCTAATTATAAGCGCAGGTGCAAGATTAGCAAAGTCTGTTTACAGAAAACCTTATCATGTTTTGCATAGTTTCGCATGAGAAAGAACAAGGCTCTCACAAACTGCTGCTGAGAGCTGAAAACTTCTCTGCTAAAGCTTTTTAGCATCCATACCTGCGCTATGAAAGATAGGTAGACAAGTGTTACACAAAACCAAAATGTTTACTTGGATAAGAAAGAATACCATGGTAGCTGTGGTAGGCTCTTTATTCTGTTTTTCTTAATTTTTTAGTGTTATTGTAATATAAAGAATTCTTTTAATGGCCGGAGTTAATTGTTCTGATAGCTGCTGTCTGCTATCCTGCAAGCAACTGCCTCCTGGTAGTACAAACATACATTTGGAAGTATGTCCTGGACCAAACCTAGGACTGGAGCCCATTAGGAAAAGCATATATAAGTATTTATCATGTGATAGTGTGGCTTTTGACACACTTAAGACATGTTCATTGAAAGAGTCATTGCCAGCCATCATCTACGATCTGTGTTTTTACAGTTTATTAGTGAACACACAGGAACAGTTGGGACAACAGGATCTTAACCATAACAGAGACAGTGAAAGTAAACTGCATATTAAAGAGAAATACAGGAATAAGAAAAGTAGTGTGGAAAAGCACTTGAATAAAAAGAGGAAGAGCTTCCATAAAGGTGTCAGGAGACCTTGTTCCCATTGATTTTTAAGACTTTTCAAGGAGATTACTTCCAACAGAGTATAGAACTGAGTTGCCTTTAAAAATACGGCTCTAGGGTCCACAGTTTTGCTGTAACAAAAAAAAGTCTGCTTTATGAAATTTGGCTTATTTTTACATACTTCATCAATTTTGTCTCCCTCATAAGAAGCTCTGAAAGAGCAGCTCTAAAAATCCAGCAAGTGGTTGGCCTGGCAAAGCTCTGGGATTATCTAGGTAATGAACAGAGTGGCTTATTGTAGAAGGCTTATCCATACTTTTGACTCTGGAAGATATTTCAAGATCTGTCGTATTTTTTCCTCTCACTGGCTGTCTCCAGACTGCAGTTGATTATGTTCTATGTCATCTTTGGTGTGATCTATTCTTGTGTGGCAGTGATATACTGATAATAACATCAGTTTTTCTTGTTAGTGTTTGTGTTAGAAATAAGACAACTTGTTATTACAAAATTGTGTGAAAGCATGTCTTTAATATGTTGATGAAGATAAGCAAAAATAACTAGTGACAAATTATTTTTTCCCCTCTTCAGATTACCTGCCAGTATAATTTCATAGGGCTTTGATACTTGAGGAATTAAATAAAGTTTAATTTGTCAAAGAGAACAGTCACTCTTGCAAGAGTAATTCAGGAATTGTGTAAGCTTCTGTCTCAGTTTGTTAATGTGATTTAGTCCCATTGGTTTCAAACAGGTTGCATTCCTAAAAATATTTTCAAAGTGTGTGCTTTATTTTTTTAAATATCAATTTATATTCTTAAATAGTCATATTTGATTTGTCTTCCCATTTTCTGTAATTATTTATACCTCTTCCATGACCTGGCACAATTTCCTTACAAATTAAACAAGAGACACTAACAATTTAAGAGCCTGATCCCACTGATGAGCAGGTCCCAAGCTTGATTTCAGGGGGAGTTATAGGCTTAAGTATCTTTTAAGGGCCTGCACTTCTGGGACTTGCCCAAGGTACATTGAAAAACATTGGAAAACACCAGGTGAGTAATTTCTTAAATTAAATTGAATTTTGTGCTCATTGAAACAAATGCTAAAATTTGGACCACCTTTCATGTAAGAAATTGACACTCAGAAACAAATGCATTCTTAAAACCCTGAAGTAGTAAACGTGCCTGGACCTTTAGGAAAAAACCAAGATGGTGCGAGTGAGCCCAATAGGTAGGGAAAATATATATTTGGGACATAGTAAGACTCTGAAACCAGTTTTGTGTTTTTATAATACTGGATTCTTGCTTCTGAAAATCTGGTGTGGAATGCAAGAACAAGAATGGAAATGTTTGAACTCCTGTTTCAACTTAGTTGCCTCAAGTACTGCACTAAATCCACTAAAAATATTAATCACAGAATCACAGAACATGCCAAGGTGGGACCCACGAGGATCATGGAATCCAACTCCTGGTCCCACACAGGACCATCCTCAAGAGTAACACCATGTACCTGACGGGGTTGTCCAAACACTTCTTGAGCTCTGTCAGGCTTGGTGCTGTGACACTTCCCTGGGGAGCCTGTTCCAGTACCCAGCCACCCTCTGGGTGAAGAACCTTTTCCTGATATCCAACCTAAACCTCCCCTGACACAGCTTCAAGCCACTCCCTCAGGTCTTGTCACTGTCACCACAGAGAAGAGATCAGTGTCTGCCCCTCCTCTTCCCCTCAACAGGAAGCTGTAACTGCAATGACATCTCCTAGTGACAGGTCACCAGTCTGGTGTCACCCCATTCACTGTAACCCTTTGTGCCCAGCCCATGAGCCAGTTGCTCACCCATCACATGATGCATTTATCCAGCTGTGTGCTGCACAGTTTGTCCAGAAGGATTTGGGAGAGACAGTATTGAAAGCTTTACCGAAATCCAAAAAGGTTACATCAACTGACCTCCCTTGATCAACTAGCTGAGTTACCTTGTCACTAAAGGAAATCGGATGCCATGTTTTGATGGAAAATTGCATATGGATAATCTATTGTGTGTCTTTTGGGAGCTTTCGCTTTTTTCTGTCCTGTATTTTACCTGTTAAGATTTGGCCTGCCCGTGCAGCACTCAGAGGTGTGGGTGTGTGGGTCTAACCTGTAAAGCCAATGGCACTTGCTAGCAAAGCTAAACCTCATTGATTCTTCAGTTTGTATAGATGTGATAAGGTTAAATTGAATTCGAAGCATCTTTTGTTGTGCCTTACAAAGACCTCTTAACCAAACCTCTTGCTTACTTTCTCCCCTTACCTCTCTTTCTTCTTCAAATTCCATATTGGGGGAAAATGATGGTGGTCAGCAGAACAATCCTGAGGAAGAAGTCCTTGAATGTGGACATGAAGGCAATAATATACGATGGTGTGATTATAAACAAGCCTCAGTTACAATCTGGAGATCCACAGATTACTTAGTGATAGGAGTCCCCTTCTTGTGGAAAAAAAAAAAAAGAAGAATTTCTTTTCAAACAAACAATACAGAATATTGTTTTTCGTGTGTCAGAAAAAATATTGCTTATTTGGGATAATATTTAGGATTTTACCCAGGAAGACTACACTATCTGTTGCTCCAAAATTGATTTTTCTTAGACATTTTTTACCTGAAAATGTGTAAAATGCCAGCATAGTCTCTACTTTCTACTAATTTTCATAATACTTGTCTAAGCTCAATTTTATATTTTCAAGAGCTGTCAACTTAAATATCAGTTCTTTCATTCTATTTTTTTACATAAACAAATTCTTGAATACCTTTCTATCTCAATATTTCATACTGATCTTCTGTGCTCAGTTTCTCTTTCAAATATTATTTATTGTGCATGCTTCTGAATGACAATGCAGTGAGCTCTATTTTTTTTTTTCTTTTCATTGTTTGACAGAGTGATGCTGGATTCCTTAAACTGAGAAGTAGCAGGAAAAAAATAGCCTTTATATTTCGCAGATTTTTTGGAAGGTGCTCTTTTGTTTGTTGGCTTCCTGTATGAGAGCCCATGAGGGTTTTATAACACTGCCAAATTCCTTTATAGTGCAAAAATGAGTTACTTACTAATTAATTCACGAAACTCTATCTATTTATATCTACAAGAGAGAGGTTTCCATTGTTCTTTAAAAAACATTTTCATTCAATCTATTCTGAAATGGTTTAATTCTGCTTTTTGTGAGACAAAAAAGGTTGTAATATATTCAATGTGTATTCAGATAAATTAAAATACAACTTAAATTTATATTTTTCTTTCTGTTCTAGAATTATGCTTCCATATTTTCTTAAATCCTCTGTGTTGTTTTGCTTGAATCCTTTTAAAATCTAAAAAAAACTTAAAAGGTGAAAGTACATTCTTTGATCTCCTATATTTCCATTTAAAAACTTTGCATCCTTGTGTGAAATCCAGGACTTTGCCTTTGATTCAGTAAATTTAGACCTCAAGTATGTTTATTAGTCTGACATCTGGTATAGTAATGTGCATCGGACCACATTTTTTTAGAGAGAAAAAAACCCAATACCGGCATTAGAGAAGTTTTTTAAAGGTTTGTACTTAGGACTGTGACAGGCTGAGATGTTTATAAATAAAAATAATAGAAATAAACGATGGGGTCAGATTACAGTTTTGTATTATGTATTGCAGTTAATAAAACTGTTGTTTTCCTGTGAGGAAATGATGTTATTAGCTTGGGACTTTAATGTTTCAGTCTGATAATTCAAATGAAAATAAATCTTTCTAGACTTTAAAGTAGGGAAGCCCACAGAGTGTCAAAAAATGCTTCTAATATTTGATCATTAAGCTGAGTGCTTTTCAAAACTCCCATATTCATTAGCTCTGAGATATAATATGTTACACATGACTCGGACAATAGCTGTACCTGTATAAAGATAGTCCCTTTACCTTTTGTTCTTTTGACCTTGCCACATATGTTCTTATGACCTTGACCCTTTTGAGTAAAAAGTTAACCATGGCTGTAAGAACACCACTGGGTTTTTTGTTGAAAAAGGAGAACAAAAATCCCCTCTAAGAGCACACTTGAATTGGAATTGAATCCAAATTAATACAGTTTAGAAAAAGTAGTGCTGACTATACGGTTGCTGCAAGCAGTAAAGCACATTAGTAAGTGCTAGAGAGTATGCCTCTATATGTTCCCTACATCTTCCAGTTCTCTGGACAGTTTAAGGTCTCTGTTTTTCTGGTCCTGTTGAAACAGGATGTTTATGCATGACAAAATTCTATTGACAAGCTATTAATGACCCTGCAGCTTTCACTGAGAACAATGCCAACCAAAAAATTCAGTTTTTTCTCTCTTTTGGAAGAAAAAAATGCAGAAAAGACTCTCTCTGTTGCAGTGTTCCTCTACTTTAAGGTTTGAAATACGCTTTTGGGAAGCTGATCCTGGCTGGAAATACATATGTAGCATACAAATAAGGTATTCTTGAATATCAATTAGACTGCACTTTTTGAGACTAGCTAGCATAAAAATATATTCTCACATGCAAAAGCTTTGGAGTAATCTTCTTAACCAGCACATTTTTACGCTGGGCTTCAGTCCAGTTTGAATACTAACACCAGAGTTGTAAGTCCCTTCACTGAAAATAAGGGCATATTCTAGAAATGCTGGTTCAGCTCAACAACAGCAATGCAGATGTTACTATTCTGATATAAGCAAGAAAGGAGATTTCAGTCTGTTGTCTGGGAGTCCTGAGTACATACACAATGATTCACAGTCAAGCAGACTGTCAAATACCTTTTCTAGGAAGGGCACACTTTGCAATCCAACAGTTGCTCCCATAAATGATTCTGCATTATGCCACTGTAACTGCTATGAGAATACAATCTTTTTCTGATAGAGTAACATTGCAATATGAGATCAAAACCTAGGAAACTTGTCAACAAAAAAAGAATGATATTATGATGGAAAATACAGCTATCAAATGAAAATAGCTTGCAAATAATTTTTGCAATGGTTATTTCCATATAATTTTCTGTTTCTTTTTTCCTCTCTTAAGTGAATAGGGTGGTATTGAGGTCATTTTAATATTTTGAGTAAGTATAGCAGGAAAGCAGGTGTTTGAAGCTAAAAGTGAAAGTAAGACACTTAGCACAGCTGTGACCAGATTTCGAGCTCACACTTTTTTGCTCCTAAAAGGCACTGGCCACTGTGAACATTTTAAACTCAGTATATGAGAACAAGCTGCATTGAACTGGGAATATGTTCTTGCTCATTGTATCAAAATTTTACATCTGTAAGAGCACAGTGAAAACTTACAGCTACTGAGAGTATTCATGTCTGGGCATTACTGAGCCAGAAATGATTTTGTGTACTTAGAAGCATGCTGGGTATTTCTTTACATTAATTTGTCCAGTAATTTTTAACCAATTTATGCTTTAGTCTTCAAAACATTTTGGAGTGAGGGAATCTGTTTCATGCCGGATGCAGGGACATCTCCTTTTTGTTGTGTTGAATCTACCACCAGCAGGATTTGACTTAAAAATTACCTCTTTAGGAGAGACTATAATTGTCCCTAAAAGAAAGTATGTAGTGCATCTATCTGGATGCTTAGTTCATGTAGGGGCACAGAGGTAAATAAAATATTTCTTAAGTTATATATTCTTCAAATTATCCACAGCATTTTAGCTCAGGTTAGAAAGAACAGCTGGCAAAAGAGTAATTTCCTTTATAGAAACTTTAATTTGAGCTTGAATTTAAAACCTTTGGCTTAAACCCTGTCTTTGTCATTGGAGTCTCTTCCATTTTCCTTTCAAATTTTTTTCTTGCCTTTTTTTCCCCTCAGTAATTAAAAAAAAAAAAATTAGAATTGAGGCAGGGATTTTTTTTTTTTTGAATGAACATTTTAATTCAAGGAGTTATTACATTTCAGTAGCTTTTCTCACATTTTTCTTTCCTGTTTTGACATGCAATAGAATGACTGCAGTTTTCTTAACAGTTTCCTTTTTAAAAATTTTTGTATTTTCCACCTCTAGTTGTTTTTCGCATTGGTAACAGAAAAAAGAATGTGTAAGTTTTCTCAGCTTTGACTTAAGAAAACTTCTGTAGTCAGACAATTAGAACCATACATATCATTGTTTCTCGGTTGGTGTTTTAACCCAATTTTGCACGACAGTCTGCTACATTAATTTCAATGGACCCAGCCCTATTTTGAAGCACGCTATAAAAAATATGACTAGTTCTTATAATACATAACCATATACTGCATTTCACCCATTTTACCCGAAAGTAAACTGGTTTTGTTCTTTTGTCCTCTTTTGTAATATCTTTTCTACTAGTAAGGGTTTTAAAGCCGGGATAAAAGGAAAGGCATGACTTCTTTTCAGACAGATTTATAGGGAAGCAGAGATGTTTGATCCCGTGTGTCTATCTTGGGACCAAACTGCTAGCTAACAAATAATTTGTTCACTTCTATGATTCATCCATATTTCTTCATTTTCTACCAAACATTACCCCAATTATGTTGAGTATAACCACACTTTAAAAATATCTTCTTGGCCACTGCATGGTGGGTTTAGGAGCACTTTCTCTAGCAGAATCATAAGGCTGAATTACAGGAATCATGTGAGTGCTGGAAAAGTCTGCATTATTACTGAACAGGGCCTGCCACAGCCATGATGGTGCCAATAAATTATCAGTGTGAGGAAATTACTGCTCTTTGTAGGACCCAGGAAGTATGAAGAAGCTATCAACAGCTCTTCCTATATACCAATGCCAACGTGGCACTTCTGGGTTAAGATGTTTGACTATCTTGAATTTTAATATATTAAGATACTCAAACTCATGGCAGTTTCTACCTGAATCTCCTGTACAGCATTTAAACTGCAAAGTATTAACATACTGCATGTATGCCTATGCCTAGATATGCATGTGTGTAGAATTCTGTCTGTGTTGTCACAGATAGATTTTTATTGTGCATTGTGAGATTCAGAATAATGCAGATGTATTAGAATAGTCAGTCTCCATTAGGATAGTCAGACATAAAATTTAACAGAAAAAAAGAAAAACAAACCTTTTTTTTTTTTTTTTTTGAAGAGCCGTGAATTTCAGAGAGAAGAGGAAATTGCTCTTCACTCTCTGTATTTTATTGTGTTCACATAGTATTTTTCATGTGTCATCTTTTATGGAGTCCCCCAAGAAAGCTTGGAACTTCAAGGCTGTGACACTGGTGTATAAAGTTCACCCATTTTGGTGTTATAATTTATAGCATTTTCTTGTGTTCTATTTAGAACACACGAAAATGTGTTCAGGGACTGGTATTTTCAGTTACTTAGAGGTAACTGACTTCTAATGACTTTAATTCCAGCTGTGCTGTGCTGTGGTAAATGAAAGGGAATCCAAACTGAGACAAAAGTT
>VWZT01015408.1:74730-99170 GCA_013397055.1 Pachycephala philippinensis
TGAAGAAGTATTTAGGATTTCCCTTTTGGGTTCTCCATTAGTTGCTCAATTCACTGAGTATTCTACTGTGGTTATTTTCTTACCAGAAAAGATTATCAATGTTTTGGGAATCTGAATATGAGTCTCCTGGTACAAAAGCCTTGTCTTCAGTCAATTACACTTCGTGGTCCCGACTTTTATAAGATCACCATTTTAGCTTTTAAATGTAGTTTTCCTTATGTTTCTTGTGTTGATGAGTTACAAAAGCAAAAGATTAGTTTGCATGCTAGTATGAGTTCTTCATTGTAAGACTTGACTTTGTGCTGGAGATGCTTAAAATTTTTGTTTTGTGTGTTATTTTAACATAATTTCAATTTTGGTAGAGGAAGGTTGAGAGCTATTTTTTCAAAAGTGAATATTGAAGTCAGCTATTCTAGTTTTATTTTTTCATATGAAAAACTTGCTTGCAAGAAAAGAAATATATTTACTGTAAGTTAAGAAGTGGTGGGATATCTATACTGTTAAGATGAGATATCACTGATGTTTATTTTGAATTACTTCTCTTTTTCCATTGAGAACTCAGGGTGATATCACTCATTGCTACAGTTCCATATCTATTGTCTTCCAAAAGCAAAGCTTAGTATAGGTATAGTTTACTTGTAGCTTTCCGTTTGGTTACCAGTGGGATTTCAAAATATCATAGAATATTTAGTTGTGAAAACATAACTTAAGATACCTTGGAAATCCCAGTCTGTATAAAATTGTTATACAGCTACATTTTTTTCTTCTGTACCTGTAGTTAAAGGAGAGCTGTTGCAGAGGACTCAGAGATGAATTTTTTTTTCCAAGTTTTCATTGAAGATGCATCCAGTCAGTTCCTTATCTAACTGGAAGCTGAAGTCTTGCAACAATTTTCCCTGTAATATATTTCTGACTCTAACTAGTGTATTCAATGTATATTTCCCAAAGGATTTAATTTACTTCCAACAATGAGCAAATTTGTATTTATGTTTCTTGTTCATTTATGTATATTCCCTCTAACTGTGGGACAGGAAGATTCTTTGTATACCTTTTCTTATTTTTAGCTACATTTATGATGAATGTTGTTTTGGACATGGTGTGGCTTGTTTAATTCAGCTTGCCCAAGCAAGATACGAGAAAGATAATATATTGCTAATTATTCCAACCTTGTGAACATTGACATGAATTTTGTGCAAAATATGAAGTGTTTTGATAATAATGGGGGAAAATACTGATCTCTAATACAACCATGATAAATTTAGCATGTCTTTTGAATAAATGTCATGAGGTTAACGAGAGAGAGTAATGCCCCTGGAGACACATTATATACTTTTTAAAAGGGAGATCAAAAGTACATTCAGTTTCTTTATGCAATAAAAATCGAGAGGGGAAGAGACTGAATGAGCTTGGTGACTGGATACTGAAGTTTTCTAAGCAGCAACAGAAAACATTGTGATGCTGTGAACAAACTTACTAGTCCATTCCTTCAGAAAATAAAATTACTACATTTACCACTTGAAGGAAAGAATCCAGAATATTTTTATCTTGCCTCCTTTTCTTCTGCTCCCTTGACTTCTCCTGCACTTTCCATATATACAATGAAATATTTGCAATATAATTCAATGCATCATGATTTGTTTCCTGGAATACATAGCACCTGGTCAAAGGGAAATTCAAAATGCAGCTTCTCAGCATTGATAATTTGTGACCAGGGAATGACCTGGGAATGGAGGACAAGAAGGTCCAGCTGCAGAGGGAGTTGAACTGGCTGGACATAGGAATAACAGGACAGAAAGACTCTCCGTATGGAAGTGAAGTTTCCCTTGGGAATGATGCATGTTGCAGTGTTTTGTAACAATTGGTCATGGACATGAGCACTCAGAGGCCACCTTTGGGCATCAGAGCCTGGCTGGGGAATGGATCCAATGCCAGGTATACACAAGGAATTGGCTCCTGTCTCACCTCTGCAGATTCCGTGTTAAACTGGAACTCTACCCAATCATTGTGCACTAAAGCTTTTCTATTTAAGCACAAATGTGTGCTGATTTCCCAGCACCGGAATTCAAGTTCTGTCCTTTTCCCTTCTTTTACGTTTCTCCAAACACGGGCTTTTTTTAACCTTCAGAAAGTATACAATGGGATTCAAGGTAGCTACAAGCATACATGAGAAGTTGTAATAAAACACAGACATGTTAAGAGACAGTCTAAATGTTTATTTTCTGAGTTTAGCCCATAAGGATTTGCAATATTGGATAGTTATTTTTGTTTGCTTCTTCTATTTTCTTATGGCAGACCAGCATTATTAGATCTTGTAGATAACTAGAAAAGACTTAAAAGCTGGATATCTGCCTACAGCTGTCCTTTTGGAATCTGTAGTTTCTTGTTAGTAGTCATAGGTTCTGCATTTTTCTCAGAGGCAGTATGAGAGGAAAGATTGACAAGCTGGTTTAATATACTTTCAGCTAACAATTTTCCAGGATCAAGAAATTGTCAGGAGAGATTTGTACAGGCTTAGGGACAGTGTTTTGTGACTTCTTGGAGTAACAAATGATTTTTTTTTTTTAATTTTTTTTTTTTTTACAGTTGTTTTACAGCTTTTGGAGAAGCTGGATAAAAACCTAATGAAGACGTTTTCATGTGATGATGGGTCCAAGCATGCTTTATTTTCCAGTCCTTGATTATACAAATTGACTTCATGCTGGAACACGATAAGTAAATTTTATGACATCTTATGGTTCATTGTTTTCTAATGCTCACTATTGTCTTCTGTTAATGGTTTCCTTACCATCTGTGCATTCTGCACGAGGTGACATGGAAAGATAATAAGTATTTTGGAAGCAATTATAAAGTTTATATTGAAGTTTTTGTGCCTGTTAAAGGATCTGTTCAGTAGAGAAAGGAATCAGCATTCCTACAATGCAAAGAGTTTGGAAATTGTTTATTCATAGTGCTGGTTCACCATGCAGAAGCTGCATAGACAGAAACAGCAGAAAAATATATTGTCAAGACTTTGTAAGAGCAGAAATAGCTTATTTTGTCCACAGAAAATTCAAATTATTAATGGCTCTTAAAATTAAAAGCAAAATCTTCTGTTTAATGGCAGAAAAAGCATTATGAAAAATCAGAATCCACTTATAATAAACATTTAAGTGAAGTAAACATTTAGGTGAAAAGAAGGTGTGTTCATGGCTTGTAACAGTCTAATTTATGGTGATAATTTCACTGCATTTTTGCTGGATCTGTCAGTTCAGCATTTTATTCTGGGTTGGTGTGTTTGTGTTTCTGTTTAGTTTTCTTCTGTTTTTTTTTTTTTAATTTTGTTTTGTTTTGTTTTGTTTTGTTGGTTTTTTGGGTTTGTTTTTGTTTTTGTTCATTTGTTTGTTTTTGTTCTTGTGGAGGAGTAAGGTATTATTATCTCCATTTTACATTTGGGGAAACTGATCTTCTGAGAAACTGCCTTGTGAATTTGGCTATTTGTATGCATGAAGACTTCTGCACAGCTGTAAAGCATGTGATTTGTCATTCAGTAGAAAAGGCATAACCATGGTGAATCCTGCTAAAGGAAGCATGGAGCCACAACTCTCTTTTCGTTTCTCTCTAAAGTACTTTTTTGTTGAGTAATAACAGCTTGACAATGGCCTCTTCAGGGTAAGAAGTTTCCCAAGTTTCCCAGGTTGTGGGAATCTCACCTTCACTACCTGCAGCTGCATAAGCATGACCCTTATTTCAAGAAGTGTTCCATATTGTCATTATGCTTTATTTCTGAAGCTTTTCATTTGGATCTAAGGTAATGATTACCAGAAAATCTTAAAAGACATCACGTGATAGGAAAGGAAAAAAAAAAACCACCCCAAATTATGGATAGCTAAAAAGCATAAGAAGAGGGGAAGAAGTAATGAAAACAATTGTTATATATCATATTTCTGTTCTGGAGAATAAACAATACAATATAGGGAGTTTTTCACTTCTTCATTATTTATTCAAATACAAAGTTAAGTCACTGTTCCTGTCTAGTTTCTATTGGGCAAAATACCAGTCTCAGAAAGGCAAGCCCTTAAATTGCATTGGCTCCTTCCTTGATCAGCACTTTTAGCTATGAGGGTTGCAAAATTTGCAAGTAGGTGTACAGTTTAGTAACTACTCTCCATGTCTTTAATCATTCTTTTTTCTTCTGGATCAGTGAAAGAAAAACTTGACTAAATGCTGTTGTGAAGTGATCTGCCATTCGTAAAATACAGCAGGTTAGATGCAGATATTATGTGCTTGGCAAAGTGGACATAGTAGGCTCCATACTGATTGATTAGGCAGTTGCTAAGATAAAATTCAGACTGAGACTCATATACCAGTGCAAAACACATGGAAATTGAATAGAAAGATGATCTGTGTCAGATACTAGTCTGGAAGGTAAAAAGAAATATTTTAGTGAAGGCACAAACAAACAAACAAACAAACAAACAAACAAATTTCCTAGTATCTAGAAAGAGAAGAAATAACAATAATGAGGAAATACAATAGATTTTTATCAGCAGCTGTTTCATTAAACATGGAATTGCATTCAATGAAGCCATTAATTTTAGTTTTATAAATACTACTGTAAAAATGTCTGCATGTTTTAGACATTTTTTCCCATAAGATACTTTTATTTCTTTTACGTTACACCCTAATATCTGTACCTAATGCTTATTTCAATGGGATTAAAACTTCTCTTCTTTTTACTCTGTATTTTTGATCAGTTTAATTTGTTCCTAGTGTGCTTTTTGTTCAGCAAGTACTGCATGTAGAAAACTACGTGGGGAAAAAAGCTGGCAATAGTTAAGTCTGAGTATGTTCCTACTAGCAGATCTAACTTCGTAATGATCTGGAGGGTTTGGTTGTTTTTCTAAACAGCTGCAAGCACTAACAACTTGTGCAGAACTTCCGATATTCTGATTTTAATTAACAAATATTCCACATGTGTCATTGGGCATCAGAAAAGATTTATTAACACTGAACAGCAGAATTTTTTATTTTGAGGCCCATGTGAAAGACACTAATGGATGAGGTATTAAAAAAAAAAGGAAGAAAGCAAGAAAGCAAGAAAGCAAAGGCAAACACAGTGGGAATTGGGATTTTAAGGCAAAATCTTCCTGAAGAACCCCTGTTTCAGGTTTAATTCAGACCTACATCGGAATGGATAAATGTGAATGTGAATTTTAAATCACACTTTACCTTCATTGAAATAATTATCTCTTTTAATGAAGTATTTGCTAAGTGGTGGTTGTGCAGTGGATTTGAAACACTATGTGGATAAAATAAATTTTACTTTTCCAGTCTGTTTCTTCTGTCTATTAATAAACAAGGCATAGAAAATACAATTTCTAGAGTAATGTGATGTGCTCATAAATCTTTTAAGATTGATATAACCTGAGATAATTAACACAGGAATTGGTTTTGGTCCTTCTCAACTGTTATTTTGATCCAAGCAGAGTATTTCAACCTTTCTTCCTATATCTCATCTTATTTAGCTATTTTTCCCCCCAGGTGTCAAGTATGCCACATGCCAGATATATTTCACACCTAAATGAGTGGACTAATGGAATGATGTTTACAGGGGAAGGTGTATTACATACAGGGACTCTGTACTATTATTCACAAGACTATGAATTAAGCTGTGATTTTTTTTTTTTTCAATATTTATGCAAATTGGTTATTTATTTTCATTCTGTTACAATGGAAAGAAAGAGACTTGTTCTAAATGGCAGTATACTGTATTGTGAGGCAATTAACTGAGTTATACGTTCCTTTCATTCAGGATAATTTTCTACTAATTGTACTGACTCATAGACACAGTACAATATAAACTGGGGCTCGTGAGCACCTCAGCCAGGACTAGCAGAAAATAAACATCCTCCTAATAATGAAAACAAATCTGGATGGAGTAGGTGGTTCAAGAGACAGTAAAATTGTATGGTGAATGTGCGACTGTAAGAGGGACTGAGACTGAAATGTGAATTTATTTATGTATTGGGTGGATGTTTTCTCTGTGAAAATCCCTGAGTTTTACAGTCCCATACTCTCAAAACTATTTAGATTTTACTCTAGCTATTGGAAAGTTTTCCCATTGCCTTTGATTGGACAGGTGCTAAATTCTCTTTTTATGGTTGTTTTTCTTTCCTCCTCAGATCGCTCTCCCTCCTGTGAATACAGTTTATGCTCTAGGATAGCTGAGTATCTCCGACTGCAATGTTTTATCCACCTGCCTAAAGTTAAATTCTTGCCTTGACTAGGGTCACTAAACCCATAACATGATGCTGCAGTTAGGTAAGAGGTATAAATAACAGCCATATAATCATCAAATTTAGTAAGGTGGGGCTTTTTTTTTTTAATATTTTTTGTTGGTTGGTTGATTGGTTGGTTGGTTTTTTGTTGTTTTGGGGTTTTTTTGTTTGTTTGTGTTTCTTTTTGGGTTTTTTTTTTTTTTTTCATTATCTGTAACTGAAAAGAAGCAGGAAGATTTTAAGTCCTCAAAGTCAAAACAAGTCTCTTTAAAGGCCTTGATTGTTACCAAAAATCCAGTAAAATAAAAAAACTCCTTAACACCAATGTAGCATTAAGAAGCAGGCATTATTTATTCTGCTGGATGCACGGGGGGATAGCTCCTCCCAAAGCTGTGCATCCTGAGTACAGGAAAGTTTCTGTTTATATATTGTATTTCACATACACATTTATTGATTGTCCCGGACTAAATATACATATGATAATCATTTCCCCAAAATCATTAACATCTTTCCCCTCCCCTTCACACGTGTGTTCTTCTGTCCTGGGGATCTCTCTGGTGGTCCCTGGTGGTCGTGGACCCCAATGTTTCAGGTGATCAGGCTGAGTTGGCAGGACACTGAGGCTGGTGAACTTCCAGTTCTCCTTCTTACACAATGGACATTGTGAACTTTCCATAGGCCAGTAGTTTTGAAGAACAAGCATTGTGTTAGCTCACCAGGTGTAGACCATTTATCATCTGGTAACATGAAAATGTATATTTGATTTGTCTTTTATTTCTAGAAGTACTGAAAGTGATCTAAGTACTGTGCAACAAGATAGAAAAGCAAAATTCCCCAGACAAATGCCATAGGAGCTAGTGGGAAGTGTCTCTCATGCTTACATTTATGGCTTTATTTATTTTTCTGTATATCACAGAATCACAGAATCAACTAGGTTGGAAAAAATCTTTAAGGTCATCAAGTCCAACCTATGACCTAACACCACCGCCTTGTCAACCAGACTATGGCACTGAGTGCCACATCCAATCTTTTCTTAAACACCCCCGGGAACAGTGACTGCATCACCTCTCTGTGAAGTCCATGCCAGTGCCCAATCACTCTTTCTGTGAAGAATTATTCCTAATGTACAGTCTAAACTTCCCCTGGTGCAGCTTAAGGCTGTGTCCTCTTGTTCTATTGCTGGTTGCCTGGGAGAAGATACGGACCCTCACCTGGCTGCCCCCTCCTTTCAGGGAGTTGTAGAGACTGATAAGCTCTGCCCTGAGCCTCCTTTTCTCCAGGCTAAACAACCCCAGCTCCCTCAGTCAGTCCTCACAGGACTCGTGCTCCAGACCTGTCACTGGCCTTGTTGCCTTTCTCTGCGCTCACTCCAGCACCTCAGTGTTCTTCCTGAATTGGGCACCCAGAACTGGCCACAGTGTGTGGCCTCACCAGTGGGAAGTTCTGAGAACAGGGGAAAAAACAAAATTCTGCTGATGGCACCAGTCCTTAAGCCATTATTGATAACATGGGTTTTCCTGTTAATTCCATCATTCATCCCTGCACTGAAGGAATTGAGCAGAACACCACCTGTGCTCTTGTTCCATCTATGAACCAACTCAGAGCCTTGAAGCACATTTTAATTACCCTTCTTATCAACCTCATCACTGCCAGCCTTGACAACCAGCAGTGGGTAATAATCAGAGGGCAGAATTAGTTCAGTGAGTCTCTTGGTAATATCCCATACTCAGGCCTCATGGAGGCAGCAGACTTTCCTGGGATGGGTCAGTTGACATACAGGGCCCTCAGATGGCACTCACCTACTACAACTACTCTTCTTTTCTTAATACCTGAGGTTGTGATCTGTCTGACAGATGGAGTGCAACTGGGAGACCCTCCAGACAGATTATTTTCTCTAGTGTCATCTGCCTGACCCTCTAGATCCAGGGCCTTGTAGCTATTTTGTAAGGGCACCTGGAAAAGTGATGGGAGTCAGGAAGGGTTTTTTTTACCTCTCTGAGCAGGAATATGTTTCCATTTCCCCCTTACCTACTAGGTCTCCTTCTGCCTGATGGTAAGATGGATGGGGCTCTTCTGACTCTTGCTGAGCTTCTCTCAGGGTAGGAAGGGTGTAACTCAACCAGTCTGTTTCTCCTTCACTCTCCCTAATACAGACTACCTTCTGCAGTGGTATGAAACTGTAAAGATTTAAATATTAAACAAAAGCTATTTGTTATATTGATACAGTAGATGTCAGCATCTGTGATGTATGAAGAAAGGCACAGGTAAAACCTTGGGTGCTTGAAGAGCCTGACATGACCTGAAAGTCCCTTGCAGAGGGGAGGAAACCATGACAGCCTTCTTCCCAGTGCCACTTCATGAGCTGTCACCAAGATGCCAGAAGCGTGGCAGTTAATCCATTATTGGTCATATATAGAGTGACACTGCAATAGAGCTTGATCGCTGAAGGAAAACCATTCTCTTGGTCTTAGTTACTGCCTCAACTCACTTTAGAGTTGCTGTAGAAAAACTGCTTCTATGAGAATAATCTGATCTACTGTGAACATTGAGTGGGATGAAACATGCCTTAAAAGTGTCATTTACTTTCTGCTGGCTACGAAAGAGTCTTGACAACTGTCTCATATGAAGACTTTTTTTACTGAGACACCTTTTTGAATGAGTGGTCTCAGGGATGTTTGTAGGCAGTGGCTTCCATGAGCGAGAGCTTTCGGTTGAGGACTGCCCATCTATCTTATTCACCAAGCAGAGTTTTGAATTCACCTTAATTAATAAATGATCTTCACCAGCAAGTCCTGACAATGCAAATGTATCTCTACCGGGAGCAGGAACACCATCATAATTTTGTCAAATTTCTCAGTGTACATCTTTGCAAATTTGCCAACTTTATGCGTTTGAACAGATATTATTCTTGCTGCAGAAGTGCAAGCAAAACATGACCTGGCAGAAAACCCTAGAACTACGGCTGAAGTGAAAGGAAGTGAAACTGGAATACAAAGACTGCAGTATTCTTACAAATATTCATGCAAGACTTCTGAAAGTGTTTCTGTAGAGGAAGTTATTGGCTCATGTTAGAGCCAGAAAGAAACAAAGAGGGAACAGTGAAGTCTGCAAGGTAAGCAGTGGACTCCAAACAAGCAGAACATCTGTTGTGGGGTTGCTGCATGCAGAGAAACCTGGTGGCTTTTGGGGTCAGTGCTGTCACAGCTGATGGAAGTAGAATGTCACCACTTGGAAGTGCTCTGGTGCTCTCTGCAATCTGGTACCACCTGTGTCAATAGGTAAAAATAACCATTATATAAATCCTAGGTTTCATAAAAATCTTGTTCATTTGTTTGCAAGTAGTATCAAAGGCCAATTTCAGGGAGGATGGTACACATTGGAGTAGAATATTTTTAAAAATGAAAATATCACCTATTTTTGCCTTGTTCAACTTGAAACGATCATTTCTTACACATATATTTGTTGACTTAGGTTGTTATGTGAACTTGAGGGTAGAATTAGAATACTTTGGCATTTATGAGATTTAAACACAAATGTATCTAAGAGATAAGTAAAATTATTTCTAAAGTTGCTAAATGGAAAAGTGCCTCTTTTTTTGTGTATATCAATTACATTGTGGCTAGAAGTCAATTTAGCAGTAATTATAGGTAAAGTAATGGAGTTACTTCGGGTAAATTCCGAATCTTGTGTGAAAAATTCCCCTACATTATTGTAGCCTTAATGTATAAAATTACATTTTACTGTGTAATGTGTTCATTACATGTAAACCTTTTTTCAGTGATGAATGCCTTATACAAATTTGTGAAATAGAGTACTGAATACAGAGAAGACTTAGTTAAAAGATTTTTATTTTTAATGCTATTTTTTTTCTCAGAATTTTAAACTATTTTTGCATTTTTGTTTGTCATGTAGTTATCAACAAATTGAATATTTTGAATTCTGGAAAAGAAGCAGTTATATAACTCATACTTGTGCTTCTTTTTTTTTCTCATCAGTTTTAAGTCACAGGAATTGGGTCAAAAATTGCAATGCAATTATATTTTGTGTGGATCACTAGAGGCAGTTAATTTTAGAGAGAAAACTTCTTGAGGTCCATTTAAGGAGCAATTATTATTGACTAGTCTGATCCTGAAAATAAGTAAATGAATTATTTCTATGTTTTTCATTTTTTCATGAAATTCTGCTTCTTGAAAATCATAAAATCATTGGATCAATTTTTTTTTTCTTTTGTGTGGAAATACCTGTTTTCCAGAGACTTCAAAGATTTAAATTAAACACAAGGTTTGTAGCTGTGAAGATGGTCAGAATGAATCTGGGGATCAGACCTAATACCTCTGGAAGATCTCTGCTCTGGGCTGTTCCTATCCTTTGCAGAGGTCACAGAATTCCCTACCTCCACAGATGCAGGTCTTGTCCCTTCAAGACATTGCACCAGTTCAGTTGACTTGTGTAAGGTACAGCTTCAGCTTCCATCATCACTGCTGGCCAGCACTGTGAAGGACAACAAAAAAAGTTTTTAAAATATGTTAGTAGCAAAAGGAGGATCAGAGAGATAACATTGTTACTTCATGAGGTCAGACAGTTCGCATCTAAGAAGGATGATGTCAATGTACTAAAATGCATCCCAGCAAAGCTGTTGAAAGGGCTAGAAGGTATGCCCTGTGTCCCCTGGCACCCAAAAGTGCCAACTATGTCCTGCAGTGCACCACGTGCAACAAAACAATGGGACGTGAGGAAGTTAAAGGAAGATGCTTCAGATGTAGTTCAGATTTCACTGCAGGAAAGGGTTCTTCACTGAAAAGGTGGTTGGTCGCTGGAGAAGGGTTCTCCAGGGAGGTGGTCAGGGCACCAAAGCTGTCAGATTTCAAGGATCAGCTGGATGATTCTCATAGTCTTGGGAGTTGGACTTGATAGTCCCAACTTGAGAGATTCTATGACTGTATGGTTATGTGCTGATGCTGAAACACCAAAGGGCAGTAATATCTTTTCCTCATTTTTATTCAATTCCCATGTCCCAATTTCTTTTTCAAGAAATGCCAAGTGAAGTGTTTCTTGGGGATCGCAGGCAAAGCTGAGGAAAATGCTATTGAGACAGCATTTTCCTCTTCTACTTCATACAAGAAAGATTTGCTCCATTAGGTCTTCACCCAGCATAAAATCTTATAAATCACCTGTAGCCCAACTGAAGAACAGTGAGGTTGGTTTGCCATGATTGTTTGCCGTGATACTCAGGACATTTTCTTTTTGAAATATCGTAATTCAAAGGTTCTATTTACGTTTTTAAAACCAAATTAGAGAAGTTTGCTGATTGTGGAATGGTGGAAACTGGAGTTCAATTTACTAGTTTACCAAGCAAGAACTAGCAGCAAATTGGACCAAAAAGAAGGCAAGAAAAGGATTTTGGACAGGAAGTATTACCTCACTGCTCTGATTTGGCATTGGACAATGTGTTCTCAGACATCCCCCTGCTTAAGGGGGAAAAAAGTTCAGTTTGAAAATTACTTAGTGTGGAGGCCATAGGATGCTATGAGAGGGGGAAAAACTAGGAGAGAAATACTGTCATACATTACTAATTATACAAATAAGTGACATTGCATTCAAAGAAAAGTCAAGTTAACTGAAGCATTGAGATCTGATAAACATTTTAAAAGTCACTTTTTTCTTGCTTTTACCAGCCACTGTCACAGAAAAGCAAGCCTCAGACAGTTGTTTTGCTGTTCACCTAAACCAAAACCAAATTAAACTGAAGGATGCAGCATGGTTGGTTTCATTTGAGTGACAAGCAGCTTTGTCATAAATATGAAATGTTGTAATAAAGATGAACATTCTATTAAAATAGAACATTGACTACAGGGAACTACAGCATTTACATTTTGTTTTCTGACTGATATTTCCTGCTGCATTTAGTTGGCAAAATGTTTTGTGGAGGTCCTGCTGTGAATCAAGAAGCTCTGGAAATAGTGGTAGCTGGAAATGTGGATAAGCATCATTAGTTTAAATATTTCTTTCTTTAAACCAGTACTCTCTGTAATATTTAATTCTTCTTTTATCCCCAGCTATAGCTCTGGATGGTGTGCAGGAATTCAAGGTGGGGGTTGTCCTCAATCCATCATAAGGGCGGGGGATGGACCCAAAACATCTTTGGCTGACGAATAAGCTGCAGTTTAGCTGGGGAGAATAAGGACAGAGAAAGGTGTCTTGTGTGGCCATGGAGGAAATGGGTAGCTTGTTTTGAGACAAGCAGATTACATCCAAGTGAGACAGGGAATTAAGAAAGTGGAGAGAGGGACATACCATGGGTTTATTTCCAGGCACACCAAAAGAAAATCTGTTACAGTGAAACATTTCTGTTCGGTTCTGTGGAGATGAGGTCAGATTATTTTTGTTTTGGTTTTGTTTGTTTGTTTGTTTGTTGTGTTTTGGGTTTTATTTGTTTGTTTGTTTTGTTGTGTTTTGGCGTAATTTTTGGGTTTTTTTGTTAACAGCAAAAGCTGTACAGCTTGATGATTTCTTTTTCCTGTTATGAAAACAGACCACATTTTTTAGGGCAGATGCAGAAGGGGGGCTGGGAAAAGCCCACATGTTCCAGGCAGTTGAAAGAGTAGGGCTGGATACTTCATTGCCACCCCACACTGTTCTGTTAATAGCTGCCTAAATCCAGCACCCTTCCTCTGCAAATCATCTCCGGGTACAGCAGCTACAATTTTGCATATCAAATAAATGGCATGTCCTTCTCTATGTTGAATTATAACTACCTAGCTATACCATTACCTCCTGTGTTTGTCTTTGTAGGCCAAATTCTTCTCTTCAAATATGTTAATTTAGGAAGTTCACATGAAAATCACCAGGTGGGTACAGTGCTCTCCAATTTTGACTGGGCTCGGAACTGTCATCAGATTTCCAGTGTTTGTACCCTCTAGCCCACACTCCCACATCAACCATCAGTATGCTGAGCAACAGCAGGCCAAGTTCATATGCTTCAAGCAGAGCTACTCCAGGGAGGGCTCTGACAGTTTTCAAATCAAGCAATCCATCAGTTTAATTTTCTATTTTTCAAGAACCTTCCCTCACATACTGCATTGCTGAGTGAGGAGTTACAGCTAGTTTCTACAAATCATTCAGAAGATTTACTTGAGAAGGTAGGGGAAGCTTGACAGCTGTGACAAAATACTTCTGTAGAAAAAATGCATGGAGGCTCTAGGACATAGCTGAAATCATCCTTCCAAACGATCAGTGGTTGTCAGCAACCTTAACCTCTTCTCCTAATCCTCTTCTTTTTGCAAGAATTTGAGAGGAAGAAAGCAAAAGAAGTAAAAAAGCTGACCTTTGCAGTGGCAAAGCTTCACCCTTCTCCTTCCAAGTCAGTGAGTACACAATGATTTGCATAACATAACATTACTGAAGTAACCTCCTATCTAGAGGAATAATTTCTGAGAGTGGACCTGCACATTTGCTGGAGACAGGTCGTGGTCACTTTGGGGATTTTTATCTGAGTCAAATAAATTCTCACTAACAATCTGAATGCTTCCCTGGGGTTCTGAAGCAAACTTCTAAAGCTAGCAAAACAACAAACCTCATCACACTTTGAGGGATGTGCCAGGTGTCTGATTGCTATCATTTCACATAAGGTAACTCATAAAAGGCAATTCACAAGAAACTTCTCTTGAGCCAATATTCAAGCAAGTCCCAGTAATCTTGAGAAATGTTGGTTGGATAGTGATTTCTGTGGCTTGAAATGTACTTTTGGTATAAAATAATCAAAATTCTAACACTTTACTTTGACATAGTAAGAATGTGGTACTTTTAAAAAGAATAAACTTAATTTCTTGTGGCTTTGATCTTTTTTTCTATGCATGTCTCAGACAATCTCTAGTTGAGACCATCTTGGAATAAGAAAATTGGTTAAAAAAACGCACAATGTAGTATGTTTTCTCCAATTATAATTTTCAAAATATTTCCAAAATTCATAAGGTGACTTGTGTTTGAGAAAACTCTAGTGAAATCCCGTCAAGGTTCTGTAGGAAGCTATATCTCATTAATTCCCCTGGGAATTTCCTTATTTTTCTGTCAGCTGCTACCTTGACCCTCCTTCTTGCTCTGTTGGATGAATGATGGAAACTGCGATCAGGTGTCCTGTCATGGGCTTAACAGCCCATGTCCCTGAAACTGAAGAGTTTAAAGAATTCATGGTTTTCTGGGGTTTGTGAGGTTTGGGGTTTTTTAATATTTGGATGTATTTCATGCAAGGTTTTCTGTAATACTAACATTAACTAATCCATTTGGTATGCCTATGAGACCTCAGGATGGGCTTTGCTACTGTCTGATGTTCATTCAGGTGTTGATGGAAAAAAAATTGTCACTTATTTAAATGTCAAGAGTAGAAATACAAGCTCAGGCTAGTCTTGGAGTTATAGGAATTGCAACTGTAAAATCACAGTTAAAGTTGTTCTGACTTGCAGTTACAGACATCTATTTTGTACAGATTTCTCTGAAGAAGGGTGTATAAAAGGAAGACATTTGAACTGGCATTACACAGAAAAAGACAATTAGCCAAGGATAATTTGCATTTCCCAAGTGTGTTACTGAAATGCTTTTTCATTATTGGAAAGTTTGGAAAGCATAGAGACTTTCAGAAGAAAGCAGAAAATAAGCCAACACTTTTTCTTTTATGTCTTTTATCCCTTCTTTCAAACCAGACCACTTCTGCCATGGGAAATCAGGCCGTTTTTTGGTTGTATTTTTCTGCAAGATAAGCCCATACTTACATATAAGTGTAAAAGATGCTCCTACGTATTTTGCTGGAAGTACTGAGCACATCTGATATTTGTTTATTTGATGCCCAAAGGGACAAGAATGCACTTTCATCGGACAAATATTTTTTAAAAATCCCCTGTTAACATGTATATGTTGATAGCAATGTTGAGGTGTTCCCTTCTTTGTTGAAGCAATGAGCATTACAAAGGGAGCAGGCTTTAGAAAGGTGCAATCAATTTGTTCACAATTCATATACTTTCTGACTGAGTACAGAAGTGACTGGAATTGCACATCTGAGTTGCATAATTTTCTCAGCATCCTATTCATAGTTGGTTGTGATCTTGCTTCAGAGGAACATTATAACACTGTCTTTCTGCCCCAGCCTGGCCCAGAGGAAACAGAAAATATCATTGGGGTTTTTTTCCTGACCTGTCACAAGATCTACCCTGACAGATTAAAAGAGAAGTCACAGACTAAACTGAATGCCACTGCAGAAGACAAGACAGGGAATATGTAAGTCCATCAGAATTTTTCATTTATTTATTTTTTCCTGCTCTTTTCTCCTACCCATTTGCCGCTACCCTGGTACTATGCTGGCGATATACACACAGTGACATGTGCCAGGCACTTCTGAAACCCTATCCAGCTACTTTAGTGCCCAGATGAAAGACAATTAGGATTCCACTTTTGCTAGACCTCAGAGGTACCTTCAGGGGAGGGTTGATGTGTGACAGCTTGTGAGAAGCACAGGGAAAGGGAAGCCATGGCCCACAGCAGAAAGAGCTTCCCAATGTGTACGGCCAGCAGCTCCTCTCCCAGAGCAGCGGAAGAGAATCTCGGTGATGAACTGGCCAAACCCCCCTGCCCTGTCTCCCTGTGCTGTCAGTGGGAAGGAGGGAGAGGCTGGGGGAGGGAAAGGTGTTCTAAGGGCTCATTTTACTTCTCATTATCCTCCTCTGATTCTGTTAGCAATAAATTCACTTTGCAACTTAAGCTGAGCCTTTTTCACCCTTGGGGTGTTTATCCCGGTTCTTGTCTCACTCATGAAGCGTTTGTTCATTTTTTTCCTTCTCTCTCCTCTGCCCAAATGTGGCTCTTGTGGGTGCCTGGCGTTGGGCCAGTGTCAAACCACAACAAATCTCACCTTTAGAATGGAGACAATGCTCTGCATGAAAAAAAGAATAGAAAAATGTCAGGTTATATAGCTGTTATGAATTGTGTATGTAATTCTGCCCCTGATATTGGATATATTTTTTTAAATGGCAACTAGATTCTGTATTAATTTTTTATTATATTACAGAGGTTTTGTGAGTCATTTTCGCACAACTATATTCAATTTATATTGAACCATCACACATCCATTTTTATTAAATTCTGTCCATTCTGCTCTAAAGGACATGAAAATATTTACTGTACTTTTTTCATCCTGCAGCCTTGATTTTCTTAGTTCTCCTGAACTTTCCATGATCTTTACACCTTTTATAGGTTTTTTTACATATCCTTGTTCTGAAATCTACCTTTCTTTCCACTTCTCCAGACTTAATTTTATTTTTTTTTACGTAGCAGGCACTTCTGTATATTTACAGGAAATAGACGATTGGTCTCCTCCTTGCCACTTAAGCTGTTTTACTACAGTTTCAGTGATACAGCAATTACTGTGCACTATGGGAGTTGATACTTGTTTTTTCTATGTACTTGTTTGGATATCTTTCCCAGCTCTATGCATAAAATATACCAACAAAAATGTGAATGTCATATGTAAGAACTTAGCTAGCTCTAAATTTACAAAGATATATTTCCTTTGAAGTTTCTTATATTCTTTTCACAGAAAAATATGAAGTAAAAGCTTAAAAAGAAAACTGAGATTCTTTAAGGCACTTCTGAAGTTTGTTTCACAAGTAAACATTTCTTTAAAATTTATGCCTCTTTTCATTTTCCTTCTCTAGAACTTTTGTAACCAATACTTCTTCATTTTTTATGATTTCCCAGTGTGTGACAGAAATAATCAGTGCTGAAGCAGGCTTCAGCATTTAATTGGAAGAAACACTTATTGTTTCATTTTTCAGAGTTCACAAAACCCCAAGACTTATTTTATCAGCTTATGCAGGTTTGCTACATGAATGCATCTTCAAAAATACAAATATGCACATTTATTAAACCTTTATTTAGTTCCAAAGGAAGACTTATGTTGATAACTATTCATTTCAGATATGTGTGCAAATAATAAACAAACTTTTTTGTACTTATCCTTTTAGTGTTTCCTATAAACTTTAATGCATTTCATTTCTCTAACAGTATTTTTTCCCTGCATTTAGTACTGTAATCACATTAAGAATTGGCAAAACTCCAGCTAAAGGAGCTACAGATCTTTTCTTTCCTTAAGGAAGCGTCCTTAAAATTTAATGGCAATGTAATTTAGCTCCCTTTGAAGGCACAGTTGCAAGTGTTTAGAAAATAACTAAGGTTTTGTTATTTGCTTTGCTTTGTTGATAACATTTCCTTAGAAGTTGGGAAATAAAGACTCTTAACCTAAAAATTTATTTTCGTTTGCAAAATATAACTTTCTTTATTTATCCTCCTAATTGTAGTTTAAATTAACATTTTTAGTTTCCTGGGGCATTTAATAATTCAGTACTGTTGCAGAGTCAGCAAAAGAAATAAACTGATTATTCTCCATAGATCTTGTCAGATAGACCTGTCGTTTCAAGATGAAACCAGTAGATGTGTGTTTTCAAATAAAAATTTGGTTCTGAATTTCAAAGAATTGCAGATGCTGTAGGAGTTACTGTCACATGTGGCTCTCTTGAAGTCAGTTGAACATCCACAGCCAGTGTGATCTACCTGCATTCCTCTCATAAGGGGACCATGGCTTCTACTTGCAAAAGATGCTTCTGCCCATCAGCAGTTGATTTTAAGACAATTTTTGGTTTCTGTTTGGAAGAGCTAAGTACACTGGTAAGCTCAGTGCTCTAATACTAATATGGTTGAGTGTTTCATTTTCTTCTCCCATTTTATTCAGTTTTGAATGGGAATGCAACTAAGCATAATGTATCTTTGTAATTAAAAAAAAGTTGGTGCTTTTTTAAAATCAAAATTAAACCATTCTTAGAACAGTGGAAGATAAATGATGACTACCCTTGGTGAGGACTGAACAGTTTCAGTAATCCTTATTAATTTGCATAAGAAATGATGGGACATTTTCTTAAAAAAACCCCAAAAGACACACTTAAAAAATTTCTTTGTAATAACTCTGGATTCAGATTCATCTCAGGATCTATTAATGTGAGTGTTATAAAGGTAACATGGAGTTTTCTAAAACTGCAAAGAAAAAGAGCTGAATAAAACTTAGGTGTCACACCCAGAACGTTAACAGTCCTCTGCTGGCTTGCTTTTGAGGGAGGTGAGAGAGAATAAAACTCTAGCTCCAGGACTCTTCTGCCTCAGGTATGATATATGTTATTCTCACATATGTGAGGTAATATTTGCGTTACCCACGCCCCAAACTTGAAATTAGATTCATTAATTATAGCCATTTTTACTCGCTGATTGTCACAGACTAGCATATTGCTCTTGTTTTTCTGAAATACTGAGTACGTTTCTAAATGATTGAAGAGCTGTTAAGAACAGATTGTTCTTAATGTTATGTTTTGCAAATTCTTTATTAAGCCAAGTCTGGGCATTAACTGACAGGTTCACTTTAAAGGAACCTCTGTTTTCCTCTACAGCTGGAGGGAACCTTATTGGATTTTCAGTGCACAGCTGTTTTCTGCTCCAAGCTGAGTGTCTTTTTATGCCTTCAGCTGTGTAATAGTGAAGAAGACAGCTATAAGACTGAAACCAAAGGTCTGTTTTCATAAGGTCTTAGCAAGTGGCTGAATTTTACAGTTTAGTCTCCATCTGCCCTCAAGTTTGAAGCACTGAGCTGATGATGGATCTTATGTGTCTGTGGGCATGCTTCAGTGATCACGAAGCTGTCTGTATTTTACTACAGATAAATACAGATAGATAGCTTATTTTTCATTCTGCTCTTCTCAAATGTTCTTTTTCACTGTCCTTTTGCTTTATTAACTAAATACTCTGAAGGAAGAAACAGGAACAATTTCCCAACAGTTTTTCCATGGTGCTGAAGAGTCCTATAAATAAAGAAAAGTTAATCTAGCCAAATCTGGGTAGATTCTCCTTAAGTACACCTAGCAATCTCATTAAGGCATTCTTCAGATATGTTCTTTAGGAATTAGAGGTGATAAGAATAACTGAATTTAACACTGAAGACTGTGAAAGGGAGTGTTCAGCCCTGACATCTAGGTGGGTATTTTGCTCAAGCCTTCCAGCTTCCTAGTTTTCTCCTTTTATCTTACTACCTGAGTAAATCAAAGACAGAAGCTATCTCAAAACAGATTTAAAAATAAATGAATAAATTTTAAAAATCTGTGTACTGGTAAAACAGACTGTTGCTTGGACATTCTCTATCTTTTGTTTATGGCCAAAGCATGGGTCTGAGATTCTGAAGAAACTGATATATTAGTCCCAGATCTGTGCTGTCACCTTATAAAAATACTGTGGCTTCTTCTCTGTGAAACTATAATCCTACTTCAGACCTGGTATTAAAGCGTTATCATCTGGTTTGCCTAATTTGATTATCTTCAAGGCATGAACTGTGTCCTACTCCGTCTGGTGGTAAAAGTGTAGAAGCACTCTCATATGGCTGAGCTCCTCGGCCCTGCAATAGGAAAAAGGATGTGTACCATATACTGAAGCATCGCATTTGGTTTTTGCCTGCAGACAGAGATATTCAGATAAGGCAAAGAAGGTATAATTCTGATTAGTTTTTACAATTTAATCAGAACTGGAAAAATCAAAAATTGAGAATAATGGCTCATCTTCAGTTGTCAGGGAGTCAGAATTTAAATACAAATTTAAATTGTAACATTAGCAATGGCAAGGAGGTATCTAGAGAGGTTTCCAGCCCGGCAGAGTATGGGTGTATCATGCCCCTTGATTTCAAAGACATCTGGGTTTTCATCTAGTGAACATCCCACACCACGCCTATCTGCATATCCTCATGCACTTTTGAAAATGTGGCACTAAAGCGCTCTTTAAATGTCAGTGACGTGTGAGGGTACACTGCTGACAGGACCAGCTCTTCCCTAATACCATAGACGAGTCAACTCTTAAACATTGGTGTAAACTTGTTCTCAGTGTAGTAAAGTCCTTGACAAGTGGTTAAACAGGACTTTTGCATGATCTGTGGAAACATTTTGAGTACTTTTGTGTGAAAAGTAGGGCAACTGCTTAGGAATATTGTTGACATTCATAAATATATTCCTTCTGTGAGTGCATTTTTTTAAAAAAATTGCTGTTATAAAATTCATGACTATAAAAAATAAGTCCATTTAAGGTCTTTCCTCCAGATTCTTATGGAACAAGAGTGGTTAGCAATCAAGTTAGTAATTTAATAATTATTAATTTAATAATGTAATACAAGTAACTGTAGTAATTTGGTAATAAAATCCTGCATCGAGGTCACATAGAATAATTAAGAAAGATATTTTCCAGCCTGTAGGAAAGAGAAAAATGTCCATCAGAATAAAAAATGATTCAAGATGAAGTTCAAGTACAGGAGAAAAGGAAGCATAGTTGTTTTAAGCAAAGGAAACAGGAAGCACAATAATTTTAAGCAAAGCAAGCAGGAAGCACTGAGACTGTAACTTTTGCAGTTACACTCTTCTCTTAAAGCACCTGTTAATGAATGGATAGTTGTGAAAGTTTTGGTTTACCATAGGGATATGGAATAAATAAAACACAGGCAGATGGGAAGAGTCTTGTAAAGAGAAGTTAATTGATTGCATGCCATTCTGTAAAAAAAAGACATTTATAGGAAACCTCTTGTACAACTCAGTGAGTGCTCTAGCCCAAGTCGATAACCTATAAAGCTAGAAGGCATAATATTGTCCTTTATCAAAGTAGATTTCTTACAGTAGCCAAGTCTGCATTTTTCTAGTGAAACTTCATCACTGCAATGCTAGTTTCAAGGAGCTACAGATCTCAAAGCAACATATCAAAATTCTCTATTGGAAGGGGATGATTCTTCACTGATCACTCTGAACAACTTAAACTCTGGAATGTGAAAAGTGGTCCTTCTGGTCTGTCTAGTCCTTCTAGTCCTTCTAGTTCTCCTTCTGACTTAACTTTTTATCAGTTCAGCTTCAGATAGAGTAGAGCCCTCCTGTGCTATGCACTATACCTTTGCATTGGGACTAACTGTATTAAGAAATCTTTAGAATGAATAGCTTTTTCACATTACAGGTGAAAATGTATAAAGAAGCCAGTGAGCATGTTCTTTAAAAGAGATGTAAGTTTTTGCACTAGGATTTGATTCAGTGATGTAGCAGAATGGTCTCAGCTGCGGCTTTGCAGATTTTCCTCTGGTGTGATATTGATAACATAAAAGAAACAGAGAGGTTTTACTTATTAATAAAATTTCATAGATGCTTTTGTCTAACTTGGACTGTTTCTGCTTGGTCTTGAAAAGCCGCCAAGGTTTTCTAGGAACACAAAAGAAGAAGAACGTCTCCTTGCTAATAAAATGGGAACACTGAAGCTTCAAATGCTGATCCCATAATTTCCTCAGTGGTTGAGAATGTCTTAGGATCATAGATGCAGGTGTTTAATAAAACTTTCCTGGTGTGACAGCTGTGCTATAAAGAACCTAAATGCGTGTCAAGTAGGGAAGTTTGGGAAGAGCATTGATTACTAAAAAATCTGATCTGCACAATGACAACAACAATAATAATAATAATAATAAATGAAAGAAAATAAAGAAATTTAAAATTAAAATTACAGCTGGGGGTTTGCAAGTGGTACTGCAAATAAATGACGAAACACACTAACCATATAAACTTATGTATACTTACCCCAGCTGCTCTATCGTATAAACGGAGTTTCAATATCATGCTCTGAGAAATGTTGTTTTCATCTGCAAGGCCAAAAAGCAACATCCCCTCCGAAAACAACAACAACAAAAAAGCAACGGTGCTGTTACCAGGGATCTTTGATAGTTTTGGAATTATATTTAGACTACTGGTTTGCCCTGGCCAGAGACTACAGTGACAAAAAGTGTAAATTAAACATGAGGCAAAGAGAGCTCTAAACATCAAGTACAGTGTCCCCATCTTTTCTTCCTTGTAAGTTGTTGTTTTGTATGTGTGCCACTTGGGAGTTAATTAATCAAACAGAATGTGAACTCTCTTTTGTTCTTCACTGTGCTCAGGACCAGGTTACCCTGTTACTGTAAGGAACCTTCCCAGCACCTGTCTCTTTGAAGAAATAGATGATACAGAGGATGGCAGCACTGATCTTTTTGAGATTGCTGGGGCTGTGTCTCTTGTAGAATGCACAGAAGGGACCAAAATTGTTTCTAACTAATGTTGAATTTGAATATAGTGACTGAGCCTGCAATAGCAGGAAAGACAATCATGTGCAGTGCAGGCTGAGCACTACTGTATTTACTGAGGTCTCTGAATAACTTAGATAATCCCAAGACTGCCAAGTCATTATTGAGGGTTTCTGAGGTCTCTGCTGCAGTTTAAGAAGAAAATAAGACACCTGCTATATTAGAAAAGAACACTCTGTTGCTGTCGGCGGTGCCAAGAGGCAATTATGGACTCAGACACGCGAGTGGTCAGCAGAAAGGAATGGATTGATTTATTTATTTAATAAAGGATAGGTTTTTATGTGTTTAGTTCTTTTAGTGTTTTCCTAAAAGGCAAGAGGTATTGGACCTCTAACTAACTACCTATCAGGGTAATTGGTCAATTCACACATCATTCATTTCTCTAGTCAGTATCACAACAATTTTAATTATAAACGCAGGTGCAAGATTAGCAAAGTCTGTTTACAGAAAACCTTACCATGTTTTGCATAGTTTCGCATGAGAAAGAACAAGGCTCTCACAAACTGCTGCTGAGAGCTGAAATCTTCTCTGCTAAGGCTTTTTAGCATCCATAACACTCAATCAGTATTTTTATTAATTTACATTTAAAATAAGACAGTGATATCTGTCTAGAGCTCTTGGAGCAATGACAAGCAATATGATCAATAAATCTTTGCAGGGCTGAAATTATTTTTTCAGCAGAAACACAGGTACCCTCTTCTTCTTTTGTCGTGGCAGGAAGCATTACTCTACTAAACTTACAGGCTACTGCAGTACTGGAGCTTTAAGTAGATGCTTACATTTTCTTTCCAATGCTTTAATGCTTTTGAAATCCTGGTGTTTACTTCTCCATGAAAATTTTTTTGGGGGATGTTTATGGTTAGGACTTGTACTAGACATTGGAAACTTTTGTTTCCATGGTTGTTTGTAATCAAACAATGAATAGAAGAATGAAAATACATTCAAAATACCACAACAATGATGGTACTCATATGCTACTTTATGTTTCAGGAATATTTCAATAATGAGAATTGTGCCAAAAAGGGAAAGAAGAAAAGCTCTATGCATTCATAAGAAATTATAATAGTTCTCTAAGGGATTTGAATAAAGGCTTAATTGTTTAGCAGCATATCTGCTATTTTAAAACCACTTCAACTTGTTAAATAAAAAAGGTCCTTCTCCTCATTAGCCTTGTCTTCCTGTCTTTCCTCTGACACTGCCTGCCCAGACATCTGATGTGCCCAACACACATCAGGGATGCAGAAGAAGCATGATCTCTGTTTTAAAGATGGAAAAAATGATGCACAGAGAGATTACAGAGACAGATATTACACTGTTGGTACAACTTTACTCACTCAACGGAAAAAATAATTCGTCAAACCTGAGGTATTTCAAATGTGCATGCTCAAAAAAGTTAAAATTTGGGGTTCTTAGGTTTTGGTTCTGAGTGCTAAAGATCTCTGAATGGATTGTGAACTGTTACACTCCAGAAGTCCTAGGTTTTGGCTGGGTCCAGGTTAAAGATGTGCATATTATCCCACGGGATGGTTGTAACTGCTAAAAGTGAAGCAGTACTAGGCACTGTACTTGCTCAGACCAGCTCTCACCTCTGGCTGATCCAGGAGGAAATTGAGACAGAAAGTGAAAGTGGATGTGTCAGGATTACTTGGAGAAACTGCCCTCAGGANCTCAGGATTTGCAACATCTGACTCTGAGTCGTGAAGTCCTCCTGAGGTCTGGCCTGTGACTGTGTAGATACTCCTGGTCTTTCTTTTTGTCCAAATTTTTCTTATATATGAGCCATAATGGGTGAAAGAGGAAAAACCGGGTAAATGCAGGATAGTTGGAAGAAAAGGGTAAGGATTAAAACCTGCTGGGACCCTGTTGCTCCTGTTCAAGATGGGGAAGAAAGTTACCATGAAGCATTTGCTGACATAGAAGAAGTCTCCCTCTGTGCAAGGAAAGATTCTGAAGTTGATATTAATATTAATATTAAT
>VWZT01015409.1:0-88585 GCA_013397055.1 Pachycephala philippinensis
AACTCAGCCAGGGAAGAATCTTTACCAGGGCTTCTGGGTTTGGCTCACATTCTCTTCTTTGTTTACTTCTTTGATTCTCTCCGGGTCTGAGGTTGATGAAAGAATGGGTTTTCCCTTTATCTAGTCTCAGTAGTTTGACTTACAGTCCAAAGTTCTTCAAGGAGGTTTCTGTGGTTGTAGCTGCTTTAAAACTTTATATCAATGTTTGAGGCATGTACTATTTTCAGTTTCTGACAGGGACCCATAAGGGTTGTCAAAGTCCAACACCTGGCCTAAGAATCCTACCATGTGCCTGAGAGTATTGTCCAAAGGCTTCTTGAACTCTGTCATGTTTGGTGCCCTGACCACTTCCCTGGGGAGCCTCTTCCAGTGGCCAACCACCTTCACAATGAAAAATACTTTTTCTAATGAACATTAATGTCTGTTAGTCTACATTGCAAGAACTACATGAAATCAAAATATTGTGGTGGATATTCATGTCAAAGTTGTTCTACAGAAAACCACCACAAAAAGCTCTTCAAATAGTGGAAGTTCTGAACTAACGTATTTTCTCTTATGGTTTAAAAAAATTAAATTTGAAATCTTACTTTATTCAACCGAGGGGGCAGGGGGAATCCAGATACCATTCCATCAGGGTTACTGGATATTAAGCATGCTGAGGAAATAAACCAAAGTATTCCTTCCAATTATTTAGTACAGAAAAGGCAAACAACTGCTTTGAAACCTGTAAATTCTATAGAAACAAGTGTTCAGTGTTTGCTCTTCAATCTTCAGGCAAGCTCTACTGTCAAAACTTGTGAAATCAGGATATCCGTCTCAATAGAGCCTCAAGATATATTTTAATAAAACAAATAGCTTTATAATAAAACAGAATACAAATGTAATTTTAAATGCAAGTTAAATTTTCTGCCACTTCAAACAAATGCTGACATTTTTAATCTTGTTCACATTTTCTGTGTATATTAATTATAGATGTAATTTAACAGCCACTAAGTATAGAGTCCAATAGAATTTTGGCTGGGCTATGATTGCAGAATTTCACTGTTAATTAGAGGATATAAAAGAAAATACTAACTTTTTTAAAGATCCAGGATATCATTCTCCCTCTTGGAAAGTTCTAGCCTGTTTCAATTGCATTTTTTTTTTCTCACGTTCAGAAACATTCCAGATGAAAGTCACGTTTCAGGCCAAAAACTACGTCTTAGCTTTTACATAGCTGAAGAGGAGACAGCAAGCAGTAACAGCAAATCCATAGAAATGTAAATCCTGTTCCACATACTGCAGCAGGAGTGTGAGGATTGGTGTGTCTGGTGCTGAACACCAAGGTCTCCCTTGCGGCAGAGAGAGCGATGCCTCCCGGCCACCACTGTGTAATTCAGTACAACTGGCCTGGAACAGGATGTAATTGGAAAAGTAGAAGTCCATCAAATCATCTTGGAAACTCAGTGAGCAGGAGGCAGACATGACACAGCCCAGAGGCCAGGAAATGAAAGACTGAAGATGTGCCAGGAAATGAAAACTGAGGATGTGCTTCCTTCCTCTGATATATTTTCAACGTCCATTTTGTCCTGCCATTTACATTGTCTTTATTGAAGCTGCTACATGGATACAACACATTTCCTGTGGCCTTTCCATTTTTTGTTTTTCATTTTTCTTCCAGTCTAGAAGTTTAATTCACACGTGGGCAGGCTCAAGCAGTGCTCCCAAATCCATTGTGTATTCCATGGCAGCTGAAGCTGAACAAGCGAGAACATGGACTGATGTCCCCACGGCTTGTCTGTGATATTCAACAGCTTGAAATGCTGCCAGATCTGCTTACTTTCCCCTGCTCTTAGAAACCAGTGAACCACGTTCCCGTGCTAATCAGCTGCAAACTGCCAGGTGATTTCATTGGATGTAGGACTGGACCCATAAAGTTAAAATGGGGGTGGAGTATTCAGTGAAATTACCTGTCAAAATCTATTTGTAAACAATCATTCAATCTGTAGGGTGACTTTACAACCCTTAGGCATGATTAAACAGATTGAGACATTTGCTTGCATTTTGTGCTGCCTTTTTAAATTTTCCAGCAATCGCTTTGTTCGGAGCTTCTGGCTTGGCACAAAGTTGTTTTTTATTCTGTGCTAGCACTAATTTAATGCAAACACCACCTAAGCAAGGAGAAACTAAATTTTCTTTTTGATGGGTGACTCTTCACAATGAATTACAAAGGGAGTTAATATTGTCAGAACATATTTGCAAAATCTTTAAAATGAAACCACCTAATTTGTCGGTTTAGTTGATATTCTTTCCTCTCCATCAGTTTTGGGTATGTTTTACTTCTTTTTCAAATCCTCTAACTGCCAATATTTTAATGAGGCTGTTTGTAGTTAAAGGAAAGCACAGATTAGACCAGATACCACAGGAAGTTTGCAAGATCAAAGCTTCTTACCCTTTCATAAGCCTAATAGGTTGCACTGAAACACAGTTTCAGTTAAATAAAAATATTGACTTCTCTTAAAGGCATAATATTTCCTATCTATTTTGCAGAAAAGATTTAATCATTTTCTTTAATGAATGTGTGACTATTGATTTCTATAAAGGAGATAGTGGATACATTTTACTGAAAATTTTTGCCTAGGTTTTTTTATTGACAAAGAGCTAACAACCCCCGGTTGAGAGCACATTGTTTAGAAGTATGATGCAATCTGTATTTGTAGTGGTTTAATAGAGCTTGGCATTTTCAGAAGTGAAATATAAATTAAATATTTAATTGCTTTCACAATTATTAGTACCAATGTGTTTCTAGAAGGCTTGATCTGCATTCTCTTAAAAGTAATCTGACATAACCCTCAGTTCTTATAACTCATTTTAAAAACACCACAAAAAAATCATAAGAAGTCCTCTTCTATTATAATAAGTTTAGTTTTCTTAAATGGATTTTTGCCTTTGCATACTTTAAAATAGTTATTTGAAAATTTTAGGTTAACCATCCAGGACCATGAAAGAGTAATTTGGCAAAGCACAAGAAATTTTCAGAGCTACTCAAACTGTGAAATGAGAATGTTCTTTCATACTATAAAGGGCCATTATAATTTTAAAAAATCTGCTGCAAGTAAAAATATAAAAGAAATAATTACACATTTTATGGATAGGGGACAAGCTGAAATATTAACACTGAAATGTGATTAAAAGCACATTACATCATTCAGTAGTGTTTTAACAAAATGTGGAGACAGAATAGAGTGTATTCATAAAAGGGGAAGACATAGTAGAATAAACCCTCTTCACTCTTTTCTGTCATTTTCAAGTACATTTTGAACCTTTTTCCTACTTTTCTTCATATTATTTTAAATGTATTAGAAGTTTGTGTGTATAAAATTAAACTTACAGGTTGAAACAGACTTTCTGGAGGCAAAAAATCTGAGCACTCTCATCAAATAAGTTAAATAAACATTTTGTAAAAAGAAATGTTTGTAGAAAACATTTCATAATTCATAATGCATCTTTTGAAGGACTTCAATGACAAAGAAATTTTTTTTTAAAATAGCATCATTATCCTTTTTTTGTTTTCTTTGATTTGTTTGCTGTTTTCTTCTTAATTTTAAAATTTTAACCACTTCAGAATCTGAAGTAGGTAATCTTTGATTCCTTTTAATATAAGCTTTTTAAATTCTTTGTTTATGTTTGAAATCTATCAGAAGTCTTACAGCTAGTGTCAGTGTTATACTTTGCTTTTTATTTTGTTTTAATTAAAGTACTTATATCTATCTAAAGAGTGTTTTCTTCTAGAAATATCCAAGATAATTGCCTGTGAAAATAATGAAATTGGGAGACTGGTTAGGGAAATTAAATCTCAGAAACTGCATTTCTCTATTAACCTCCTATGGGGATCCATCAGGATCCTTCTCACCTTAACATTTCTCAGTTCTACTTTGAAAGTATCTATTAGGACCCACTCCTGAAGCGGTAACTCAAGTTCTTGTTAATAGATCCCTTGGGGAGAACTAGAGTGAAATGACACTGAATTATCAGTGTTTATAAAATATTTTCATATATATATATATATTTGTAGGGTGTATTTTACAACAATTTGTTCCCAATAGAAATGATTATGTATCCGTTTTGGTTATTATCTGTAGTACTGTATCAATACAAAAAAAACACTTCAGAAAATGTAGAAAGGGAAGAAATAAAGAAAGGATGGATCCAGCAGTGAGACTTGATTGTTGCAATTTCGATGTCCGAAGTGATCAAAGTGATGGTCACAGTCTTGATCTGTTGAGGGTGGGGGTAAGCACATGGAACACAAAGTTCAGTGGGTTAATAAAGCTCAAATTTACATGGGAACACCCATGGGAACACTCTCCTGCTGGGGGAGTTTTACGCTGTCTGCTGCAACACTGTGGATCTGCTGCAACATTTTGGATATTGTGCAGTCCTCTGGTGGAAGGCCCCAGAAATTAGTCTGGGGGTACTTAATGCTATTTGGTGGGTTATGACTCAGGTAAGACAGCTGCCTCTCACATCAGTGCAGTTGAGCCAATTTTGCTCCATCAGAAAAGACAAATACCCTCTGACCTACATGTGAATGTCCCAATACCTTCCCCAGGGTGGGGGAGAGTTTTGCAACTGATCCAGTTCTGTGAGAGAGGACATCGGCATGATAAAAAGCACTATCCCACCTTGCAGGATCTGCTTCTTATTGGCCTTCTTCCTTATCTGGCTCAAAACCCAGCTCGTACCCACCAGTAGTGGGTGCTCTTATGAGAATCAGAGGTTTCAACAGCACACACCCCAAAACTGTCCTGCTCCCCCTTGAGGGGTACAAACCCAGCCCCCACAAAGCACCTGCTGCCTCCACACAGGGCAAATTGTTGTGAGTCATTAACCATTAATGTTCCAGTCTCTCACAGTATTTCATTTGTTTTATGAGTTTTCTGCTACTGACTTTTACTGTTGCAGCAATTGATAGGAAAACAGGCATTTGAACATTTGAAAATTACAGATATGTACCATATACTTAATGCAGACTGTAAACTGGTGACAGCAATCTTTAACATTCATTGAAGCTGCTTAAAATCCAACTACATATGGAATGGAGCTATATGTAATTTAGGATATTGGTTTTTACGTAAGATATCCTATTAGCTTATAAGAAATGCATTCAGTCATGTATCAAGTCAATAGGCCTGTGGCAGATCCCACCTGTTTTTTAACTCTATATTGAATGATGTGTTGCATTTGCCTGGGGTAGAGTTAACTTTCTTCACAGTGGCTAGTGTGGGGCTGTGTTTTGGATGTGTGCTGAAGACAGTGCTGATAACTCGGGGATGTTCTCTTTATCATTGAGCAGTGTTTGCACAGAGTCAGAGCCTTTTCTGCCTCTCACATGATCCCAACAGTGAGTGGGCTGAGGGTGCACAAGGGGTGGGAGATGTTCAGTGATGGCATTTGTCTTCCCAAGTCACCATTGCATGTGATGGGGCTCTGCTCTCCTGGGGATGGCTGAACACTTGCCTGCTCATGGGAAGTGATGAATGAATTCCTTGTTTTACTTTGCTTTTGAGCAAGGCTTTTGGTTTCCCTTTTAAAATGTCTTTATCTCAACCCCGAGTGTTCTCACTTTTACCCTCCCCCAGTTCTCTCCCCCATCCCACTGGTGGGGAGAGAATGAGGATCTGTGTGGGACTTGGTTGCTGGCTGGGGTTAAACCATGACAGATGGCTAAGGCAGAAGCCTTAGGATATTTTTCCAAACCCAGAAAAAAAAGATTTTAATTTTTTTTCTTTATTTATGACCACCAGATATTTCACTAGTAAGAAGGTACAATTATCCTTTTGATTATCTACTCCTCCTTCAGTTTGTTGCAAATTTACTACCTAGGCTATCCATTTATTCATTCACTGGTTGTTCTCATTCTTTTTGTAAGGTCATATTCCATGAGAAATTGCTGAAGTCACTCAGCCAAATCAAATGTAGCTCTTGGAGGATCAACGTTGTAATGCACCTAGCCTGACAGCATTAATCCCTTACTCTGCAACACCAAGAGTTTGACTTCACAAATTCAAACTTGCCAAAAATAACAAAATGTTTCAATCCTGTAAATCAGTAACAGTGCACCGAGGAACTTTGTCTTTAATGATTGTGACAAGAAAGTGGAAGCCATCAGATGTTATAAAATGCTTAATCTAATTCCAGTCTAACAGTTTGAAAATCAAATTAGTTACCCTCGCTTGCTTTCCTGAGACCTCAAGTCCTGTGTAACACCGGGATGTGGGGCAAGAGCTAAAACACTGATTTATGGCAGGAGTTGGCAGAGCTGTGGAGAAGGAATAGAAGAGCTCTGTCTGTGTATATGTACATCCTGATGAAGCTGTAAGTAAGGAGTGTAATATTCCTGATAAATTGAGCTGTACAGCTACTACAAAAATAGGGTTAAGTGAACATTTCTTTCAGCTCTGCACAGCTGTTTCTGCAGATCGGGTTCCTGCTCCTTAATATTCACTGTTAGCAAAATCTCATGCAGAGAAGTTTTTGTTCAACATGAATATTTAGGAAATTACTGTTCAATGTATGAATATTTAGTTTTGCATGCAAAAAACCCCAGCATTCATGAACAATTTTATGGGCCTTTTATTCATCATTTACTGTTCTTCTCATTCATAAGTTTAATTCTTTTAGGAAAAAGACAATGAAACTATAATACTTTTGTAGTCACAAGGCAAAAAAATGCAATAGGTTAATCTTTGCCTAATCGTTTCGAAACATTGTTTATAACAAACTTATCCACAATCCTAAGACTTTTGCTTTGGAGAACAAATACAAAATTCCATTTCAGTTAATTCAATACATTTATTTTAGTACTGAATGATAAGCACATTAAATACATAAAAATGAGAACTTTTTTTTGAGAGCTTTTAAGGCCAAGGTTAAGCATAAAAGTGTTTAGTTAACCTATTTAATCCCTTAAAAATCTAGAGGATTTAGATTTAGTGTGAAGAAACATCTTAAAGGTCAGATATTGATGATAGCTACCATTTAATAAAATTACCAGATTTTTTTCCCCATAAGTTGGGAATTTTAATGAAAAAAAAAGTGGGGAAATACTGCAGAGTATTATTGTGCCAATCAATATCAATTAAGTAATGGAAAAAAAAATCTAATCTTCTTCTTTTTTCACTGTTTAAAACATAAAATGCAAAGATAATTTTAGGAGTGTCTTTAGACTGGGATATTAGACACCAAATACTCATAATTGCATCTTGTTGATTTTCCAGGATCACCTCCAAGCTCAAGAATAGTCCATGCCTATGTGCAAGAAGCCAAACAAAGGTGGCAGAAGGTCTGCAGAGATGAACAAGGAGATTTTGACAAAACTCAAACATGGAAACAAAGCATACAATAAGTGGAAGCAGGGACAAGTGATCCAAGAAGAATGTAGAGACAGTGTCCAACCATGCAGGAATGGGGCTAGGAAAACCGAAGTCCTTGGTGTGTATGTCACAGAGTGATACCCAGACCCCCGTTGTTCAACATCTCAGTTAATGACCTGCATGATGAGACAGAATCCACCTCCAGCAAGTTTACAGAAAACTGGTTGGTGGACCAGAAAGTTGTGTTGCTCTTCACAGGAACCTTGTCAGGGTGGAGAAATGGGCAGACAGGAATCTCATAAATTTCAACAAAGAGAAATGCAAAGTCCTGTACCTGGGCCCCTCAGGGACGCCAAGTTATCTGTGATCTAGCAGAGATCAAGGTCAGCAGTCTCCCAGGGTCCTTTAGACAAGAGTTTTGCCAGCAGATTGAGGGAGATGGTCCTTCCTCTCTGCTCAGCCCCGGTGAGACAAACCTGGAGCGTTGACCCAGTGCTGGGCTCCTCTACACAGAAGAGAGGGAGATACTGGGGTAATTCTTGTAAACAGCTGCTCAGTGATTAAGGGCTTGGAGCACGACACATGAGGAGCACAGAAGGCTTAAGAGGGGATTTTATCAATGTGCATAAATACCTCATGGAGGAAGTATAGAAAATACACTGAAACAGAGAAAAGCCATTTATACATAAGGAAATACTAACTGTGAGGGTGATTGACCAATGGAGAATGTTCTTCAGAGAGGTTATGGAGACTTTCTCCTTGGAGATACTGAAAATCCCACTGGAGTGACCTGCTCTGGCTCCTTAGAGGAGGGCGTTGACTAGATGGTCTCCACAGGTACCTTGCAGCCTCAGCAATGTTGAGAGAGCAGCAGCTTTTGCTTTCATAAGAATCAATCATCACTTCAATTGTCTAATCTGACAACTTTAGGACGAGACAATTTGAAGCTTTATTTAACCTTCATCCTAACCCTTTCATTAATGCAGATTTAGATTAATTTTGATAAAAGTAATTAACTTCCCCACTGGGGCAGAGAAGATCCAGCATCAGTCTCAGTGACAAAACCGTGCATCAGTGCAACTGTACCACGTCCTGTGGATGTTCTTGCTATGCTGGAAAATGATGCTGGAAGTCCCTGAAGTCTTCCTTTCTGGAATTGCATTTCCCAACATTCTGGTGGGTTCAGCACTCTCTCCTCTCATTTTTGTTGTGCATTCTCCTGAAACAGTGGTACAACAGTACTAATGACACATAAACAAAACACTCTGGCCACAACTGACTATCTGTTTGCTATTATTTTGCTCATTCAATCATTTTTAATACATTACTTGTAAGAAATTGATTGCATATTTCTGTTTCTCTACTACTTCTTTCAAAAGGTTACCCTTTCTGAAAGGTAAGAGGAGGGCATTTAATAAGTTCTTGGCTTTGTGAACACTGCCATTGTCAGGATTTTTCTCCTATATTTCAACCACAGTACTGGGAACAGGAAAGCAGAAAGCTCTAATATAATTTTCAGACTGTGCAGATGTGTTTACAAGTTGTGTTTACAACTTCCCTGATAGTGATAAGCACTGGCAGATTCTGGTATAAGGAAAAAGATACTAATATTTACCTGTGCATCATTTTTTTTTTAGCAAATACTTTAAAAACATCTCAATTTCCCTTCCAGTTTTAGTCCATATAAGAAGTTCACAAAAGCAAACTTCATGACCTAGCTTGGTACTCACATCAACTACAAAATGTTCGTATTTGACATGTGAGCATATTTGACATGAACGTATGGACAATGGGTGTATGCACATCATGCATTCAATACTTCCTTGTCATCAGAGTTTTAGGAAAGAAAACCCATACACACTTTGAATTTCAAGTTCTCAAAGGTATACTCTCACTGTATGAGTATTTACCCAACAGAGTAACACTATCACTAATGTGAATTGCTCAATTCACTGCTCATTCTGTTCCCTTTGCTTTGAACCATGACAGTCACTGCAGATTGGCCAGTGAATGCAGCCAGGTGGCCACTGTTATCCTTCAGGAAACAGTAAGTTTGACATCCTGCTTTGATACACCACTCTAAAAGGAACAGAATGAAAATATCCAGAAATCAGATAATCTTAAAAAATAACAGATGAAACAAGGAAAGAAAATTGCATGAATCTATCCTTCAGCTAAATGTAGAACCGAGACACAAGAATGAAACACAAGAAGTTCCATTTTACAACAGTTTCTAGTTTTATAGATGTGCATGATCTATTTTTTCCCCCTCTGGCTTATTGTTCCACATGAAAATTGGACCCCATAGAACAGAATATGTTGCCTGTTCTATCACATTTATAAATAATGAAAGATAACATGACAAGGATTGTTAAGCAATGTAAAGCAAGTAAAAGAATAGAAGCAGAAATAACAAGGTTATCAACATTCTTCCTGAACAGTTATTTCTATGAATTATTTTGGTATAGCTTGATACATGTCCATTCAGTAACAGGCAGAGACTAAAAAAAGTAGCTGTTTGAGCTTTTACTTTTGCTAAATGGTTTCTGGGACAGAGCAAGAGTGTCAAAATAATAATAATAATAATAATAATAATAATAATAATAATAATAATAATAATAATAATAATAATAATAATAATAATAGTAGTAATAATGGAAAATCCCTAAATAATCTCTCTTTAAACTGAAATCCTGCTCCTTTTATGACACTGAAATATTTATTTAGTTGAACTTCAATATATTATAGGCAAATATATTTCAGACTGCTACTTCAAATATTCAATTACTTCCAATAGTAGTTCAAATAAAAATGTTAATCAAAAGAGGATTGTAATGCCTTCCAAAATCAAAGTTGTAACAAAAGTCTAGAAGAAAAAAAACCCCAATATTTTGCCACCATCCCGCTAAAAAGCAAGTGAAAACATAAATTGGATGTGGAAATGTTAAAGTGACTTCAAGAATTCTGTGTCTCATATTCAGGATCCATCTCTCATTTTCCTGCCCCCTTTGCAGGCAGCTGTCACACTGACAGTCCTTCTTTCCAGAGGTGTGCAGTCAGACTGTCCAGAAAGTATTTCTAGTTCAGCTTGGATAAAGATGAGGTGTAGTGGGTGGTCAGAGCCAACACTGCAGAATTGTCAGGGAAGGTTTACTGCCAGTACAAAAATAAGGATACCAGGCACACTCGTCTGCCTTCTTGCATTAACATATTGTTGGAGATGAGTCTGTGAGTAGAAAAACCATCAGAGTGTCTGTACTAGCCTTATGTCAGGTTAAAGGAGGATGTTGGTGGGGTAAGGTCACTTTGGTAGGGAGCAAAGGACTGAAGAGGCACCCAAAGCCATCAGGGAATCACAGCAGACAGGGCAGGAGCAGGGTGTCACAGGTGGGTTTGTTTCAAGGCTCAGCATGTTTGCTGCGGTTCCCTCCACTGTGTGTTGGTAGTGAGCTCCTGAGAAGACTGGAAGGAATCCCACAGTAACCAATTTCTGTCCCAGCTTGCTCAGTTCAGGGATGTGTATCAAGTATCCTCAACTCAACATATCTAGCATGCTAATTTATGATGATCTCTTGTGAAAGAGGCTTATTCCAACTCATGCCATGAGTGCCACTACTAAGTCACTCTGCTGTTGGCAGATGGATCCCTGATTCCTTACAGTGACATCAGCTGTTCTCCTTCACCAGCCAGGCTACATTTCCAGAACCTTGGGAAGATTAACCAGCGCTCTCTGGAAACATGTAAAACTCAACTCAATTTTTGCTGGTCAGGTAAGCCTTTGTGTTACCTTCCCTGTTCACAGGACTATCAACTGCCATTATTTTTTTATGTCTATTATTTACATCTTGGCACTGTTGCTGTGGTTTGTATAAATATTATCCATCCTCCTCTAAGTGTATTCTTAGTTCCCAGGTTTCTGGAAAGTATTTTTATTGCCACTCTCTTGCTCATATCCTTTCCAGCTAAGGTGGGGGTGATGCACACAGAGATGACACAAACAGCCTCAAAAGTACTCCAGTTTACCTTTGCCAGGGGTACACTCACATCTTTGTCCAGCTCCTTCTCTCATCAAGTCAAGGAATCACATCCTTGCCTTCCAGTGAAAGCAGACCAAGACACTCATAGAAGACTCAGTCCTGAGATTCAGATTGCCACAGCTGAGAATCCATGCCCTGTTTCAACCCTGGGCTGTTTGGTGGTGGAGAGTCTGGCAGCACTACGTGAACTTTTAAGTCAAATAACGTAAGTTTATTTTAATAAAATACAAAGACTGGGAAAAAATAAAAAGCAATTGCTTTCTTTTGAGGCAGGCAAGAAAAAAAACCCTAAGTATAGCATTCCTTTTCCTTTAGCTCTCACTCTAGCTTGGTTTCATTTTGTTTTCTCTGTTCTCCCCTGCCAGTGGAATAACAAGTCAGCTATCTCTAAAGTCAATTCAAACATCTCCCAGGAAATAAGCAGCAGTCTGTTAGATAAATTTCAGTCTTTTCTTGCTGAGGAGCATACTGCTCCAAGATGAAGTCTCTCATTATATCCTTTTTTTCTTGGTCGACTTCTGCTGAATGGAAGTTCAGCCCTGGGTGTTCCTATAATCTCCAACACTGAAAGTGATTTGATAGGGCATTATCTCTTCTCTCCTGCACTGCTCTGCTGCAGTCACAGTTTCAGTCACTTGCTGTCGTTAGGGAATTCATTCCTATGTGGAAAGAGCCAGGTAGGTTTAACTGTTAATTGACTGCAGAGTGTACTGGAATTTCTCCCTGAAAAAAAGGTAAGTAGGGAACAATCCCCACATCTCTGAGTATTCACTGAGGAATATAAATTTTTAATGGTAACTTCAGAACACTTACTTGATATAGGCCTTCAGAACACTTACTTGATATCACTATCACAAAAAAGCCCTTGAAGGTCATTGTGCGTAGAGAGATGACTTCTAAACAGAGATGTAGTCAGGCTGTCTTTTAGGATCTCTAAAACAGAAATAACAGGGTTTGGGAATACTTTTTTAAACATTTGTGTGAAAGCACAGGTGAGAAAGGTGTTTATAATATTCTGAAGTGCTTTTGTCTGTATCCTTGATCATTCTGAGCATAAACCTGTTCATGCTATTTTTTTACATTATTGCTGCTAAAAGATTGATACCATTTTACATAGTCACAGGGGCAAAAGAGAAGTATGGTATAAAAGATAGAAAATACCGTAATGATATATTCACTTCACTGGTCACCAAATACACTCTGTTTTTTATACAAAGACAGCTCCCACCTAAAGTAGTAATAATGAGCTCATTTGTTTGCTGCCCTGAAAAATCTGATCTGCATATCTACTGATCTTTTCATATATTTATCTAATTGAAAAAGAATGTATACATGGCATAAGTTGTGTTAATTGAATAAACTATTGGAAATTGGCATCTGTATTTCAGTGAGAGGGTCTACGTGGAAAGATCAGACCAGAGTTAAGTTGGATGGATTCAGAGCACAATTTCAAATGCTTGCTGGCATTTTTTGGTTTTTTTGGATATTTATGAAGTTGATGCAACTACGTTTCAGAGTAAAGAAAGACATTCCATGTCAACTGAAAGTTCATTAAAATTTGTGATGCCACAGATTGTTTATAAGACCTAAAGAAGATGACAAAGTGAATTTACACTTATTTTTCTCACTTAAGCATGCCATTTTTGGCACACTAACTCAGAATCTCTGAGATAGGCAACAATTTAGCAGAATAAAATTAACTGAGAGCAGCAAACTTGCTTTCCTTCCCAGTTGTCAGAATATTCAATCCCTTCAATAGATCTTGTTACAGACACAGTTTATGGACCAATAATTACCAGGACAAGGAGGATGCCTTGTCCCCTTGATAGTGTCTCTTTCAATTAAAATTAGTTTTTCTACTCTGTCCAAAAAATATTCAGGACATGCAGGTTTCAAAGTAGGAAAACCACAAAATTCTGATTATAAGACAGTATAGAAGCAGGTATGAGAATCCTGTTGGATATAAATTACGCGTTAATTAGAAAGACTTTACAAACTCTCATACAAAAAAAAAAGGTGTTTGCATTGTGTTATTCAAAATGAGAAGAGCAAATAAAATACCAGTGTACTAAATATTAAATAGGTACTTAACACATTTAGGTGTCAATCTAAGGTAAATCCTCATAAACTCTGCTCCAAATGTGTGTCAGGACCCCAAATTAGCTGTGCTGTGTTCTGCATGTTGACAGCAGAGAATGACTTTGCAGCACAAAAGGAAGAGGAGGTTCTTCAGGTGTTACTGTGACAATGGGAACAGCACGACCAAGACATGAACTAATCCTCGTGGAGGTGGCTTTGATCTCCTGTCTCATATCCCAAACATTTAATACACTGTCTATAATGGCATGACATATAACATGACTGGGTAAGTGGACCGATTCTCTCTCTCTTTTATTTTTTTTTTTTTTGAATCTACATCACTAGAAGCAATAACATCCTTGCTCTTTTGTGTAATTTGTTTCAGTACAGGACAGAAATCCATACTGCTTAGCAACTAAATATTGTCAAGTAAATAATGGTGGTGAGGAATGTAAACAATGACATTTGCTATTTGACCTTAATATGCCCACAGGGTCAATGAAAAATTGCTGAAGGAATCATCATTTCTGATTAACCAGCTAGGAAAAACTTACCACAAACCAAACAAAAAGAATGAATGCAATAAAAATGAAAGAGGATAGTTAAAATCTTTTATAATTTATTGTTAAATTGATCTTTTGTTTTCATTCAATGGTTGTAGATAAGAAGAAATAGATTTAGAGTCTGATATTTGGTCAGCTTTTTTTTTCCGCTCCAAGTAATTTTGATTTGGAGTACAAATTGATTTCATTTCATCTTGTTATTATACCTTCCTTCAAACTAAAAAATATTTCTGTAGCCAAATCCAAATTAGAATAATATGATGTCTTCAATTACAATGTAAAATGTAACCAAAGGTATATATTCTATCATCATCTTCATAAACTGTTAAAAACAGGTGGGGTAATGTTCTTTATCTCTTCCATGACACATCCCTGATAACTCCCTCTGGAGTGATATTCTTCTGTTAATGGATTATCGAGCCTCACTGCATGACTCATGAAATTACATCATCCCATTGTGAGATGCTCTGCCCAGGGACAGGAACCAAGCATTCCTACCTGGATATAATCTGACGTTTGGAACACCACAAGCAGGCCTTACCTACTGGATTCCCAGACGACGAGAGCTACATAACCACCACTGGACCTTCAGAGGAAGACCAGAGCCTTCTACAAGATCACTGCTTCAACAGAACCACATCTATCACTTCAACAAGATTGCAGCCACCATTTAATTGGACTGCTACCACCACCCTGACCAACAGGATGTCAGGTTGTATCCTGACTCTGCATTTATTTTAATTTTCCTATTAAATTGTAGTCCTGACTTGGAGTCTCTCACTGGCTTGCTTTCAAACTAGTACATCTGATTAGATGACTAAGCAAAAATAAAAGACCTATGTTCCGTAATTATAAAAGTAAAATTCAGGAATATTAGAAAAATTATTTCAATATCCTACCTATCAAATGTGTGAATATTTCATAGTTAATGTTTTACTGGGAATTTGTACAGATGCACACTTGCATAAACTGCATAGATATGTATCTACTATTTACAAGCACACTTTCATTAAGAGAACACTGAAGTTGCAGTGATAGAGGAATTCAAGAAAGCACATATAGTCATGGACTGCCATTTTATTAACGTTGTAATCATATTTCCCTGCATTTATTCACATGATAAAGGATGGCCTGATGTGTGCACATGGCTCGGACATCTTCACAAATGAAGGTGGGGTAGGTAAAGCTTCCCACTGAAATGGGAAACAGTGAGGTTTGGCTACCCGAGGAGAGATGTACTGAGGCTCTAATGATCTTTACCTAGAGGTTGGCCAGGTGCCTTTACCTGCAGGTTGAAACCATCTGCAAATATGTAATACAATCTAGGGCCGTTTTGTACAGTTTTAGGTGCATCAGCTTCCTACGTGCTGGAATACCAGACCTTGTAGCTGCGCATTTCCCCAAGGATGCCACACCCCAATTTCCATACCCCACTTCATTTGTCTTTCTGCATTATTTAAACCATACATTGGGAAAAAGAATGCACAGGAGTAAGCAGTATGTCTTTCCAGCTTTGAGGGGCAACCAGCACAGGGTTTTATGAAGAAATTGTTCAGAGCCTATGGGCAAACAGGGAGACAGGTCAGACAGCCCAGCTGGGATGCTCTTGGCCCCTGCAGCCTGCTCAGGAGAAGGGACTTCAGCTGTATTTCTAAGGCCTTCTGCTGTGATGGGATTTGCAATTCTGCACTTCATGTAGAGAACAGTGAAGGGATGGAGGGCCCAAACAAAGCTAATCAAGTCACAAAAGATGAAAAAGAGAACGAGAAAATCCAGCTCTGCAGAGTTATGACTGGACCAAGTTGTGACCCAAGAAATCCAGCCTACAAAGGACAATGGAAAGTCCTTGGGACCTGGGAGATATTTTAGCCAAAAATTTTGAGTGAGAGGTCTTTATTCCTGTTGCATGGAAAATGTAAAGCATGTTCTAGGACTCCCCAGCCAGGGAAGATTTTTGCTGAGTCCGTTTCATATCTGCAACTATGAAAGATGACTGATTCATGCCAGAACCTGTAAATGACATCTTTACTCGAATCAGCCTATTGAAACCAATTGCTTCTCTGACTTGGTGAGGGGGAAGCATGGAGGGAATAAATTTAATACAAACTATAAATATAAGAAAAAATAATTGTAAAATATAAAAGCAATAGTTATTTATCTGTAAAATCTATTACTCACATAAATCAGGATTACCTTGTAGTAAAACAGATTGTTTATGAGATGATTAGGATTCTTCATTAAACATTTTTCTCCCTTTTTACCTTTCTTCTTTTCCTTCTATTTTAAAAATTGCACATTCTGAAGCATTTTGTAGAGAAAGGTGGTATCTCTCAATTTTCTGTATTTGAGGATATATTTCAAATTAGAAAGGAATTTGAAGCCCTCTGAAAGCACATTAAAAGTGACCAATGTCAATTATCACTTCCAATATCGACAGTCATTAATCCTGAATACAAAACTAGGGCCCAGGTTACAAATAATGGTAATTGATTGAACATGTAATGACTTTGACTGGATTGGCCTTTTTTTTCTTCCACCAAAACTCTTCCCTTTTTCACTTCTGATCTAATCTTTAACCTTTGTTCTGTTATTGATACAATCATTTGGATTTTGGTCCACACAACCCCTTCTGCAAAAAAGTCCCAGACCTTGTAAGAGTGTGTCATTGGTTGAAAAAGCATTTAGAAGCATGGCAGAAGAAAGAGAGAGTTACCCAAAACAGTAATCAAGATGAAAACAATTTCTATATTTTAGCTTAGCACTTAAAAATGATGGTTCTGGCTACACAGATCATTTTTATGTGGCAGTTTTTATGCCATTTGGGTGAGTTGAGACTTGGTGCTAAGGATCAGCTATACTGTGTGTGTGTGAGAGCTTTATTCTCCTATTTGCAGGAAAAGTTGCTTGTTTAACAAGAATTTAAAAATTAAAAATGGCTTGCCTTCAAGACCTGAATGTTAGAAACTTGTTTTGCAATCAATATAGAACACAACTGGCCTGCTGCAAGAAAATACCACCTTGATGATAATTAATATGTGGTGTTACGGTGGTTTTAGCTCACACAGATCTAGCACTTTACCTGAAAGAAATCCATGTACTCTTTCTCTAATCAGTGCTTCTTCTGAAGCATTAATACAATTTATCAGCTGGAAACTGTGTAGCAATATTATTAGGGAATTATAGAAATAACATTTTCATGGGTTATTACTATATTATTATTCTGAATTATAATTAAAACACCTACAAATAAGTAGAAATGATACTAAAATTCAGGCTTAGATCATGTAAGTGAATATATTTATGAAAAAAATATTTTTCAGAGACAGGAGAAGCTGTGTAATCTCTGATTTGTGTTTCCAAAGAGTTAAGAAGTGGCTTATATCCATTTGAAAGCTGGTTAAAATGTAGGAGTATACATGTTCATATATTCTTATTCCTAGAATACAGAACATTCATGAATAGCAGAAAACGTTTTATTTCAAAAATTGAAAATGAGTAGCTGGGAAAAACCTTATTGAACCACATAATCTTTTAAAAATCCCTATAATCAACCTACCCTTAGGATCTCAAAACATCTAAAAAATGATTTGCAGATACAGCTCACAGCTTTAAAACACTTCTGTTTTACCAGAAAGCTTGTTTTTCTGTAAAGTAGTTTTGGGTTTGTCAAAAGAAGATACATGGATTATATACCTCTAAATATATACATACATTTAGCAGTAACAGCTAATTGAAGTGAAAATGTTCTGATCATCTTTAGTTATGCTTTTTCTGAGGTTGAATATCTGAGTAGCACTGTTTAAACACTGTTAAATTATATTAACACCCACTTAATATGCAGGTGGTGACCTTGCTAGTAGTAATTTGGTAGCATACATTGATTATATAATGGTACCTGATGTTCTAAGAATTCTGCATCACACAAGCAGAAAATGGAAATATATATTAACATGGTTTGTGGGTAGCTAAGCAGTCTTCAAAATATGATGGGGTTTTTTTGTTGTGTTTTTTTTTTTGTTTTTTTTTTTTTAGTGTGGCCTTTATGTTTTAATACTCTTGAAAGTTTCTAATTAATATTTTTTTCTTTATTTTTAAAATATCTTTTCTGAAGAATATGTGTGCTGGCAATAACTTGTGTCTGTCTTCATCCTTATCAAAGCCAGTGACTCACCATGGTAAGCTCCTGTCTGAAAACAATCATGCCACATCAATCCTGCACATATTGCATTATTGAGTGGACTGATATTATGACTTTATATTTGAAAGATTAATTACAGCCTAAATGTAAATTGTAAATTAGGGTGGTGGGTTTCTATTTTAAAGAAAATGGATGCTGTAGCAGTATGATGTTTGAAAAAGGAAAAGAAAACCAAAATGGTTCAACTACAACCCTATTCAGCCACTGACAAAATTTGTAGCTTAGCTGAAGCTCTGTAAGTTACTGTGTGACTTCTTGAAAGAGGACATTTTAATAATTTGGTAAGAAAAGTTTCTTGTATTAATTCAGATCTAGTTAGGATTCCACTGCAAAAACAACTTCTTGGTATTTATCGCCATCAGATTTGTGGGAGTTGATGAAAGTTTTTGTAATGCCTGTTGAACTGTTGCTTTGGAAGGAGGGAAAATGGCTTCAAACTGAAACAAGGTAGGTTTAGATTAGATCTAAGGAAGAAATTCTTTACTGTGAGGCTGGCGAGGCTCTGGTACAGGTTTCCCAGAGAAGCTGTGAATGCCCCATCCCTGGAAGTGTTCAAAGCCAGATTGGATGGGGCTCTGAGCAACCTGGGATAGTGGAAGTTGTCCCTGCTCATAAAGATGATCTTTAAGGTCCCTTTCAACCCAAACCATTCTGTGATTGTATGAAAAAATAGGAAAGGGACAGGAAGAAGGAATAAGAGAGAAACAGCTGTAGAACAACTGTCGTTTTTCTGAGCTTTGAAGTGAGAAGCTCAGGTTTCTATGTTCTGCACCAAAGATGTGAGGTCACTTTAAACAATTGTTAGATAAAGTACAAAATCCCAAGCCCAAACAAAGCCATGGTTCTTAAAGGAACATTTAATTTTCTCTGTGTAGCTAACTAACAGAATCTCAGCTCTCTGTTGTGTAGTGCTCTCAGTTCAGCAAGACTCAAATGTCTCACCCAATTTAATGACATTTCCATGTGGAAACCTGTCTTTTTAATGGATATTGCAAAATTGGAGGTCAATTATAGAAAAAAAAGACAAGAAAAGCTAAATGAAGGCATCAGTCACCAAGAACAGGTTTTGAGAGGAAGAACAACAGTAGCAGTTATGGTGAAAATAATATCTATTTGTGCTTGCTTTTAAAAGAAACATTCAAGCCTTTTATGAGTTTAGTTGCTTTTTGACTGCTTTTGAAGGTTGATTTTCAAATAGGAAAGAGATCTTTCAAAAAGATCCCTAAAATGTTCCATTTTCAGTCTTTAAAATGATTGATTTTTTTTTTCTGAGTTAATAAATGGTTTGTTTTAATTTCACAATATATAGAAGAAAATGGAAGTTGCAACACGTTCTCATGCTTCTGAAGTGAAATTTTCAGGACTAAAAAGCCATAATAAGATACTTTTTGGTTTTTTTCCCAAACAGTTTTAATTGTTTTTAAAGCATTATACTCCAAAATAATAGGAATGTGGTAATAACACATGTGCTTATATAAATCCTAGTCCTAACCAGGTCACTGGATGGATTTTTTTTTAAACTAAGTTACTTGCTAAGTAAAGTTACAAACTAAGCAAATTATGCAGTCAAATTATGTCAGAGTCCTTTAGCTGTGTATTCACCATGGTGCTGCATTTAGTCTGTTGTTTCCTGTACTTCTAGCAGCTGGAGGAGAGATGAAAAGTTGATTAATCAAGGTATGCTTCTTTTCCTTTCATGTTATCATTTTGATTAATTAGTAATTACCCAACTCTTTCCTACCTTTATTAGCTTGTTCTTGTGTAATGTCAGGTTTGGAAAACTTCTGAACTTTGTGACTTATCTCCTCAGAACATGCTCTGATGCTTTCTTAAACACTTTATCTCATGGCATTATATCCTGCAAAGTGCCAGAGAACTGTTTATGAGAACAGACAATTTGATTTAAAGTATATCAAATTTATATATATATATATGCATTAAATGTATAGGGGGTTTTGTGTAATTAATATTCAAACCCATCAACTGTAGTTGATGAGCTGCAGCATGCAAAGAACTGCTAAATAAAGATTTTGAAGAAATAAAAGAAAAAGCAATTTATCTATCAGTGTGTTTAAAAGGCTAATTAAAAAGCTACAGCCACCCTAAATGAAAATTTTCTAAATACTTGGGAGGTCTAGCTTACTCTAAAGAAAATGTTAGAAATATTTTAATAGTTATTTAATTTCTATCAAACATTATGTTGTTTATTCCAGGAAAATTCAATAATTATTTATATATTAAATATAATTGCAAATTTCAATGTCTTTTTTCTAAGAAAGAATTGTTGAAGACAATCAGTTTGGTAAAATAATGAAATTAGTTTGGCTCCACTGTACCTCATTTCAAAACATCAGGTGAATGAAAATAAATCTTAGTATTACATGGACAGATTGATATGTTAATTGAATAGAATCCCTTACAATAAATGAATGACAAAGAAAACACTTTTGTGTTAAGGTTAAGGTTTTTTCCCTGACTACAAATTCCCTACAGCACAAATGCAGAACAGGAAGAGTTATTTTATGTATCTGGTTCTTAAAGGATAAAATATCGACAGCACAATTTAAACCTGACTTCTGCATTGCTGGTAGGTTACCAATAGCCTTCAGCAGATTTTGTGCAAGGTAATTTTGGTACACCTGAATTAAGAAAGAAATTTTAACTATCAGCTGAACCATTTAAAATTAAGGGGTTGTGTGTTAAATGTTTAAACGAAAATTTATGAACATTTCTTTAAAGTCAGTAAATGGCAGGAAAAAATAATAGTTTGAAAGATCAAACCCAATAAAACAAGACACTTCTTGGTAGCTTTTAAGTCCATTGTGTCATTGTCAATCTTTAAACAGGTAATAAACCTCTTAGAATGACTTAAGGGAAATCCTATGACATTCTAAGTATTTAGCATAAATCTTTTGTAAATATAGACTTTGTTAAAGACAACGTGGATGACCTGTGGATGTCTGTGGATGTCAGTTGTTCAAGAAAATCAAAAGAAAGGTAGTTTCAGAATGGAGTCACACTTCAGAGACAAACACTTCAGCTAGCTTTAGAAACACCACACCCTGATACATAACCAACAGCTTTTTATTTCCTTTCATTTTATTAAAAAAATCCCTACAACACAAACGTTCCCTAGTTTTGAATACAAACTAAGATAGATTATAGATGTTAATTGTGTCTTGAATCAAGTGTTTTGCTCAGTCATTTTTCAGCAGAATAAAGGAGACAGTAGTAATACCTAGGATTTATAGAGACTTATGATTTGTACATGTTAAAGGACTTTATAAAGAGGCAAATCTATTTTTTCTTCCTCTTTTAAGATAGGAAAATGGAAACAGAATGAAGAGTGACCTGCTTAAATTCATCTAGAAAACCATGACAAAATTTAAAACTGAACTCTTACCCTTGATTCTTTGTTGAGGCTCAATCTGTTATAACACAAGGAACCAGAGAGAGCTGAAACTGTGCAGTGCTTGAAGTGTTGATAAAGAAAGGTTAAAGGTAAGAGCAGCCTCTGAATGCTACTCTGCTCCTGATTCAAGCTTACCCAGTGGGGGGAAGGCCGGGTCACTGTGGACATGACTTGAGAAAATCTAGGGGGAAGCTTGAACAAATCGTTTCTGATCTATGAATGAAAACGTGGAAGCTCAGTGTCTTTTCTTCTGCTCGGCTGCTCCCTATTCAGTTGCAAATAAAGGCACTTCTTTTACCGTGTGAGTTAATAAAGGAATTGGGTAAGATCATTCTCCAGACAGCAGCTCAGGGGATTTGGTGGCAACAAATGGTCACACCATTTAACCTGCTTAGACAGAGGTCCAAGAGTAGCTGTGTTATCTGTAATGAGCTCATTAATGTCTACAGTCAAAGACAGACATTTTAAAAGCTCTCCAAATAGATACAATACTTAGTTAATCAATATAACAATCATCATAATATTAAGGAAAGTATATCTAAATTGTGCTTATTCAAATTCATTCAAAATGTTTCTAAACTTATGCACCAATCATCTTTACTTTCATTTAACTCTTATATCATCCTCACATATATCAAAGGTATTTCTTTTTAAAATTAGGTTGGTTTAATGCCACCTTTCTTTTTTTTTGTCTTTTTCTTTTGTCTGAAGAGCATTCATCCATTATTAGAACTGATTTCATAAATCATAATAATGAAAAGCAATGTTCTTCTGGCCTGATTCTTGACAAGATTCCTACTGATTAATTTCAAAAAAAGTATTGCACTGAACCATCTCAAGTTTTAACTTTGAAGGCATTCCTCCATGTTTTATTCTGCAAGTTTGCTTCTCACATATTTTTGAATAAGTGCAATTAGATAAAAACCTACTGCTGAAAATCAAGTAAGCTTTCAGTTAAGACTCACAAAAGGTGCTTGGTTAGTTAATACTTCAGAAGTTGAAATTTAATTAATACAAGATAGTTCAAAATGTTCAAACATGCATGAATTTTGCAAAACAGCAGCTGATGAACAAAACACTGCAAAAATAAAATAAAAAAGAAATTGAGAAGAAGGATGGCTGAGGGGATAAAATACTCACTTTCATCTCTTCTTTGATTCTGTATTCAATCATCCACAGAAGACACAAACCCACACCTAATTTATCAGCATGGGCATGATCCTCACCTCTTCTCCCATAGTTCATGACTAATCTATTATGGACTTTTAATAGCCTCTACCAGAAGAAAGTCTTCTGGCAGATCAGATTCATGGTCACTATACAATAAGATCCACAGTCTATGGCCAGAAATATTTTCATCTTTGCACCTCCCTGAAACACATGGCTTCGAACAATTTTCACATGAGTACATTTTCAACATCAGTTCCCATATAATTTATTTTCTGAAGAGATCTTAATAATATTCTTCACTTTATTCATCTCTTCATCAGGGAAAGGTTCTGAAGTCTGTCTCTTCATGTCCTAAAAATTGTCAGTGTTTACCATGTTATTTCAAATATCTGCTTTCCCTTTCCACGTAATTAAAACAGGTAATTATTAGAAACTTCACCTGATAGAGTATTCATCTTCTCTTATATCTTCCACATGAATGTTCATCAAAGTCTCCTCTTCATATTACTGACTGGTGAATAAAGTTCAAGACATCACATCTGAAGAGAGACAAAATGTTCCTTTTTGTTCCCAGATTTTAAGCAGTTTTCTTCAGGGGCCTTATTTACTAGCAGATACAAACCAGACAGGGCCTATAATCCATGCTATCTTCTGCAGAGAGTGCAGGTGAGCTCTGTCCCTGTAAATATGGTTTATACTGGGGGCAGGGATGGGGCAGTGTTGGATGCCAGGGGCTGACCTTGCCCTGAGAGGGGCCGAGCTGGGGTCCCCTTGCCCAGCCTGCCCTAGCTCCAGCTCTGGGAATGCCACTGGGGAAGGGGCTGGCAGACCCTGGCAGTGCTGGATGGACAAACGTCCTCTGGGCATGCAGAGGAGCTGTGGGGCAGCTTTCAACTCTTCCCTGGAAGCAGGGGAAAGGGAGCAGGTGGGGAGCAGACAATGTACTAAAAGGAAGCCCCAGCACTAAGGAGCAAAAGTATCTTACCATCAACACCACACTCCTCTCAGTGAAGACCTCAGGATACTCATAACTCATCCTAAACATCCTCAGTCTTCAAGAAGACTTAAACTGCCAACCTTGGGACACACTAGAACGTGTGAAACGGAACACACTGGAACTGGAAAAGGTGGGCATAACTCCAGAGGAAAGGTGCAGATACTAGAAACACTCAGATAACAATTTTGATATTTTATTAATAATGCCTTTCCCTTTTACTTGCATGATTTGGACTATTAGAGCACCACAGCATCGACTGTGCTACTATACTCTTAGCTCTAGGAAGACAAGCAACTTGCTTTCATCCATAATGAGGTTTTGGTTTTAACAGAGGAAACACATAGATCCTGCAGAAACACTGAAATGCAGAATTAGCCACAAAGACTAGTCCTTTTTTCTGCATCACTCATATTTTCATGCCAGAAGTTTGTCCTAGTAAAACAAGATGTGATTAGAGGATGGAAAGTCAGGAAGCAGACAATGCATGTGATTTGTTTCTCTCTCAGCATTGCTTGTTCACAAGGTTAGGAATCCTCTTCCAAAATAGAGAGAAACGATGCTACGGCAGTACCAGTACGACACAGTGACTGCATCAACTTGACTCCATTGACATTAGCTCTTCACATTAGCTAATGTCAGTGGACTAATTAGCACTGTAGTGCTGTACTTTTGAAGTTAATGTCCTAGTCATCCCTACATTACAGCTGTAGCATGACGGAGTCACTCTGTGGGGAAGGGACTTTGGGAGGTCTGTAGTCACACTTCCTGCCCAAGCCAGCAGGGTCAGACCAGGCTGCTTAGGGCTTTCTCCAGGCAGGTCTTGGAAACCTCCAGGGATGAGGTTTAAAACAGTTAACTCCCATGCTTGGCTGTCCTTGAGAGAAAAAAGCCTTATTCTACGTAGCCTTAAGCATCTCATTTGAATTGATACCTGGTATTTTTGTCCCAGCTCTTTCCCTGCAGCCATCTCTTCTCCAGGATGAAGAAGCCCAGCTCCCTCAGCCTCTCCTCACATTGCAAGTACTCAAGAATTGATTGGTTTGACATATATCCTCTTACCTTTCTCCAGCTTCTAGATGCCTTTGTTGTACTGGGTGGTCCAAACTGGATGCAGCAGCTCAATGTGATCTAATGAGTAATGAATACAAGGGATAGAGCAAATAATAATATGGTTTATGTTTAAAATGTTATTTCTTGATGCATTGCTTGAATTGTTCAATATTATCAAGTGTGTACTTGAAAAGGCTCCTGGTCTTGTTAATGCAGTCCAGGAAATATTTATGATTTCATAAGAAAATGGTCTGGGCAAAGGCCCCATTAAATGTCATCATTCAGTGTATTTGTTTGGACAGTCAACAGATAAATTGTACAGAATGGTGGAAGATAGACGATAATTAGTTTGTATTAAGAAATTCAAAATGAAAACTAATATAGTAAGAAGCAGGTCTTTCCTTCTGAGAGTGGTGTGGGAAATCAGAAGTAAAAATATACTATTCTGCTAATTGTGGTAATAACTCCATTTAAAATTGGACTAAGTATGAGATACACTTAATTACTTGTAAAGATCTAATTTCCAAGAAAAAATCTTGACATATATTTCTGAAGACTTCATTCTTCTGCTTAGTTTAAACCCTAGGTTCAACATGAGGAACAGCAGGAAAAAATTCTCATCCCATGGTATGTTTCTGAAGAGATAGAAGAGATGTAGCTTTTTGACCGTTCAGTGCCTGGCAAGTGCGATGGCACTTTCTGCCAGGGTGCTAATTACTCTCCCCTGAGGCCATGGTTTTATTGATCTGGACTCTTGGCTTCTGGCAATTGGATCGAGGTCACAAAACTCATTTCATGTAGTTCTTGAACTCTGAATTAAAGGTGTATGTGTACAAGTGTTGTTTGTAACTCATTACTCTGCTAAAACTGCAGTAAGTCAGTGCAGTGTTAAGACGATTTAAAGCCGCTGCCTGTGTGCTAACCATTCTCTTAACCCGTGGGTATTAACCCTTGGAAACTGGAGGAATGCTCACTGCCTCACTATGAAAGCACACCTTAAAGAGGTGTTATTTCTGAGAATGACATCTTGGTGTCAGCAAATACTAGAGTTACATGCTGTGTCATTTCAAAAACTACAGTTTTCAAAGAAAGTTCTCAGGAAATCGATGGAAGGCTATAAATAAAATCTTTGAAGTTATTTGGGTGGGCAAGTCACTACAGTGACCACAATTTTCAGCTGGGAAATTGGTCATACTGTCATTTTCTCCTGATCTAATTTTCCGAGTCACTGCTGGCTACAGTTAAGTTTATTGTTCTACTTTTGTTTATTGAGATCTATTTTGTATTATTTATCGCTTAATATAACCTGCTTCACTGTTTACTTCCCATTCTTGCTTTGAGTCCTATTTAATGGAATCCTGTTTTAGTTCCGGTTTGGTTGGTGGTTTTTTTTGTTTCTCTGTGCCTTCTTGTGCTTCATTGTTTTCTCTTTTTTATTATCCTGTTTTTCCGTTTCTCCTCAACCAATGCTTTTGTCCAAGTACTATCTGTTCATTACCATCTCTGTAGGGACACAGATAAGAGGCTATACTCTTACCTGAGATAGGTTGGGGAAGCCCTGTTTCCACATTTATATGGACAGCTCATCTTCTTTCCCTTATTCTTTCCAGCTGCAGTTATGGCTTACACTGCAGCTGCTTTGCTGAGAGAAGCCAGACTAATGGAATGGGCTGGAGAAGGTCTGACACTGGTAGGACTTTCTGAAACACTTGTGGAAACTCTGAGGAAACCAGAACTCACAAAATTAAGCTAAATTTCGGGTGTGACTAGAATGACAAGGGTCTAGAAAGCCCTTGGTTGCTTTTCATTTTCATTGCCAAATAAATGAAGCTTGTTTTAAATGCATGGAATCATGTTTTGTGTGCCATTTGAAGTAATGCAAGTATTTCTTTCTAATGCAAGTATTTCTTTCTTCTAATTTCTGAGATCTTCCAAATTTTCAATACTAACAGAGCTGAACAGAATAAAATTTAAATTAAAAAAAACCCTTATAGTAAATAAAGAGAGTAAAGGATTTCAAGGGGGAAAAAATGGCTTTGGAACCAACTAACAGGAGCAAATATTTGAAAAAGAATGGTTTTGCACCCACACATAGTTGTACAGGAAAATAGAACTATACAAGCAAAACACATGGAATTTCTAATTAAGAGATTTCTTTTGCTTGGAAATTTTGACCTATAAAATGGGGTTTTAATTAATCTATCTTTAAATGTCCACAATACCATTATAAATTGATCATCTAGATTCTTGTATAGTCAATTGTGAGAAATACATTTTGCATGAGGTTCTTCTGTCTTGTCTTACATGTTTTAGGATAAGAATAATGGTACTCTAGAACTGTTTGGGTTTTTTTTTCCTACTGACTGTAAAGGCACCCTAAAAGAGTCTCTCAAGTGCAGATATTGTGAGATTGCTCTTAAAACAAGCAATGTGATTAATAAATAGATATTTTACAGTGATGCACTAAACCAGACATTTCTAAGTTTTCCTTAAGTACAGCATTTTGATATTTGTGTCTGTAAGCATGAAACTTTAGAAATCCTGACAATAACTTAAATTCTTAAAATGTTATGGTCATATCAGTGAACCTGGACTAATAAAAAATGTCTCCCGAGCTGCCTGTAAAATTGATAGTCCCAGCTTTGACCTGCTGGAAACTGAAAGTCTTTAGTTGCTCATCATAAAAACAGCATGGCTTCTCTCGGTGAAAGTTCAGCACACCTCCCTGGCATTTACAGAACAAGTTTTGTCAGAAAGCTACTGGCAAGTGCTGCCCAGAAGATGCTGCTTTCCTTCCCCAGGCTGCCCTCACACTGGCCCTACATTGTAGAGCCCATGAAGAGAGATGCCAGAGGGCAAAGCACATTGCTTTGTGCAGAACAAGTTAAAAAATTCTGCTAAACCAGTTAGTTAAACCAATTTTTTTTTTTAAGCTGTAGAAATACTACAAATAGTGTGATCTCCAGTGCATTGTACAACACAGCATGTCCTGTGCTCCTCAGGATCATTCTGTAATGATACTCTGTAACGATGCCATTACAATCTTACAATGTATCATTGCAAAATATGAAAATAAAAATTAATTTCCTCTTTTTTTTTCTTCCTTGTGACAATCTGACTGTGAAATTCCCAACTTTCACTGAGATTTGTCTATCTTCGTCAATGCACAAGTCTTCCTCTTTACTTTTGATGATGCGATGATGAGGAATAGTGTATAACTGCTCTTCAGGAATTAGCCACAAGCATAACATATTTTGTAATGAGTCAAGCAAGGTATGCTAAGCATACGTACTTTTAAAACACACGGTAGCAATTATTATCTTTACAACTTCTCTGCCTTCACAAGAACAAAAAGAAATGTCATATTTCAGAATCCTTATAAAGTAGAAAATATCTCTTCCTCATAAAACAAACTCAAAAACAACAACCTACAATAATTTCTGGCCTTGAAACATCTGTGATGCACATTAGTACATTGTAGCCAAAATAATTTTCACAGTGTTGTTCAAATAACTTATTGTGTTGTTTTAATGTTGCACTTCTGTCAATCTTATACTGCAGCATCACCAGTTATAACATCAGCCATTAACTGTGCAATATCATGGAAAGGACAGCCTGGCAACTGAACTTGGTGATGAAATATCTAATAACTGGTAGTCAAAACACCCTACCATGTATTTTACAAGGATTTCAAACCCAATCCATGATTGTCTTAAAAGGATAAATGTTTTATCTACCTCATTACTACAAACTGATATTTTTACTCTTATAACTTCACATGATTATTTCCAAGGACTCGTATCTCCTGCATCACGTACTTTGATGAATGTTATATGCAAGGAATAATATTTTAATAAGGAAAATCAAAGTCTCAGTAGGTTTCTTATATTTAATCAGATATATCTCTAAGAATTTTAATAAACAGTGAACATCATAATATAATCAATAACCACTACTCCTAGAAGTAGGACTGAACTCTTTATTCCAATACTTGCTGACTTTATAAATAATGCTGTTGGGGTCTGGAGGATTATCCATATGCATGAGTTAGGTATGTACAAAAATATCAAGGTCATAACTGACTGAGCCTTTAGCTCAGTTATTTTTGGATCACAAGCACATTTTGCTAAATCTTGAGTTGTATCTGCTACAATTGCTGATGGCCTCCAAGCCAAATTTTGCTAAACCTGCAAGACAGGCTCAGGTTGCCTTGTATATTTAGCTGAGAGAAAGTCTGCAGTGGTTCTTAGATTATCTGAAAAGACTGTCTGTCCTTAACACAGGGATTAAAGTAACATACCTTATTGCACAATTTGCAATATTGTGTTCGAAGTCTCTCCAGGATCACCCAACCTGCTGAGCATAATTTCAGAACCTAGTAGTACCATTAAAAATAAATGTTCTACTGACTATTCTACCAAATTGCCATTGCAAAAAATGGCAAGGGTCATCTCTCAGGGCTACCCTAAAATGTTTGATCTCTGTCCCACTGTACAGTGATTCTATACTAAGCTGTCTGATATTTGAAGACTGTGAAAGAAAACCCGAACAAAAAACCCCCTTGACTTTCTGCATTTAAGACTTTGAAATGAATGCTCAGGCAGTGAAAAGAAAATATGCTCCTCTGCTTTGCTTTATCAAGTCATATTACTTCTCTGCTTAACAACACTAATAAAATAATGCAACCATGATAACCTAGAGAGAGCTCTTGTGTTAAATGTATGTCTGAGTCTTTCTCATGGTATGATTTCTTGACCTTCTTCCAGGTCTCTCATATATGGTGTGTCACTAATTATTTACATCTTTTCCAGACTGTCTGTTCCACAGACTATCAAGTTAGTGAAGTGTTTATTTTTGTTCACTATACGAGCCATTGATATATGGCATTGGTAGCTAGTAATATATAAATGCCTGGAGTTCAAATCCATTTTTGTGTTTGACCTTCATAATGTGAACAAGTAGATATAGTTAAAGTTGATGAACTATACTGAATGAATTATATTTAGACAAGTAACTACGTCTAGGAAACGCTTCATTTTCCTTGGATTTTATGACTATGGTTCTGTGCTCTTTACGCTTATAGTTCTCAGCAGTTTTGAGAACTGAGTGTATGTGCAGCCATATTTTTGAATTATGCAGCTCATCTAACTGAGGGTAGAAATACATGAGGACCTAAGAGGCAAGAGAGACTTTTCTGCAGAAGTAGTGTTCTCCATAGCACAACAATAGACCACTGAAGTCTTCATTTCACTTTCCTCTCATTTCTTTATGTCACAGACACAGAAGTGCAGCTATGTTGGGAGGACTTGATAACATTGACTTACTCTGGTCAATATCTCCAAAAGGAATTGTGCCAAATTTGCAGAAGACACCTGTGGCTTAGATTCCCAATGAGACTTTGGGGAGATCTGTTTGAGAGATTTCCTCCTAGGAGAATACTGCCCAAAGATCAGGATATCTGCATTTCAGGAAATCTTCTGTTTAGAAGGACAAATTAAAGTAGCACTGCAAATCCTTTCTTAACATAAATGGGGGAAGCCCCTCATTGCTACATTTTGTCTGGCTGCCATTATTCTCCAGTGCCTTAGATGACATTTAAGCTCTAGGTGTTTGAGCTCTAAATTTGGATTCTTAACATTGCCAGCTACTCACAACTGTCCTGAACTACTGAACTTTGGTAATTCTATTTCAGCATCTAAATACCCCGTTTTTGGGCATGTGGGGTAGAGCCCACATGTTGAAATAACAGTTACTCGCCCGCAGTGTGCCAGGCCTTGTGGATTGAGCAAAGGGAAGGCTCAGAGAGCCCACAAAACAGCCCCTGAGAGACTGTGGGCACCCACACCCTGTAAAATGCTTTATTTCTGGAACCAGTTTGTGCTTAAATCAATGTGTTCAATTTATACTCTTAAGCTTGTGTTCCTGTGCTAAACTTAAAGCTGGGATTAAAGGAAACAAATGAAATGTAATGAGGTTTTTTAATGTTTTTTAAATCACACTGTTACTCTTCCGACTCGTACCCACAGTCTGTGCTCTAGCTTTATCTGGTGAGAGGGGACTTGTTTTGTGTGGAGAAAGAAATAGTGCCAGTCAACTAAATATACTTAATTATCAGTGATTTGCTTTTCTTAACCTGGTGCCTCTGCCCAGAGTGGTATGGAATGGCACCAGGAACACTGTATTCACCCATAGTGCTCCATGCAGGAGGAATGAAGTAGTCTCCAATGATCTAAGCATGAAATCTGCAGTGGAGGGACACTGCCATGCAGCCTCAACACATCATCGCTCTTCCCTTATGGTCAGTCCTTTGCTGATGCCTCCACTCTCCAAAAGCTTTCTTTATAGGCTTGTTTTTCTTGATAACTCAAGAGAAATACAGCTGAATTATAGAATATGCCCTTTCAAATCTAGAAAATATCCCTACCTTAACTGATACCTCGCACCTCCAACCTCATCCACTTCATTTCTCTTCCATGGTGCCTAGAAAAGACATCTCCACAGGTGTTTTAGTAAGCAGTGACTTCCTTTCAGATTATTTGTACAAGTGACTCGTCCTTGCTCATTATGATATCACTAACTTTTTTTCAGATGCTGAGAATAGGTGTCTCCCTGCCTTGCAAACTGCAGGTGAATACAAATATTTTTAAAATACACTTTGATAAAGAAAAAGAAGTAATTACTAATGTAAGATGGGGTTATATTTCTCGAGGCTTTTATCTGATATAGTGTCTTAATGCATTATCACAATTTGATCTGAAAAGGCTCTGTGATGCAAACCCACCATATCTTCAGCTATGCAGTAAAATTACCCATTATATTATCATTTTGTTGTATAAATGAAAAGTTAATTGTGACTTTACAATTCTGGATTGGTTGTTTCCCTTGTAAACTCTTTTTGGTTTTCTGAAGTCATATTAATCATTTTATCCTTGCTTGTGACAAATAAATGCATATTTAATCTTCATGTATAAATAATGTGCTCTTCTGAACGTGCCAAACAAAATGTGATGAATGGTAGGGCCATCTTCAGTCTCTCCTTTAGATTTCCTTGTGATGCCAGGAGACAGAAGGAGAATTGAGTCTCAGTCCCTAAGGATGTGTTACCGTTGTAATGGAATTAATAGAGCTGATAAAATGAATAATTCATGATGCAGTATTTGTTGACAAAGCTTCTTAAAAGTCCAGTACAGACCAGCTGTCTTGTGGTTAGGAAGTAGCAATCATTGTTCCACCTCTTTTTTTTTTGTTGTTGTTGTTGGTTTTTTTCCCCCCATTAAACTGCTGTTATTAATCATAAAATAATGAATTATAACTGTCCTTCTATGTCCTCCCCTCTAACAAAATATACCTTAGGAGGGATTGTGGAGTAAAACTAAACAAACCAAAGAAGATACATAAGAAAAGCACAATATATTTCTAACCAAACAGAGGGATTTTACTTTCCCCTGTAAACTGGAACAGACATATGTGTGTTACATACCCTAGGACCTTCCCATTTAGTGACCATTAACAGTACCTGCATGTCTTTTAACCATTCCACCCCTCTCTGCTCCCAACACTTTGATATACAATCTGCTTTTCCACAACTCAGATATGTTTCAACCCCAAAATGAGCTACCTGTGCACTTCAGTTCATCAGGATGGCAATTTCCAGGTGGTTCTGGGTAAATAAACCCTCTTTGTTTCTCAGAAAATTTACACCTTCCATAGAACCAAGAAAACTGACCATGGAGACTGATGAAAAGGCAAGTCACTGTTTCCTAAGGATTAGATGCACATCCCTATCTCAGTTCAGCAGTATTTGTTCCTTCATGTTGTCTACAAACATGGCATTCTCCTTCTGGAGACCTGTTGAATCAGTCAGTGAAAACACAGACCGAGGCAAGCTTGTGTTTTAAGAAATGATCATACAGGAATTTGGTTATCAAACTGTCAAAAGCATGATGGAGCGTATCCCAGAATTACAGCCTACAGTTAAAAGAACCCAACTCTATTGTAATTGCACTGCTGATTTTACTTTGACTTCCCGTGGTAGCCTACTGGTCATCAATCAAGGGTGAAGTTGTTTTCCAGACACCATTATAGATGAAATGATACTAAATGAGATAATCTTGTTTTTAAGTTGGTTTAATTTAAAAATCTTTTGAAGACAACAGAGCTTCAGAGGTAATGAAAGAAACTATTAAAATTATACAGCATTTCAGATGAAATGCATTAGATACATTAAATTATTCTGAGCTGCATGCATTTAGATAATGTCTGAATGGGAGAACTATGCAATTCTGGACCACTTCATCTGATTAGAAAATTTACATTATACAGAGTAGAGCTAATGAGAGACATGAAGGTGGAGTTATATCTCCCTTAAGCCATCTGGCCAAACTACGTGTGTGCTTAACATTTACTGTTCTGCTAGTTTATCCAGAAGAAGGTTAAAAAGGCAATTTAGTAGACTCATCAGTAATTTAGAAGATTTCTAATGGAACAGGACGCTTGAATTAACTAGACTAAAGAAGTACAAAGAAGTTCAGTGCCTAAAATTCAAACCTATATAAACTAAGGCTGGGAAAAGGACATACGTTATTAACCATGAAGATAAGAAACAACTGGAAGAATTTGTATGGACATGATGGTCACTTCTAGTCTTTAAAGTAGGGTTGTGTTCTTTTCTACAATAAATGCCTTGGCTCATTAGTCACCAGAAAGCCTAAGTTCTGACAGATTTCTTCTGTATAGGATATATACAGCTTTATTAAATATATAGAAATTTCAATGTCTTGACATATTAGTTGTAAGAAATAAAAAATTTATAAATACAATTGGGCAAAAGTGGTGCAGAATATTCTAGCAAATGTGAAAATATATTTACCAACAGTATGACAGATATGCAGCCTTCTACCTCTCCTCCTGTGCTCAAGAGAGTGTTTGAATCCATATCTTCTTCATTACCCTCCTGCTGTACACCTACGTGTAGTCACAGCTGGGACTGAGTTCCTGCAAAGACTGATAATCAAGAATTTGTTCCCTCTGCCTACTCTTGGAGACAAGCTTGGTCTAATTTAGCTATGTTTCTGCTGACAGTCACATGGATTCTTAGCATGATGGAGGTGAGTCATTAATTAAAACGAATTTAGAGTAGGTACAATCACACAAGTACTTTTGATGGTTTGTATGTTATTTCTGTATCTCACCTGACTCACAGTGGCCAAAACAGGGGATATGAGATGACATGGGTTAATTTTTTTTTCCCTTAGAGGTTGGGGAACCATTAAAAATGATACAAATTTTGTGAAAAACATGGAGAAAAGTATCACTGCATTTTTACTGCTGTATCATTGCAGCAGTGATATCAAACATTTTATGCTGCGTACATTTTGAGGCACTACGATATTTGTAGATTTTATCCTTTAAACACAATTTTATATCTGCTTAGAAACAGTACATAGTAATTATTTTTTGGCAAAACAAAGTCCTTGAAGCTTCAGTGGTTTACATTGTTGTTTTTTAAGAAGGATGTTTCTAGATGAAGACTTCTGGTGTTAACATTACTTCACTGATGAAAATGGTAGCACATAAAGAAACACTGGCAGAATTAAGGCATGTATCTTAAAACTGATATTAAGGTCTTAGTCCTGAGCATGATAAGAAACATGCTCATTGAAGTTCATTGTTAAACCTCTACTATTTTCAAGTGCATAAAAGCTAGGGATCAATATGAAGAAAAGTAAAAAGGTATTTTAAAGCCAGATCAGCACTATTGTACATATTAATCGCCATTCTGTGGAAGTACCACAGCTGAATTTAATTTCAATTTACTTTCTATTTCCTTTTTATATTTCTGTGTTTTAATTGTAAACTTTGAAGTTCCTTATTAGGTCATAAGCTCTTTGGGTTTGGGACAGCAGTCAAATAAGCTCTATCAGCTATTAACTTTTACAATGATCATCATTAACTGGCATCATCTAGTTGTCATCTTCAAATAATAATGTAATATAATGGTATTGCAGTTCAAGGAACTTTGTTCTGTAAAAATTGCACTCTGTCGGAAAAAAGGTAAGTACAACTCACAATGCAAAGAATTATTAAAAATGATATTGCATGTGCAAACCAAATGCCCATAAAATTCTATGATTATGTAATATTTCTTTACTGAAAGGGTTGTCATGCATTGGAATGGGCTGCCCAGGGAGGTGGTGGAGTGACCATCCCTGGAGATGTTCAAGAAACTGCTGGATGTGATGCTCAGTGCCAGTGCCATGGTCTGGTTGATGAGGTGATCAGTCAGTGGTTGGGCTCAATGACCTTGGAGATCTTTTCCAACCATAATGATTCAGTGATTCCATGAATACTTGCATGGCAGCATGACCTGCAGCTCTGTCATTCAACCTGTTTTTACAGTCTCCCAGCAATGAAGAGTTTGCCTTGCACTTGTAATGAATGCATTTGGTATCAGCAGTTTGAAATTTTTCCTTTCAAAGTCACATTCAACCTAAACCTCTCTTGATAGTTTCACAGCCAGAACTGCTTGTCCTATCGTCCTCCGACTTGGATAAATAAATGATTCTTTTCCTTTTTTCACTAGTTTTTAAAGTATTTGGGCAGTGTTTGCCTCATCATCCTCTTTTGAAAAATAAGGAACCCAAATTTGCTCCACATTTTAAGTTGATTTCTATAATTTGCCTGAATATTCTGAGTAACAAGCTGTCTTCACACCTCTTGTGATGTTTGCCAAAAAAGTTGTGCCTGCCAAAGGAGATTTCTTCCCAGTGTTGTGGTGTCTGTCCTTAAACCAGCTCCTGCAGCTTGGTGGAAAGCACACACTGCAGTTCTGAATCCTATTTTTGTTTATAGCCATTATAACTCATCATCCATTGCTCTTGTAGGAGCAGCATTGCTAAAATTTCTCAAATAGCTTTAGGACAAGGATAATATTATGACTTTTAAAAGAAATGATAGGTCTAGTTTACTCTCTCAGAGAAAATAAATACAAAAAGCAACTAAATGTGTTATCTGTAATGTCCTGAAGCTTATCTCTGTCACTAGGTGTTACTGGAGAACCTCAACACTTGCTGCTGTCCCCATATTGAGTGTCTTACAGATATCCTCAGCCTGACAGTGCCTCTGCTCTTCATGTAGACTCTCTTTTTTACTCTTGAGATACCTGCTGAGTATAGCAGCAATTTTTTTCTGAGCAGTTTCATCATTCTTATGAAAAAATGTGTTTTCATCAGAATATATTATATATGATGTTTCTTTGCAAGGCAAACAAGAAAAGAAATATTGGTCTTTAGGACAGGCTTACAGAATACTCCTTGTAAGACTAATATGAGAATAGAAAAGTGTGAAAAAGAAATTTCAAAGCTCAGATTTGTTTATTTAGTCTTCAGAATTGTGGTTCATTTAACACTAATAAATATAAATGGGAAGTGAGAGACTTTTTTTTGTTGTTAGGGGCTGGCTGTCTCTCAGCCTTAGTTGTGCACGTTGCTGCCCCAAGGTCTCTGGGTCAGATAACATGTGTATGAACTTGCAGGAGCTCTGAACAATCTGGTCTATTGGAAGGTGTCCCTGCCCATGGCAGGAGGGTTGGAACAAGATAATCTTTAAGGTCCCTTACAACTGAGGCTGTTCTATTATTTTATGATTCTATGAAATAATGACTTTGGGAATTACATTCTCTCTCCACCACTGTTGGAAGAATGGACAGCCATATTTGTAAGATTGTAAGTGCTCTGCCTTAATTTTGTTCATAATTGAACAAATTGTTCAAAATTGTTCTTGAGCTAAAACCAGTCGTTTTCTAAGTAGAGAATTACTACTTTTCTTCTATGATATTGCATGGGACTAGAAGTTGTTTTGCTCTTTGACTGCTCATTCAGCAAAGATCCGCTTTCACTGCCCTTTCTCCTCATGACACAGCTGTGTCAGTTGTCATCTCTCCTCAAATGACACAAGTGAAGCTCCTCACAGGGTATGTGAGATTGGGGATTATCCATCACTTTTCATGGCAGAGCGAAAGTAAAAGATGTGGAGCTCAGTACCAAGTGAAGAACAGCAGACAAGGTAGCAGTGACAGCTCTGATTTGGGTGTGTGAGAAATGACACTGAGGAGTACAAAAAGCATTGACAGCCTGTGAGACTCTCTGCAGGAGCCCACCACTTCCCTGTAGCACTGCAGGAGATGCTGTCACTCAAGCTATCTGAAAATCTTATCCCTCTTAGATCCTGAATATTGCTGGATTTTCTCAGTGTAATCCATGTGAGAGGGCAGGACCTGAAGTGATGATAGCAGGGTGTCCTCGCTTGGACCCAGTAGCTTCCATGGGCATGGAAGAATGAGGCTTTTTTTGTCTGAAGCCAGCAAGACAATCAAATCTGGTAGGTTTAAATTAAGCTTTAAATTTATATATAAGTTGCCAGATGGACTATCCAAGATTAAAGGTCTCTTTGGACCAAGTATATAAACACCCATCCTCTGCTTTTATGGCACTGACAAACCAACCTTTAAATTTAATTTTTTTTCTCCTGTAAGTTCATTTTTTGTACTTTGCCCTGGAGATCACAGAAGTATGAGGTATTTCCCTTGAGGAATCACCTTGAAATATTTAAAATTCTTTGCTTCCTCCCCCAGAAACCCATGCTACTGTAAGAACATTTCTTGTTACAATATTGCTTCAGGCTTTTAGCTTATTTTTAGGAAGACATTTTATGTCTATTACTCATTCGCTGTTTCTGAGTTAGACGAAACCTAAAAGACTTGTCTATTTAAAAGCTTTTTCAGGTTTTGTTGATATGTTAGACATATACAAGTGCAACGAAACAATGACTGTGTTAATAATTCGTGCTAATAATTGACTATGGTTGAGACATTTGGCTGAAGAACTCTCCTTCTGGAGACAATCAGAGAAAAACTATCTGGACATTTGTTTAAGAGACAATGATACATTTAGACAACCATTTATGTCTATCTAAGGATTTTGATTTTGTTTCTTCTCTTCCTTTTCTGCAACTGTTAGTCTTCCTCACCAAATCCTGTAGTAGGTCATACTTAACAGAAGTACGGGGAAGGTATGGGAAGATGTAAGTGATGGCTCTAATAACCTTTGTGTCACATTTTCCAAAGTTCCCAGTCTCAAAAGCATGTGCAGTTATCCCCAAACTGTCATTGCCAGCCTACATGTACAGATGATGAAAAATTTTGCTCTAAATTACAACTTTAAAATCAGGTCTTCTCAACCATGTGTACAGATTGATATTTGATACAATTCTTAGCAAATCTGACAAATACATAAATAACATTCCCATTGTTAAATTTGGCATTTCGAATCCTGATCCTTCCTAAGGAACCTGGTGGGAGAGGGGCAGCTGTAACTTGCCTTATATCAGATGATATTTTCCTCCAAATTTGGCCCAAAGCGGCACACTTAGTGAGTCTTGTCTTGTGACTCCTCAGGAAAAAAAAAAAAAAAAATTATTAATGTGATGCTTTTCTTCAGTCCTATTCTAGCCCTCCAATCCTTATCCAGGCACACGTCATTGGCATCTAAAGGATATTGTGTGTTTCCATGAAAGAGGTGTTGCTTCCATGATATCTATATGAGGAAAATCAGAGTTTTTCTACAACCCAGACTTGTTTAATGAAGTACTTAAACATCTTTCACTTCAATAATTTTTCAGCTTTAATTAGCATTCTGGCCAGCATGATTCATGAGGAATATTCATGAGATAGTAGTGTTGTCTCCTAGGGTCCAAGATATATAGCCATATTGTTTAGTTTATAAGTGGATAGTTTATTCTCTTGTTTGACAAATCATGGAATTACAGAATGGCCTCGGTTGGAAAAGACCTTAAAGGTGATCTCGTTCCAATCTCCCTGATGTGGGCAGGGACACCTTCCACCAGACCAGATTGCTCAGAGCTCCATCCAGCCTGGCCTTGAACACTTCCAGGGGTGGGGCAGCCACACTTCTCTGGGTAACCTGTGCCACAGCCTCACCACCCTCAAAGTACAGAATTTCTTCCTAATATTTAATTAAACCTACTGTTTTTTAGCGTGACATAATAGGACATGTTATGATACTGTTTGAATTCTAGAAAAATTGCTCATGAACAACAGACATTCAAATTGCCCAACCTCTGTTGTGGTATAACATCAAGCAATTTAATTCTGAGCTAACTCAGAACACAATTCTAATAAAAGTTTCTGAGATGGTATTTTTGACCTATTTTTCCCTGTATTCATTTAACTTTAATCATTTATATGGTAAAAAAAAAAAAAAAGGAAGCACCAAACAATCAGACTTTTAAGTGCTTGGCTTGTCTCTGCTGTCTTGCTCTAGGCACTAGCTGAAAAATTAAAGCATAAGGTCTTCTGAGGAATCTGGGTTTGTAATGATTTCTGTGCATAGGTAATGTGAGTTTACAGAGAATATTGAAATCCCTTCAGAACCTGATCTGCTAAAACAAAGGTGGAAAAAACCCTAGGAATTGTTACTAGTAAAGGGCTTACAAAAAAGGTTGTGTCCCCTTCTCTAAAACAGTGTGAAAACTACTTTGGCAAATTTACTTTCAACTAAACCACCATGGCTGTGATTTTTTTGGCCAGGTTTTTTGTATGTTTGATTTTGGTTTTGTTTTCTATCTTTATATTAGTCTGTGCTAGCAACCCAGCAACTAAGCTTAATTTTCATATATGGGTGTAAGATTTTGAATGAACGTTGATTTGAATGAACCTTTTGAACATATGAATGTATCTTCTGAACACTCATGTTTTAGAAGAGCAGAAAACGTGAATGGGGAATGACAGGGCTTAAGGGAAAAGAATAGCCAACTTACTATTTTCCACTTGTATAAAGAAGTCTGGATGGATCCCTGTGTGTTAACCTTCTCTGTCAAATAAAATCCTTCCAAAATTTATTACAAAAACTACAATTTTTACAGGAGGAGTTATCTAAGGACTCATAATGTAAGATCACAGATGACTATGGTGCACTTTTTAAAGAGACACAGTTCATCCCGGCCAAATATTCCCTGTAGGAAGTACATTGGTGAATTCAAGGGAAAGTATGAGTTTGGCTCAAGCTGTTTTGTTAACCAGGTTTTTTACTTTCTGGATCATCTGTTACCCTTTGTGTGACTTAAGATTCTGTTCACTGATCAGTGTTTATGTGTAGCTGTTGCTCAGCAGATGTCTTGGACTCTAAGGTGCCCCCCTGAGTACAGTATTTGTTTGCATGTGCAGCCATTCCCCATTGCAGAAGTAAACTTTCTCTGAAATATGAGGCAAATCAACATTAACCCCACCTGTGCACACTAAAATAACATTGCACTCGTTCTGTATGAAACATACAAATAAACCAAATGACCCAAAGATAGATGAGTGACAAACAAGATTATTTTTCTGGTCAATATTTCAGAAGAACCTACCTATAAGGAATAAGAAATGTGATGTTTTTCTCAATTTTTGTGTCTTCTATATTTTTTTACCAGTAAAAAGATGTTTAGGACCTGTTACACCTGTTTAGGTAAAAGGCAACAACATGAGCATGAGAGATCAGTCTTTTGAGTATAGGCTTTACACAGTAAAGGATCTTCAGTTCAGTTCTGCAGTTCCCAGAGAAATATGTACTAACTTAAAATCTCATTAGATTTAATTCTAAGTTTCTTCAGCATTTACCAGCCTATACAAAGAAATTAATTATTTGAGTTATTATTTTTTGTGACCAAGTTGAGAGAAAATGACATGTCTTCTTCCACTACATACAAGGAATGGAGAACTACAACTAATTCACTGTACTGTAATTGATTTATGAGATTCTAATTTCATGTAAACACAAAATATGGGAAGGTGAGAAACCTATGTAGTTAGTTCTAACTGTTATTCATCCAGTCAAACTAATTGACCATGAATTTGCTGGTAGTTGAGCTTTGAAGTGGTACAAAACCAGAGCACAGGTACACATTATTTTAATGAACAGTGATGTGTGAAAGGAATCATACTCTTGTCAACGAGATAATAGTGAATTATATTGCAGTCATGGTTAAGAGAAGCTATAACAAACATGCTGGATGTAGTTTCCAAAAGATGCTAAGGGTTTGTTAATTATGATATTTCTCTGTGAAAACTGTAGAATGAAGAAACTGTACAAGTGCTCATTAATCACGCATAAAAAATAAGATTCAACACAATATTCATGAACTCTTGAGTTTCTTGTTAACACAAGGCAAGCCTTTGACTGACTTCTGCTTGTTTTCAATAAGTGCCCAGCCAATTCTTTCTATGATATATGTTTCTATCAATAAAATTTTCCTGAACATACGGAAACAGGATGGAAATATCTAAATGAAAAATATTGTTAGCTAACTTGGAGATTTCTATATTTTACTTTTTTTTAATATTTTCTTAGTAATCCTGGTAATTTCTTTTGGAAATGTTCAATATTAAAATGTAAAACTATTGCTTTACTATTCATAGAATCATAGAGTTATAGAATATCTTGACATGGAAGGGACCAATCTGGATCACCAAAGTCCAACTCCTGGCCCTGCACAGGACAGCCCCAGGAATCCCACTATGTGCCTGACAACGTTGTTCAAAAGCTTCTTGGACTCTGTCAGGTTTGGTGCTGTGGCCCTGGGGAGTGCCCAACCAGCCTCTGGGAGAAGAACCTTTTCCTGATATGCAGCCTAAACCTCCCCTGGCACAACTTCATACAGTTCCCCTGGGCCCTGTCACTGGTCACCACAGAGAAGAGATCAGTGCCTGCCCTCCTCTTCCCTTTCTTCTCTAGGCTCCAACTCCAATGCGGTCTCCCCTCAGTCTCCTCTTCTCTAGGCTGAACAACTCCAGCTCCCTCAGCTGCTCTTTGTATGGCTTCCCACTAGACTTTTCAACATCTCTGTGTCCCTCAGAGGAGTGATGCTCTCTAACAGCTTTATATCTTTCATTATGGTACCCAAAATTGCCCCCAGGACTTGAGGTGAGGCCGCCCCAGTGCAGAGCAGAGTGGGACAATCCCCTCTCTCGCCCAGCTGGTGATGCTGTGCCTGATGCAGCCCTGGATACAATAACTCTCCTGGCTGCTAGAGCACATTCCTGTCTCACTGGTACAATTGTAACTTGAAAACAGTTAAAATACGGGATTGAACATGAGAGAGACTCAATTGACTCATTTTTGTAAGACGTTGGTTTGGCTCTTTACTCAGTTGATTCAGTGATGTAGTGCCTTCAGACTTCAAATTATAAATCTTCCTCTTTAAAATTATAGTTCTGAAAACATGCTTGATCATATTTATTTTGTAATTCTTTGTAAAGGAACACAGATTTAGACAAGCTTTTGAAAGCAGAAATAGGAAAAGCTCCCCTCCTGTCTACACCCAGGAAAAGGCTGCATACTTAGGTTATCTATTGACAGACACGATAAACAAATCTCCCCCCAGCTGTTCTATATGCAGCTCTGTTTTATTCTTGGAAAAATAAATTATGGTAGATATTGAGAACACTAACTTTTAAATAAAATATTAGGTACAGGCAGCTTATTGAAACACATTTGGTTACAAGTGGATTTTTATAACTGCTTAGAATTGATATATTTTAATTTCTTATACTGTCACACCCTCTTAAAATTATTATTTTGAAGCAATCACTTTTATGTTAGCCATGACCTACTTTCTGTTAAGATGAGTACCTTGGGTGTCTATATCTGGTGCCTATTTCACAAGCCTTATTCTCATAGAATAATAGATGTTATCTAGATGCTTTCAGTAAAGCTTTTCCACTTTGCTTTACTCTGCCTAGGTGAATAAAAGATTTCATTATATTTTTCAGGGAGACGAGTGAGGTGGGGGAGGAAGGACTTAATAGGGAATTCATACTGTTCTTTAGTGAGATAATTATTCTCTATAATTCTTAGGTGTTTTTCTTCATTGGACCATTAAATATCTTCTGTACTGCAGTGGAAGAAAAGAAACAGTAGCAGAATCACCAGTGAGTATGAACCGGAACACAAATAATAAAACCTTAGCAGCTGCTACAATGTGGATTTGAAACACATTGAGGAACTTGCAATCACTCTTGTTAGTAAGGAAATACGGAAGTCTTGACATTTAAAACAGTGACTTTGTGTCACATCCAGGTACACTTTGCAGTACAGAGGTGTGTAGGGTTGTGCTTAAGAAGATGGACAGGGAAATAATCACTAACAATACTGGAGAGGGTTGGCACTTTGTTTTGCTAGCTGCTGTTTAAGCATATAGCAGGTTTATTCCCCCAAAGACCTGCTGGCATGCTCTAATCTAGGCACAAGTTTGCAGCTAACTAAGCTGAGAACAAGATTTGATGGACTTAGATCTAAGTGAGGTTTCCATACAGAAAGCTCAGCAGTTTAAGAGAAATCAAACAGGCATTCTGAGGCTGCGTCATTGTTATAACTTCTGAATTTTCAGGTTTTCCTTTCCCCCTCCCATTGCTGAAATAAGACTCCTGATGGTCTGGCTCTCTCCTTCTTGGAGACTCTCCTGGCTGCCTTTGTTCACGCTCTGGCGCCGCTTCCATTGAATGCCTCTGCTGAAAGTGCATTTCTACTTCTTGAGTACACCTTGTATCAGCTGCAGCTTCTCTTCCCTTGTCTGATGCCTTCTTACACTGTCTCCTCTCACACTCCGCTCCTGAATGCTTTTTCTGGGCTTGGAGCACAGCCACAAATCAAGCCTTAAAGCAAGCAAGGCAGTTGCCATGAATAATAAAGGAGTTTGCAGCATGACCTAAAACATATTGAGTAAGATCTTTGGATCAGAAGTTCCTTCTGGATTACTGCTTTAACAGTAGACTGATTTTCTGAAAAAGTGGGAACTGCCTTCAGCAAGACCCAATAGTGGGTAAATAGCAATTTTAATTTTCTCTCAATTTTTATCAGGTGAATGTTAATTTAGTTTCATTAGCTTTTTCTAGTCCTCACAGCACCAATCAATGATGATTTAGAAGCATTAAGGTGAATGCAGATGAGGACAAAAAAAAGAAAAAAGTGGAATATAATAAAAATGCTGTGAACTGGCCCAATTCAAACTAGTTTGTGTTTTTCAGTGTATAGGGATTGTTGGGGAGTTGTTTGGAGAGGTGCTACTTTTTTTAGTTCACAGTAAAAAAAGTACTATGAATGCTGTGACTTCTCTTGTAAGAAAGAAGATTTAAGAAACATACAGAGAGTGGCACATTTGATCTATTCACCAGAATTGCAAACACACAAATCTCTTGGCACATATTTTCCAGAGGGTTTTTTGATTGAGGCAGTTACATAATTTCAAACAGAGATGAGAGAATTTCTGAACTGCAAGAAAGCTTTATTTCTGTATTATTTTAAATCCACAGATGAGCTGTCAGAATAAAAAAAAATGTACTCTTCAAAAGAGTGTGTATTTGATGAATTTGGAACTGAAAAGGAAGAAAATTTTTTTAATAAATTTGACATTAGAGCAGGATAACTTTAACTTGCACACAAATTTTCTTTGTCCTTAATTGATAATAGCTATGAATTTTTGATTTTTTTAAAAATTTTCTTTGAAATGAAGAGTGGATCTATAAAACTACTGATCTTGAAACCCTAACTTAGCTTACAGTAGTTACGGTAGTGAGATACTAGGCAAAGATCACAAGAAAATCTGTTCCTTTAAACCGTGGCACAAAAGGTTATAAAGAAATTACATGCAGATCTGAAGCTTTTTGACACATAATCCCGTGCTTTTGCCTTTCATTGTGGTCTAATACTAGATAGTTTATTATTCTTTACTTGCCATTTTTATATCCCTTCTCACTGGATTTATTTTCCTGATGACTTTTTTTGTATCTTCAAATGAATACAACCAAAACACAGGACAGACATTTCTTGTACTTCTCTCTGATCTTACAGTTCTAAGAAATACAGGGGGTTTTGTTCCCTTTCTCCTTCCCTCCCTCTTTTTCAAAGGCCCGTGATTTCAGAAGCTAAGGAAAAATACTTACAAATAAAACCTCTTCACCAACAGACACATTTTCCCTGTTCCATTCGATGACATCAATGAGATTGCATAGACTTATCTCAGAGTGCACCACACGTGAAATGTATTTCTCATCCCCTTCTTTCTGGTAGGCAAGAGTCAGAAGAGCAAATGAGAAAGACATTTAAATCATGGGGCGCTAGAAGTGTCTGAGAGTCCTCGTTCAAGGGAAATTAAATGCAGCAGCCCCACTTCTGTTCATTCTCACAATCTTCAGTCCAGAGTTTACCTTAAAAAGAGAAACAATAATAAGTAAGATAGTACTGGGTCATGTGAAGATAACTTTGTTCGCATTGTGCTAATACTAAGGGTTAAAACTAATTTTTACAGCACTTCTATCATGAATCATGGGTTTAAGGAATACATTGTGTCATGAATTTTTTCTGCCTGGGTGTTTAAGTAGGCCTACATTTCATGCTAGAGAAGGACATACCCATCTGTGTAGGAGAAAGAAGTTTCACAGAAGGAGGCACTTCAGCAGGAGAAAGGATGCTTCAACAAAGAGCTTCAGGGGCAGCTGAAATGAAAAGGGGTGTTTTTCATCCAGGAGACAGATTCAGCTAAGAAAGCGTGAGTGATTCATTAAAAAACAGTTCTCATGTAGCAGCAGAACAGCAAAGCAGTTCTGGGCCTAGTGTGACTGCAGAAGCTGAGTAGCTGTTGATTTAGGTTTAGAGTAAGGTCAAGATCTGCATAGAGGAACAATGCATATTGGTGAACATGTGGCTTTGTGAATCAGTAAAATCCAAGAAGCAAAGAAGTAGGGAAAAAAGCTCTTCATCATACAATAGACAGTAATTGGTTACAAGGACATACAGGTGCCCTATGAACTCCTTTACATTGCTGAGGCTTTCAGCAGATACTCTAGGGACTTTATGACAGAGGAAATGAACCTTGAATCAGCTCTATTCCAATTCCAATCACCCTTTTATAGAAAATAAATGTGAAAAATATTGGAGAACTTGAACAGAATAAAATTCTTGTGAATCAACATAATCTTCTAATAGCAAATTTGCTTCAAGAAATTCTCAGAATACTTGAGCTGTTTTCCACAGGTCTATTTGTTTTGTCACTACAGAAATGAAAAATAATCTCACCTTGTCAGAAGCATGGCATATGGAATTCATAAAAAAAGAAAAAAAAGAAAAGAAAATCCAACAATATTTTATGTTGAAGTAGATATTTAACACAGTGGAATTGTGTCTCAGCTAAAAAAATATGTGGAAACGAAATAGATCAGCTATGTAAATACTCAGTTAGCTTTGTTTACAGTTAAATTACAGTGTGAGAACTATTACTGGTTATTTCTGAGTAGTATTGACAGTAAATCACTTAGGACATAACGAGGAAAGTGGCAGTGTAATTTTCTAACATGCCTAAATCTGCACAATAACTGATGCAAATTCTGCAGCACTCCACATTTACCCAAATGTAAGGATCTTTTGAAATAATGTTACAGAGAGCTCATTTTGCCGAACAGGGACTTGGCTTTCACTTATTGAAACAAAATTTCAAGAATTCCATTGACAGTAGTAGGGGAAGGCTTTGGGCCTTACAGAGAGTTTTATTGAAAAGGACTTGCAAAGGGAGACTTGGAAACATTCTTCTTTCCTTAAATCAGGCAGATGCCTTTATTGTTATTTATAAGAGCCAGAGAAAACCTTCATATTTCAGCCTTTCTTTCAGCTTGATAACACCATATAAATGGGATATATAATTGATATTTTCATTGTTTGCTTAATGTTAAGTAAAATTAAAAGCAAACAGAGTGGTGTATAACATCAGCGTTATGTAAGAACAGCCTGCAAACAGTTGTGTAGCTACAGCAAGATCCCAGACAGAGAAAAGGACTGGATTTGTGCATTGCAGACTTCTCTGTTCCATCCCAAAGATACAGCCAATATACCTGTCATTTCAGTGGTCACCAGGCCACATCCCATGTGATCTGAGATCTCATCTTTAGAAAATCACTGAAGTTGTCTTGATTAATTCTAATTATTTTCCCAATCAGTTAGCTGTGTCACTAATTATCTTAATTTGTTATACTTTTTATTTGATTGCAGCTGTCTAAAATTTCCTTTTAATCTGTTTCTTTCATCTTTTTGTTCGACTTTTGCTTTTATTTTCTCTTTCTTTGATGATACTTCTTTCTGCAACCCCATCATTCAGTGTCTTCTCTTCCCTTGCCATTTTTCTCATGTTACAATAACATTGCTTCACTCTTTTCTGTCATTTCCAGTTATTTCATTGTACCTAGGTAACTTAGCTGGCTATTTCCTACTGACATTACCAGCCAGTGTCACTGCACAGCTTACTCAAGGTTCAGTGTTGAACTATTCTGTGTGTAAAAATTCCTATGTTTTATCAAAATTTCCTGCATTGCAAGTTGTGCCCACTGTAGAATTTCTTCTTTTCAATATGCACCTCTGAGAAAAGTCAGGCACGATTTTTCCCACATTCTCCTGCTGGGTAACTGAAGAGATATTTGATCAAAATTAGCCAATGCCTGTAGCAATGGATATTTTCAAAGAACTACTTGTGAGCAATTTACAAATGTGCTTTGGGGAATATTTTTAGCAATAAAATATATATAGAAGTAATCTTATCATTTCTTGAATATATTTCCCCCCTAATGTTTGGAGAATGTATTGAATGTTTTGTTTAAATGATTTGGTCTATGCATTTTGTAAGCACTTCTGTAGGATTGCTGCTTTTACAGCAGGAAGAGATCATGTGTCAACAGCTTGCAGCTGCTGAATGCTAGTGCTCATCCTAAACACAGTTTTAGAATTTCAACACTGAAATGAAAACAAAGTTTTAGAAGTGAGACGTGAGTGACAAGCAGTCATTTAGATACGAGTATCACAGCTTAACAGCTTGCAGTATTTAGCTTTGAAACAGAATGGTTTGCAAACTTGCTTTACACCATTTCTGGCCTCCCTTCTCTGACGTGTCCAGAGAAGGGCAACAGAGCTGAGAAGGTTCTAGAAGGTAAGTCCTATGAGGAGCAGCTGAGGAAGCTGGGGATGTTTAGCTTGGAGAAAAGAAGGCTCAGGGAAGACCTTATCACTCTCTAAAACTCTGGGTGTAGCCAGGTGGGGGTTGGGCTCTGCTCAGAGGTAACAAGTGACAGGCTTCAAGCTGTGCCTGAAGAGGAGGTTCAGGTTAGATATCAGGAAGAATTTCTTCCCAGAAAGGGCTGTTAAGCATTGGAATGGGCTGTCCAGGGAGGTGGTGGAATCACCATCCCTGGAGGTGTACAAGAAACAACTGGATGTGGCACACAACGCCATGGTCTGGTTGACAGGGGGTGGTTGGCAAGAGGTTAGATCCAATGATCTCAGAGTTCTTTTCTAACCCAAATAATTTTGTGATTCTGGGGTTCTCCTGCTATTGCAGATAGCTTTCCAATCTCACCAAGGTGAACACTGGACTAGAACCTCCAGGGATGCTGTTCGCTGGTTTACTTGTGAGATAACTGGCCCTGTGAACTATACAGCATATCTATGAGGAATATTTTTCTATCTGAAAGGAAAGAAAATGAACAGCTGACATCAGGTTACATCATGTTACTTCAGTTAATTCCTCAAGGGATGTGTCTGAAGCTTGCAAGCTGCTCTCCCTCCTTTCCTGAGTAAGTAAAGAAATGAATCTTGGAACTCTCTTAATGGCAAGTCACAGCTTTCAATTACACTTTCTTGTGGATGGTGGAGTTTCCTCACATTCATGAACTGAGCTAAGCTGAGTTTTGTGTCAGTAACATACACAAAGTGCTAAATTGTATTTTCAGTTTTGAGGAATATAATTTAAAGAAATGATGGACATTATTTCTTTGATCATTCCCCATATGAAGAAATTTGTATATATACATATTGAGTATAACATGTAGGAGGTCTATTTTTAAAATTTTGCTCAAGTAAAATTATATTATCAGATAGAGATGAGCACATTTCGAACAAAAAATTTGATCCTAGTGAGGTCCATAATCTTGCAATTTGCGTTTTCTTGACATTTTCTGTACTGTGGGTGCTAATTTCAGCAGTTCTAATTCGTATGGAAATTAATTTTCGTTTTGATTCACACATACAGAAGTTAGCATTAGACTGTGCTATTATCATTCAGTCATTCAAAAGCTGATAGGCTCAATGGTGTCACATTGTCTACCTTTCTAAATTACTGTGACACAGGTCTTATTCTTTCCCAGCATATTTTTCTCGTTCCTCTTCCTTTGCTTTTCTTAAATCCTAATATGGCCCTCATCATAGAAATATTTATGAATTAGCATGTATAGTCTCTTCCTTTTCATATTTTTTCCTTCTAACTTCATAATTTTTAAGACTGTTTCTTAAATGCTTCCAATTTGATCAACTGCCCACCAAGTATAAGTTGCGCTGAGCAATGGAAGACACCTCAGCATAAAAAAATAGTATGTGAACAATCCTACAAAATAAGTGATTTTGTTTGAAATGCAACAGATGAAGTAGGTTGATTTACCAAGGAGAAACTTGGTTAGGTGAGAATTGACCCTACTAGAGAGAAGAGAATACACCTTGAGGCATCTGGGAAAAAGAAATCAGACAGTACAAAGGTTGCTGTAGTACAAGGCATCTTTCCCCTCCACCAAGAAATTCAGTGTTCTCTCTGAGGACTTCTGGTTTGGCGGGATAAATTGTGCCAAGGAATATTTCATATGGCGTTAGAATTTATGGCATCATGATCCAAATGTTAAACAACATGTAATCCTTGAAGTGATGGCATTTTCCCAGGATGCAAGAGATATCACTGATCACTGAAAGAGAGGAACAGCTATGTCTCCCTTAAGGTATATCACAAAATTACAGAATGCTTGAGGTTGAAAGGGACCTCTGGAGGTCCAACCCCACTGCTCAAGCAGGGCCACCAAGAGCCAGTAGCCCATCACAGTGTCCAGAGAATTTTTTGGTGTCTCTAAGGAGAAAGACTCCACAAACTCTTTGCACAAGTCATGCCTGTGCTCAGCCATCTGCAGAGTAAAAGTTTCCTGATGTTTAGAGGGAACATCCTGTGTTTCACTTTGTGCCCATTGCCTCTTGTCTTGACACTGAGCAGCACTGAATAAAGCCTGGTTCCATCCTCTTCACACTCTCTCTTCAGGAATTTACATACATTTATAGGATACCTCTTGAACCTTCTCTTCTCTATGTTTTGTTCCTTCTCGTAGTTAGCGGATACATAAAAAATTGGTTACATTAACTGTAACAGTTTTATTATCTTCCTTTTTTTTCCCCCAAGTTCAGCTTAATAATTTTTCCTGTGTTAGGCACCACATAAGTGAAGGCTGTAACACTCCTGAGTGACTATCAGAGGACAGACTGACATCTTCTGCTGTTTGCCTGAAAGTGCTAAAGACGATTGAACATCATTGCCATGCTGAGGCTTGTATGTGAACTCCTAAATGCTCAGCAGCCAGGTTTGACATTTTACAATAAATATTGTAAGAATATTTGTAATTATCAAAATAATGCAACATGGATAACAATTCTAGGTAGCCTGGGTTCATGAGTTCTACATGGATATTAAATTTTCTTTTAAATGGAAGTGTCATTGGTAGCACCAATAGTGCAATTTACCACTTCCTTTTCTGTAAACTGTTTTGGTTTGCTACAGGATGATATTTTGATTAGGAAGCCAGGTGATACAAAATCAATAGAAGAGTTCATACAGATTAAACACTGCCTTTTTCACTGATGTTTGTGATGTCTTTAAGAAACAGTTCTTGACCTTTTGCTATTTAATATTGTTATCAATGACTTGGAGGAAAACAAAACCGTTATTGATTGAATTTATAAAAAATGCACACACACAAAAAGGAATGTCAAAAAAATGGTAGTATTCAGCAGGGATACGTAGGTGGTTTTTAAGTGTAGAATAAATATACAATTTGCAGCTCAGCCAAGTCATATTCTGGTCTAGCAAAGTGTGAATAGAAGCCACATTTTGCAGCTACAAATGTCTTGAAGAGAAGATGCTTTTAAAAAGGTGCAGGAAGTCACACCAAGCACGAACACTCAGTACAACTCCACATTAAAAGGCGAATGTGAGACAAAAACATGAGAATATTGAGTAGAAATGAATTGTTCTACTTCTCCTTAGGTGCCTGCTGCTTCTGTTCTGAAATCCAGAGTTCAAAAATTGCATTGATAAATTGGAGACAATTTATTAAAGGGCTGTGAAGGATTCAAGGAGCTCAAATTATGAATTTAGCAAAGGAAATTGTGTCTGTAGTACTCCTAGTGCTACAGAGCTGAATGTTCAGCAGAGTAGACTATTGTGCTCTCAGGCTTTCTTTGCTTTGTTATGGGATGTCCCACCAATTCTCTGTCCTTGCTAAGGTGCCTGGTACAGGCATTGGTGTCCCTTTCCAGATGTGGCAGCTCAGCTGTGAGATGCCTTGGTTCCAGGATCACCACAGACTACCTGTAATCTCGACATGTTGTTTACCTGGCTTTGAAATAACCATAACATGCTGCCAACAGGCTTGCAGAGGTTTTGGGCTGAGTCATTTTGCTTTACTTAGTACACAGTGTCAGTTCTTGGAAAAAAACCTTAAAAATCAGAGGGGGTTTTGTTTGGCTTTTTTCCTCTCCTTTCTCAGAATTCACAAGGAGTGGTGCAGCGTAACCAGAACCTGTTTGGAACATTGGATGTGTCTTAAATGTGCTGCCTGGTTGTTCATGTCCTTTGGTGTCATTCTACTCATTTCCTTCTAATTTATTTAGTACAGCAGAGCCGTACCTCTTCTTGATTATGTTTGGGAGTGTTTGGGGGTGTTGCAGAGAGGGAAATGCAAGCTCTGGACATACCTCTAAGCTTTTGATGCACCCAACCTTTAATTCCTTCTATCAAAACCAGTCAAGGGCAATGGAGTTATGGCAGGATCACAGAGCAGTTGAAAGGTTCACTAATTCTGCGGGTGCAGCAATTCCCAGACACAAAGCCAAACACTCACCTACACATATTGCCTCTCACAAGGAAGAGATTTCTTGTTTTTCTCCTCGTTCCCACTGTTTGGCCAAGAAGACTGTTCTGGGATTCAATGGAACTGTGACATTCCCATGAGGCTCTTTAGGGGTTTTGTGTCTGACAAAAGCTTACTGAACAAACCAAATGCCCTTGGGTGCTGCTGCTGCTACTCTGCCCCGTGTCATCCTTGCACATCCCCTCATACTGTTCCTGGTTCTCTGGATCATCCCAGACAAATGGGATCAATCTGGCCAACCATTAGCTCTTGTTCCTGGGCAGATCCTTGGTGGCTTTTCCCCAGTGTCGTCTAAACAATGAGACAATTTTGTGACGTTCAGCCACCTGGTCCTGTCAAGGAGGTTGTGGGAATGGGACATCTCCACAGTGAGAATTCAATATTTAAAGAATTACTTCTTAAAACTGACTGAGTGATGAGATCATCAGGCATCTTAAACTAGTGGATCTCTTGTTAATTTGACAGTTTGCATAGAAAGATTGTTTTTAATTTCTGTGCTGTTCGTTTGCTTCCACTTTAAAATGTTTTCCCAATTTGTTGATTTTAATTCTATGGCATTTCATCTCAGAATTTCTCCTCAAAACTGAGGTGCAAAGTTTCTAAAGAGAAGTAGAAAACCAGATAGTGAAGTGAAATTTGTCTATATGTAAGGATTCCATGGCAAAAACCAGAATTCACAAACTCCACATTGATTCTCCTACTCGTTAAGTGTGATTTTATTACAGTTGACAGGAAAGCATATAACAAAAATATTGAGAAGATTCTCAAATACAGCAGGAAATTTTATAGTGAATTACGGCATATGGAAATTGTAGATAGACATATTCCATTTAGGAATAATTCACATTTAAAAATGTTAGAACAATTTATATTTCAGTTCATCCACAGAAGTTAAATCAAGAAAGTTATATGACCTATATAATAGAAGCAGGCAGATGATGTGATTATAATTGTCCCCCTCTGCCCTGTAAAGTCCATGAATCCATGAAATAAATGAAAGAGATACTGGAATATTTTGTCATATTTCCTGTTTTATCAATAGTGTCAAGTCCAATTTCTCACAAATGATGTCCTACTAACCATAGTGTCAGCAGAAATGAACCATCCCCACAGTTACCTGCCCACTGCTTTCCCTCCCTCTCCAATTCATATCCTAGATCTGTAAATGGAACAATTCGGTTTTGAAAAGATAATAAGGTTAAATCACCTATACGTATTCAATTTAAGTTTAATATTTAAAAGTAAAATGACTTTTCTTCAGTATTTAAAAAGCATTTGTAAATATGTGAGAATAAATTGCATCGGGTTTCAGCCTATTTCACACCTCCAAAACTTCAAAGTTGGTACTCACCCAATTCACTGAATTCCTTGTGTTGGGCTGCAGAACCTCCCCATCCTCATGTCAGGAACAGCAACAGCAGGAGGGAGGGCCATCCTTTGACCAAATACTTGTCTGATTTTTATTATTCTGTAGCTTTTCTTTGCCCGAAGCAGTAGCCACTCATTCATGTCTTTGATATGGGATCCAAGGACTGAAGAGGGGCTGCAGTTACCCGCCAGGAACAAATGCTGCTCCAGAAAGCAAGTGCCAAACAGGGGTCTGCTAAATAAATCTCATGGAGAAAGCAGGAGAACTGACAGATTTCCCTCCTGCCATACAGAGCTTTTAGTTCTGCCTGTCTTGACCTGCTGAATGATAGGCAATCACTCCTTTGCTGTTTTAGAACTTCTCTGTTTCATCTGTCAGCTGTAAGTGACCACAGCCCTCCAAGAAGCGTTCCTTTCCCTAACCTGTTTCCATGGAAAACTATGTTTTGGGGATAGAATCAGCAAAGTGTTTAGAGCTATAAAAAGAGTTCCTTTAGTAAAATGATTAAATAAATTCTTATCACCTTCTATATGTTTTAGTTAGAAGTAAAAATGTATTTTCAAATTTGATTTTACAAGCTGATGGTTGTACAGTGAGTTCAGATTTTTTCTACAATTATGTAATTTTATTGATAAATTAACCTAATAATCATACAACTGAAGCATGTAGTAAAACCAAAGCATTAAATAAAACTAATGAAGAACCTCATCTTACTCAGTTAAAATAAATCCAAGGATTTATTTTTCTTTCATTTTAAAATTTCCGTAAGGAATAATCTAATCTAACTTAATGCCTAAATTCTCATTGCTGTCAATAGACCTTAATTTTGCAAATGTATTCCAGAAAACATGTAGAAGTTAGAGACTTCCTACCACTTTTAATTTAATTTTCATGTAATAAAATAAAGGATCCAACTTTTTCTAATTTTCAGCCCGCTTGCAGGGCACACATTGATTTAGGCCCGTGTTCTGGTTGCTCTGGCTTTTCAAATCTCAGTGGGAATCATTTTAATCTATTGTTAAGAATGATTAAATCACAGAATCTTAGCATACTGAAATGCGTTAAATTAGCAAGAAGAACAAAGCTGTCGTTGTTAAACAGATAACCTGTGAGCTCTGTGGCACTCTTTTATTTATGGACTTCGTTACTCACAGTATGACTCTGTACAGTACAAAAAGCATTTTCTCTAAAGATTAAATTTCAAAGACTTACGTATCTGTAACTGAAGAAAAGCATTTCGTCTCTCCAGGTACACATTCCTGAGAAAGATTAATAAAGCAGGAAAAAAGATCCTCTTCATAAGAGACCACACTCTAGACATCTTGTATATGCATCACAATGTTCTGCATCAGAGGAATGGGAAGGAAATAAAATCCTGTCCCTGGAAATTGGTGTATAAACAGTAACTGTCCAGAGTCCCAAGAAGCATAAATAAATGTGCTAATCTTCGCTGGAGTTAGTGGTACTGTGCCAGTTTAGGCTGGGTGTGGATCTGATCCCTTAGCATTGAAACAATTCATCTCCAGTTACCGAAGTAAAGAGAAATCTAAAGAACTCTCCACAAAAAAAAAAATCCTTTAATCTCTCCATGTAGCTGTCATTAATATCCTTTGCAGCTCATAAAAGTTGTTTATGATTTTTGAATACATTGATTTTTGAAAGAATATATTTAGCATTAGCTTTCCATTTGTCAGAGTCATGACTCATTTGACATATCAGGTAACAAAACCTCAACAATAAATCAGAAACTCTGTGATAAAAGTGCCAGAAAATGCATGGTTTGTATATGAGCTGATGCTTCTAACCTCATAACATTTCTCTGAAAATATCTTTAAAATATAGTTTTATACTTCCTTTTTTTTAAGGTTTACTGCTACTTGTTAACATTCCACATGAATACTGTCCTGGAAAACCGTACTCTTTTGTTTGTGTATGCTTTTATAAAAAACTGGATTCATAGAAGAACCTTCATTTGAGGCTTGGGTCAAGAAGCAAATAATATTTGTTTTGGATTTTTTCCAATTGTTAGTTTTCTTTACCAGAAACCATGTCACTGAATAAGCATCCTAAATGTTAGGATTTTTTTAAAAAGCACAAGAAAGCAAACCTTACAAAAATGTCTTTAAATAAATATAATTTATGTAAAAAAATTTATTTAGGAAAAATGTACAGATGTAAACTTCTGATCCTGTTCTTCCTATGCCATTTATTTGTGAAGCTACCCAGATCCTATGGATTCGTTTTTGTTCACTGCTCCAGAACTAACTAAACACACTACTTCTGCTACTACAATTGATGGGCAGCGTAAGGTGCAGGAAATATTTCACGTGCATTTGTGTGTGCACGTGTGTTCAGTCTGCGTGGGCACTGCTGAATCTGTCATGCTCCTGGAAATGTATGGGAAAGAGAAGAAAGGAAAGGATGGAAATGGAACTTTACTGCAAATTGCAGCACTGACCAAAGGGAGCTCTGAGTCATGCTGAAGAGTTCCGTCCAATGAAAATTCAGTGCAAAATACAGGAACAGAACTAAGAGTCACATTTTGTGACTCTTTATGTATTGGGTTTTTGATTTTTTCTTTTTTTCCACTGGCTTGAAGAATTTAAAATTTTGGAACTAGATGATCTTTAAAGTCCCTTCCAACCCAAACCATCCTTGTGATTCTAAATACCTTTCTGCACCGAGGTGCTGCTTTTGGACAAATAAGTCTGTGTTTCCTTCTACCTCTTCAGATTTGCAGCTGCTGAACCCCAAGTTTTAGAATTATTTCCCTTAAAGACAGACCTTGAGAAGATACGGGTGATGTTGCATAAACAAAATCCTTTGATTTTGCAAGTCCTATGAGAAACAGCTGAGGAAGCTGAGGTGGTTTAGATTGGAGAAAAGGAGGCTCAGGTGAGACCTTATCACTCTCCACAACAATCTGAAAAGAAGCTGTAGCCAGGTGGGGGTTAGGCTTTTCCACCAGATAACAAGTGACAAGTGGACATAACTGTTTAGGGGATGTTCAGGCTGTACCTCAGGAAAAGTTTCTTCATGGAAAGGATGGTTAAACATTTAAATGAACTGCCCAGAGAGGCTGTGGAGTCACCATCCCTGGAGGTTTTCAAAAAACACCTGGATGTGGCACTCAGTGTTCTGGTCTAGTTGACAAGGTGGAGATCAGTCAGAGGTTGGACTCAATGGTGTTGGAGGTCTTTTCCAACCTAAACAGTTCTGTGATTCTTTTCCATGAACCTGTGATATCCAGTGACAGGTGGGTAACACTCAGGGCACTGTTGTATATTCAGCAGCTTTAGCTGTTCTCAGCTTTAAACAGAAGTGATCTATTTTGCAGTAACTTTATGACAATTCAACTGTGGTCGCAGAAACATCTGACTGGGAAACGTAATGAGGTGCCAGGGTGTTACAGTCCAGTTTTTAAAGTTATTAGAAATGCCTCTGCCTGAATTAAGGTGCAAACAAGACTGTATGCCAAAGTCAATAGTATGGGTTTTATTTGATAGTAAATATGAGAGAGAGGAGAAGAAGAAAGAGAAAGAAATAGAAAAGTGGTGGGGGGACAGAAAGGGAATGACAGAGACAGATTAAAGAACATATCACCCCTCCTTGGATCCCAGTGATGTTCCATTAATCCTCTCCACCTGGTCTTCTTGGTGGGGAGGGTCCCCCAAAAGCATAGAATCCAATGGATTAATATATGCTCAGGCCAGGNGTTGGGGTTTCCACAGCTGGGCCAGTTCGTGTAAGGAGGATGGGTGTTCACTGCCTCTGACCAGAGTTTACACCACACACACAAAACCTCCTCCTCCCCCTGCAGTTGCAGAGGAGTCTGTGAAGAGCTGGCTTCTGTAGGCTGTGGTCTCCCCCACCCCAAACCCAGCCAGGGATGATTCTCTGCTGGGTTTGGCTTTCTTGTGGATGCATTCCTTTCCCTCAGCCTTGTTTGTTTCTCCCTAGACCTGAGATGATTGAACAATAGTGTCGCCTTTATCTTATCTAGGTGGCTTAACTCACAGTCCAAAGTTCCAGCCAGGCATCTTCAAGGAGGGGTGGGCTTCTGTGGTTGTAGCTTCTTTATGCAGTTTTTTTTTTTGCTATAATGGGCAAAACTCTTTCATACGATATTTCAGTCATGAAGCATTTCAATCTCTGACACAGGGATGCAAATTTCTTAAATGACTAAAACTATCTGTGGAAAGGAGCCTTTGATAACTTCCCCATGGTCCAATGAGGAAATCAGGGAAAGTGACCAAAAGATGAATCAACTGATGATTCAAACCCCTACAATCCACAACTAACAACACTCACAGCTGCAATTTCTTCACTTTGGCTATGTCAGTTGCATCTACTGTGTAAGGATAGAATAGCATAAAGCTAATGTACTACATATCCTGAGCCATTATATTAGAATATTTTAAAATGAGTTTTACAACCTAACAATAGAGTTTTGGGGTAGTATTTTGTTGTTAATGCCATTTATATTAAAAAATAGCCCAGACAGGGTTATCTGGTAGGACAGGCAGCTTTACAGAATGCCACAACTGGCCTGAGTTTGCTACATGTTCAACTGACCTGATCTTGAGAGACATCAAGGCATTTCTCCCAGTGTAGTGTTGTATCATCCAACATCAGTGTGGTGACCTGACATGCAACAAACCTCTAAAATACAGTTCATGAGGAAAAACAGCAGAAGCTGTCAGTCCACTTAAACAGAAACCACATCAAAGTAGCTAGGGTGACTTTGGCAGACAGTCAAATAATGGTAATTTTCTCATTTTTGTCACTTTCTGTCATTTCGTTCTGTCACTCTCTAGTAAGCTCTGTATGTGTAGCAGAGTACTGCAGTAAGACCTTAGTTCAGCAGCATGTTTGAGGCATAATTAGCATTGATTGGAATAATTCAAACTAAAGAGTATTCTTGAAGGTAAGGAAGTGCTTTCCCTGAAGACCTAAATTTTTGGAGTATCATTTGGCAGGTACTTTGCTATTTCCTTTTTTGGTCATCTGCTCTTTTGAATCTAAACTAAGTATTTTTGAAGCTGAATTAAATCTAGACACTTCACTAGAGAGGATGCCATACAAGGAGCAGCTAAGGTCACTTGGCTCAGCCTGGAAAAGAGGAGACCGAGGGGAGACCTGGTAGCTGTCCACAGCTTCCTCATGAATGGAAGTGGAGTGGCAGGCACTGATTTTTACTCTGTGGTGACCAGTGACAGGACCCAAGGGAACTGTATGAAGTTGTGTTGGGGAGGGGTAGGTTGGATATTAGAAGAAGGTTCTTCAGCCTTTGGTGGCTGGGCACTGGAACAGGATCCCCAGGGCAGCAGTCACAGCACCAAGCCTTGACAGAGTTCAAGAAGCTTTTGAACAAAGGTTTCAGACACATGGTGGGATTCTTGAAGCTGTTCTGTGAAGGGCAGGAGTTGGACTCAATGATCCTGACGGGTCCCTTCAAACTCAGGATATTCTATGATTCCATGATTTACAGAGAGATTCAAGCATGGCCCATTGCAGACTCCTTTAGGCCAAAGGACTTCCAGAGCAGTAAAGGATAGATAATCTTTATACTGGCATTCTACAGCAGAGGGAAATTCAGACAAGTTCAGCAAAGCTTAGGAGAGGAGACTCTGTTTAAATTGCATTTGATTGCAGAGGCACTGTTAGTCTATCATTGAAGCCAGGAGAGAACAATCTCTCTCTGCATAGTAGGAAGAGAATGGAAAGATCACCATATAAATACTGTACCATTATCTGATGCTATTATCCAGACCCTTCCATCCTGTGGTGCTCTCCCTATGTGTCAGGTCAGCTTACATGATCTGAATGTATTTAGGGCTTTTAGAAATGTTAGCAGAGTTCTCATTGGAATTGTATTCTTCTAGCTGACCATAAAAGCTCATTCTGAAAGTTCATGAAGCGTTGATAAGCACCAAAGTTCATAAAAATGAAAGAACACATTTTTTTTCCTGAAATTATTTCTCATTGCTTCTCAGTATTTGTGAACCAAAACGGCTACACTTTGCTCCTTAGTACGGTTGATTAAATCCAATTTAAGAACATTTTTGTTCTAGTGTTTCCTCAAAGATTTTTACACTAAGAATGATAAATAGACATATGGAGTTATTAGAGAAAGATCTTGTCTCAAATGAATTTACAGGACAGGTAAGTACAGTGCGAATTTCACTAGGATGACCAGGTTTTTCTACAATATTCAGGCAGAGCTTGTTAAAAAATTACTGTCCAAATTAATACCAATGAAGAAAAGATGCGATAACACTAAGCTCAGAAGATAGATGAGATGTTATACCTAAGGTTATCTTAGATAAGGGGTTTTATTTATTATGTCTTGTTAAAGTCATGGTCCTGCCCAAGGTAAATTTCTCAACTAATAAAATTATGGTGCTTGAATTTCAGAGTGGCCTAACATTCACATTACACAGCATCCATCTTTGGCTGGGAGACTGGATGTACAATATTTATTGTGCAGTATAAACCCATCTTATATCAATTAGGTCTGAACTTCATTACTGCTTGATGATAATGTGATGGTTTATTGTATGTGTTATTGTCTAGGTACCAAAAGTTCAGCTGTTTACTTCTTCACTATTTTAGTGAAGAAATTAAAGACTTAATGGATAATTTCAGGGACTAAACTTTTTTTTTTCTTACTGTTGCTTTCTCCAGGCCAAAAGCAGTTAAATCTGGCAGAGCTACTTTATTGCACTACTGGTTTTGGTAGCAGGGATGCTGCAGGGGTGAGTCTTGTGAGAAGGCACCAATGTCAGACAAAGCCAGTTCCAGGCAGCTCCAAGACAGACCCGTCACTGGCCAGAGCTGAACCAAACAGTAATAGAGGAATTTCTGACCATAACCTTCACTGCTCATCCCCCTGTGCCACTCAGGACACTAGGAGGAAGCAGATGTGGGAAGAGGGACTTGGGAGGAAGGTGGGTTTAATTTTGTTTCTATCTATCTTACTCTGTTTCAAAATGAAATGAATTAATTTCCCCAGTTCAAGTCTGTTTTTCTTATGGCAATAATTAGTGAGCAATCTCCTTATCTTTTCCAAGTGCTTTTTCACTATATTTTCTTCTCTGCTCCTGGTGAGGGGACCTGATCAAGGGTGACATAGTAGCTTGGTGGGCATCCAGTAGCCTGCAGAGGTTAACTCACAATTAATACCAGGAATTTTGCCTATATTAGAAATTTTAAATTTTTAAATAATAGGCACTGTGCTTTAACCATCTATCACAGGTTAACATACACATACAAATATACATGTATATGTGTGTGGATATATAAAGTGCCAGACAGTGGTATAAACTTGGCAATTTCAAAAGGTCAGAAGTGCTTTGGTGCAATTACACAGAACTAACATACCCCAGGCTGATAGAAAAATTCCTGGCAGCATATTGTGTCTCACTATTCAAATATTATGTCAAGTCGCACAAGGCATACGGAGGACTGTAACACCTTCTGGTTAATGTGTCAAGACTTGTGTCAACACATGCCACATTATTTCCGAATGCAACAAACTTATTGAAAACAAAAAGATATCACTATGCTGTGACAGGCTTGATTCTTTTCTAATGCTCATCCAGTGACCTCTGAATTACTGTAGCATTGGAAATATCCCTTGTTCTGTTCTACTCAACAGTGTTTTTAACATCAAAACAGTTTTATTTTGAAGCACCAGATATTTCTGCAGCTGGTTAAAATGGAGATTTTGACATGAAGGAAGCTGTAAGAAGTAGCTTGTGATTTTGAAGTGTAGAGGGAAATAAGGATATTTAGCCATGGGGACAAAAACAAACTCTAACACCAATGACATTGGCAAAGCTGAAAAGGAAATTTAAATATTTGAGTCAAGCTAGGTTTCTTCCTTTTATATCATGTGTTGGAAAGTGCAGCTGTGCTGTCCACCACAACCTTCAAAATGAGCAGCTGGATAGTTCTGTGAAAGGAATCATAAATAATTAGCGATCATCTCAGTTTTTATAGAATGGAAATTCTGATATTGTTTAAAGCTCTTGTGTGATTATCTCATTATTTTCAAAGTTTTTTTCACATCTCTGCATTTGGTAACTAAGTATAGTTATATTTTAACAAGAGAAAACAAGAGTATACAGGCACTGTTACTTGACTTTGGAAATCCTTAAACCTTTAGAAACATTCACATGAAGGGTTCATGTGGGATAAATTCACAGGAAGAATTTTTTTACTGAAAGGGTTATCAAGCACTGGAACGGGCTGCCTAGGGAAGAGGTGGAGTCACCATCCCTAGAAGTGTTCAAGAAACAACTTGATGTGGCACTCAGTGCTGTGCTTTAGCTGATATGATGGTGTTTGTAAGTGGGTTGAACTGGATGACCTTGGAGGTCTTTCCCGACCTTAATGATTCCATGATTTTCTTTATTGCATCTGGAAGCTGGTAGGGATAACAATGTGGCCCTTTTCTGCCACTGCATTAATCCAAATGATTTCTAGTATTAAATTGCCATGCTTAAAGGAGCAGGCTTATCCTCCTTGCTCCAAGACAGTGTTTGTGCTGTCATACATGCATACAGAAATTTACAGGTGGATTTTTAGCACTGGGCAGTGCCATGTTCTAGTCACCTCCATCTGCCTTAGCCACTGATGCCTCTTGGTGTTGGAACAACCTATCGCAAACCAATTTCATTCTCCTTCAGTTTGCCTCTAGAAAATAACGGTCAACATGAAACATCTTCTTTATATATGTTATACCTTCAACTTCCATCAACACCAGTCTCAGCCACATGCCCATAACAGAGATAATTTATTTTTCAGGCACAAATTGCTACATATTTTCTCCCTGGTGTTCCTTAAAAGACTCTAACTATCAAAGCTACCCAAACATTGTCTATGGTCTTTTCTAAGTTAATCACCTGCTTTCTCTCTGTAGGCCACAGTGAGGATTAGAGTTTTCTTGAAGCCAATTAATCCAAACTGTCTTGGACATGTGTCTTACACAAGGACAACTGTCCCCTTTGCCTCTCCATTGATCACATGGGCACTTAGCAGACTGGTTTCAACCAGGTGTATATCTTTTCATTATCTTGAGTTCAGTGTCAGGGATCTTGCCTTAACTAAGAAGAAAACCAGCATAAGCTGTCAAAGAATTTATCCTGTCACAGTCTGCTCCATCAATATATCCCCTGTTAGTAATTTTTTTAGCAAAACAATATATAGATTAATTTTTAAATTCTGGTTCTTGGAAATAATCAATCTTCCATAACTGTGAAAACTGGGTATATATATGGTGCTACAATTTGCTTTTGCTTTCTTGTAACAATGCACATTTAGGAAAATGACTGGTTTACATGTCACAAAGAGACACTTCCCATAATCACCTTTCTATCACAGTAATCAGTCAATATATTGAAAACCATCTTGTCAGAATGTTTAAACGATCTGATTATTTAATGTGGGAGTGCTGTGAGTGGGAAGAATGCATTGTGACCCTTCAATCTCACTTGTTTAGTCTTTAGCTGTAAGTGATCTCAATGATGTACCATTCTGAAATTTATTGAGACAAAGATAATCGCATAAAGGGGGTTATTTTTGTTATTTTCTATTTACCTGCCTCAGTGAAAATGTAACCTTTTATTAATTATATTTTCATTCCTTATAAGGTTTTCTCCTTAAAAATTAATGATAAAAGAAATTAGATGCTCCCTTCAGTCCTGGAGATGACAAGCATTGCTTTTTAAAAATTCCTTTATTATTATTATTATTTTTTTTTTTTATTTCCAAGGGGCTCTGTAAGGCTAGGATTAACACTTGCCCTTTCCCAATGGAAGCTGTTGGCATTTTCTGCTGCCATGCCTGTTGCCAGGCTCAAGGGAGATGGTGGGAGCACTGCTGAAACAGTGGCAGAAGTGTCAGGCAGAAACAATGCACAATAAAATACAGTATGATTTCCCGCATTTCCCCTCTATTTAATTAATCAAACAACAAAACCAACTTCATGCTTACTTAGTCTTTTGCTCTATTTCAATCTATTTTTCCTCATACAGACAAAGTGGCACTCTGCTCCCAAGAAGTCTCCTGAAGGGGAAAGAGGAAGCAGCAAATGAGCTGATAACAACAGCAGCTGGCTGGGTGATGAGTGGGAGTTTCCTGTCTTTGATAAAAGGCATCGGCAGGCATTCATTCTGATCCAGATTTCAGAAATGCTGTGAATAAGACTCAATAGCTTCCTACAGCTGACTGGAAACAACCTTTCACACACACGAACACAGGGCGTGTAATAGCTCGGGGCTAATGATTCACTGTAACTGAGTTTGCACAGTTTCTCAGTTTTCATGGAATGCAAAATTTAATTTACTAATTTTAGTTTAAGAGGGGTGTTTTGAGGAGCTCTCCTAACTCGAGGACAACCACTTGTCCTGGCTGTTCAGAGACTAATTTGATGCTGAGGGGTGACTGCTGCTTGTCTGGTAAAAGATTATTCCTCTCTTACCTGTGAATGGATCTGTTCTCAGGCTGCAGGTGTGGGCAGACCTCATGCTGTCCCGCACACTGACACACATTACAGGCCAGCAAAGCTCCTGATTCACTTTTCTTGCTGTACAAAACAGAAACAAGATGTGTTAGGTGGTGCAATGGGGGAGGAGTTGCTTTGCTGGGACTACAGAACATGGGGTTAAAGCTAATTTTGTTGTTGGCTTTGAGTAGTTTTCCCTTTGCCAGTGATCATGGAGAAGATAGACCAGATGATTTGGAAATGCAGTTGAGTTCTGATAGGAAAACAAAACTGCTTTTACAGCTAAATTGTAAGTGCAGCATTATCATCAAGAGAAGAGGAAAGGAGACTCGCGCTTCCGCCATGTGTTTTCCTCCCAGCAGCACTGTGACTCTAAAGTGTTGGCACTAATCATGAATCGTGAAGAGTGGTTTAAATTTTGTTTTGTCTAGTTCTAGAATGTGTTTTTCAAATTTAGTGGATGCTTTTCCAAATGGCTTTAAAAAAACGAAGAACCCATGAAAAAGCTTCATGCCTTTCCAGCCTATGAAGTGAAACCATGAAGCTAGAGTTCCCAAATTATACCTATCCATATTTGCAAATTTTATCTAAGCCAGATGTTTTGCACCAAAATCCTTGGAAAAGGTCATGTTCCATTCATCTCTTGATGAGAAATCCATCTCCAATTGATAAATTATTTCATCCAAAGGTCTGAAACCTGTGAATAAAGAGCACTATATAAATGTCACATATTACTCTCATTATAGTTTTAGGCACATGATTTAAGTGGATGCAATAGCAATTTGTTTTAAAAAGCCTCCACAAACTCACAGACAGCAAGGATTCACTCATGAAACTTGTCAGTCTCCCCATAACTCCTTCTGTTAATGTATGTTTTTATAAATGCCTCAGTGTAGGTTCATGTTAAGAGCCCTAGTGCTACTCAGTCTACTTGTTGCACGTCACTTGTCTATATTTTTACATCATCTGTGCTTTTAAAAGGAATTTATTTAAAGGTTCCTGAATTGGCAGAGAATTACTACTTTTCTTTCACATAAATAAGGTCTGTCCCTCTTATAGTTCTAGACTTTGGTTGTTCTAGGATGCATTTTGCTTTGATATTATGGCAACAAGTGTTTTAGATCTGCTTTAGATTACTTAACCAATAGCTGAAACCATGTTTGATTCTATTTCTCACCTTTCTTCTTCACCACCTTTTATTTGCTTTGAAAAACAAGTAACTGTGGGTTCTTTTGTGAAGTGGTTTTTTTTTTCCCCCCACTTCTGTTACATATTATATTGTTAAAGTGGAGAAAAAAAATCTTTTTTCTGCTAAATTAGTTGTCAGCCTTTTTGCCCAATTGAGTGAAATCATATGACATGCATAAACACAAGTCTCAGTTTTCTTTCATTGGTTAATTTTGAGATGCCTACTGTGCAATATTTTACAACATATTTAATGTCCAGAAAAATTATTTCTTCAGTATTTGGTTGCTTTTTTCCCTAATTTTTCTAATCCTTGTCTGGGATGCATGGCACACAGAGTAGTCATCTACTACTCACGTTTTTTAGAGTTCCTTCAAATGGGTGCTAAAAATCTGTGACAAATATTTAAAAACAGTCAAGGCCTTACATATAGTGGCAATTCAGTCTTCCAGTTGTTTTTTCAGTCCATGGATCAATCTATTTGGACACATATCCCTGCCTCAACTAAATGTGGTGCACTGGTTACTTAATAAAATTCTTACTATTTCATATTTATAAACGGGACAAGTTCTGGACCAGAAGTCAGCTTCATTATAAAGAATCTTAAACTTCTGTTCCACACAAATTTTATGAACTTTAGTAAACTGGAAACTTCTGACATGATAGAATATTTTTGCCAAAATAGGAAAAACATAATCCATTATCATGAAAGCCTGCAACAGTGGCTAACATAACATGTTTCTTAGCATCAAAGGTATGTGTTTGGGATCTTTTCTAAAAGGGAATGGGAAGTGAAAGGTATTTTCACTAAGATGCCAAGCTGACAGCCAAACACATGTGGAATAATCTCTTTTTTCTAGGTAGTTGAGGGGAAAAGTTAATCCAGGACAGCTGCATGCAGGATTTTGCATTTATCCATATTTCTGAATACTTTTTGGATGCTTTCATTAGTATTTTTCTATGTTTCTATTATATATATGACAACAGATTATGATTGTAACTGTATTCATGAAAAGATGCCAGGATTGTGCTGTGAAGTGCATGAGTCATATGCTCACTTTACAGTTTGTGCATTGATTTGGGAAAGAAAATCAAAGTTATTTAAAAAAAAAAAAAAGGGGTTTAGACAGCAAATGCTTTATCTTAAGGTACAAGGATTCTGTCAAAAGATCTCTCCTTTTTTTGCTCCATGTTCATGTGGCTGAGTCTAACCTTTGTGGCAGTGAAAACATGACTTCCCATCAAGGATTCTTTTGAATTACTGTGACACAGAAATGACTTCATAACAAGGCATGAAGGTTTGCAGCCTCTGGGTACAGGTGTACTACACAAGAAAGAACATAATTGTGAATCGAGCTAGAGGCTTGTTTTCTTCTCAGACTCTGTGAGCATTCCTTGATCCAATTCAGGCTAAATAGGCCACTACAAAACATCTTCTGTTTCATCTAAGCTAGTAGAGTGAGCAGCTGAGGATGTCCAGAGCTAGTAATTTCTGCAACGCAGTGTACACATGAACGTGTGCACATCCACTCTTCTCAAAGAGCCATATGGGCAAAGCTCACCTTAGCAAAATTGATGTGACAGCTTGTTCTCTACTTTCCATACCAGCTGAAACATAGTTGAGGATTCCCAAAGAGTGGGATTTTTTATTTTTGATATTAGAGAAGAGTGCCTTTGAAATGGATTAGAGAGAAAGAAAACAGTTTTCTAAAAACAGGAGAAGGAGTATTTTCCATTTATTTTACAAAAGAATCTACACAGTGCAGACTCCAGCTGCACTTCTGTCATTGGCAATTGCTACAAGGGTCACACTGAAAATGAGCCTTCCCAGTTTTAGCAGTGACTGCAGAAGCCTAAAAGATGTTAATGTGTATGTCTTAAACACTGTTGGCCAGATTGCTGTGAAACCAGCTAAGGACTGTTGGTAGTAACAGCCAAGGATTGTTGGCAATGATAAATTGTGAAAAAGAACAGAATGTGGCTGGAGCAGGGGCCATAGGGAGGTAGGGCAGCACTTTTCTGGGACAAACATCCTTCTTCTGGCTCCTGGAGATAAGCACAACACAGCACAGCATAAGGGCAGAAGTGAGGTTGAGAAGAGGGCATGGACCGCATTTGGGGTGATCAAGACCACCAAAGACCCCTGAAGCTTCCAACCCATTTCTAGAATGGTCTAGAAGAACAGATTATGCATGAGAATTAATTTGCATAGAAACTGAGAAACATCTCCAGGGTGGGGAAAGCTCATCTACAAAAAGGTATCTCATTAAAGCCTGCGTCTTTGGGCAGCACCTGACCCTGGACACCACAGCTGGATCAGCACTGCAGCCAGGAGTGATGACCTTTTTCCCTGTCCTGGTTTGAGAGTCATCCCAAGACTCTCCCTTTCTTCCATTCTTTCTGTCTCCCCCTCTTTAATTCATCTGTCTCTCTCTTTTCCCTTTCATCCTATTGCTTTATCCAGTTCTCACTGCTGTGTGCTTATAAAGGCAGTCAGGGACTAACTTACACCAATTTCCATGCCAAGTGTGTAATTTACTAATAAAACTCTGTAACCTTTAGTGGACCCTTTGACTTCTGTTGCTCCTTTTGACTACAAGCATCTATGAATCTTGGATGCTCCCTTTCTCCTAAGGGTGGGATGTCGCACTAGGTGCATGCTGGAGTCAGAAGATGATTACATAGATGGTTAAAGTTAAAGCAAAATACTAAGCAGTAGAAGAAAGGCTGCGGACCCCTCTAACCCTGTTTGCTTGAGCTTTAATGTTCCAAGGAATCTAGGGTGAAATTGAGTGTGCATCCTGCAGGATAACCCCACAGATTGTTAACTTTTGTCCTGTAACTTGTCGCCAAACTGAACACGGACAAAGCCAGGAATCATGTAAGGAAGCAGTAGAGTGTTCATTGCCATCTCACTGTAACACTAAGTAGAAGTGACTTTGAAGGAAAATGTTACAATAGGATTTGTCTTTGAGAGGACAGAGATGGAAAAAGACACTCAATATATGTGTGACATGGGCCTCTCAAAAACCAACTTGTATTTTTATGTGGAGAATTGCTGCTGAACTATGTAGCCTAGTGGGATCTGGGCAGTATTGTCCCACGGCTTCTACTTCCGACAGAAGAGAAGAAAAAAGCTGATTTATGGTTCTCAGATTATGTATTTTGTCAAAAAGCAATCAGTATAGACATTCTGCATCTCATCCAAAATTAATACTAAACATTGTATATTAATACTCTTAGACAAAATATTGCACTGTTATTACTTGGCTGAAGTGTACTTTGTCCTCCTGCCTGCTACATTTGTTAAAATGAGTATTAAGACTATCAAAATTTACAAATACTTCTCTATTTCCCTGAATAAAACTATTTAATTCTGAGAACCTTCAATTTTGAGATAAATGCACTGATTACAATTTAAATGTCAATTATAAGGAGTCTTGTAGACATAATAAAGTAAACGTTTACACTATGTTTGACACAAACATTAACAGCAGAACGGAACACTATCACAAATCAAATCGGTGACCTTCCTCCAACGTATAATAAAGAAATCAAAAGTGCTTTCAGCCTCAAATGGTCAAAAGAAAATCAACAAGCAATTACTGCAAACATCCCAGTCATTGCACGACTCAGCGATTCATTCAGTTTCAGGCCAAGGAGACACACAATAAAACCCATCTGCTCCAAAATATCTTGTAGATCAAGTCTAAATTACAGTTTTGCTTCTATAAGAAGCTTCTTTCTCTGGTGCTGTGCAGATGACTGTGTGAATTGATACTGATAGCTAAGAAGAAGATTCTGAGATGTGGAAAATTTAAGATAAGGAAATGCAATGGTTTAGTTACATATATTTGGAAGACCATATTGCAAAATGAGACTCAGGGTTAAAAAAAGGCAAGACACAAAAGGGAGATTGCTAATTAAATTCAAAGGTGACAGAAAATGAAATTAAATGACTGCATTGAGGACAGCAATGGTGAATAGAATTGAGAAAGTTGAAAGCAGTTGGTTCAGAGGTAAATTTAACAACCCACCTAAAGTGAATTTTATGAAATTACATTTTGAAACAGCTGAAACTACAGCTGTATCTAAACTATAACTGAATGCTGAAGGAAGTATAACAGATATTTAAAAAAACTCTGCAAGTTTTAACTGAAGGTACAGGCCAGATTCCAGACTCATTCATGCCTGACTTTCTTTTTGAAATTACACTCTCCTTGTGTTGCAATTCATGAATTTTTTTAGGCAATTTCAGCACCACCTTCCACTCATTCTCCTTGTATCTCAAACTTTCTACCTGTTTTATTGGATTTTGTCGAAATTGACATTCTTTCACTCATACAGTTTTTTAATAGCATTTATTTATACAGTTAAATATACATATATTTTACAGGCTGCTTTTAATTGCCATTATTGCTTAAGTTTTATACATGTGTGGTATCTTCATTCCTCTTTAATTTGGGTGTTTGAGGATCTACTATATGGAAACCAAATAGTCGACATTAACCTTTAATTTATTTAGGCATTTACCTGCCATTGAATTCTAATATGACTTAGAGTGTAAACATGTTTGTCATTCTTTAAAATAAAAATTGCTATAGCTACTAGAACTGACATATAATAATGAAACTGAATGTACTGAATTCTTATTCTAAAGACCAATAGCCTGTAATAAATACTACATACTCTTCTTTTAAAAATTAGAGTTTTGAACTGTTAGAGCTTTGTTATCTGTTTTGGAACATTTAAAAGACCCTCCTCTTTTTCCAGAGAGTTTATTCAGCCCTATGGATCAAGGTCATCGTGCAATGTCATGCATTTTTCTGGTTTTGTTTTGTGAGGTTTTTTTTTGTGGGGTATTTTTTTGTTGTTGTTGTTGGTTCGTTGGTTTTGGTTTTTAATGTTTTGTTGGGGTTTTTCTCTGTTCTGTGACTGTGAAGTGAAAGACTAGAATGGAGATATTTTCATGACTCTCTCTCTATTTCATAGAGTCAAACAAAGTACGGTTTGGATTGAAAGGGGCCTTAAAGAACCTTTAGTTCCAACGCCCTGCCATGGGCAGGGACACCTTCCACTAGACCAGGTTGCTCAAAGTTCTATCCAGCCTCACCTTGAACACTTCCAGGGATGGGGCAGCCACAGCTTCTCTGGGCATCCTGTGCCAGTGCCTCACCACACTCACAGAAAATAATGTCACCCTAATACTTAATCTAAGTTTACCCTCCATTAGAATCATAGAATGATTTGGGTTGGAAGGGACCTTAAGGAACAGCTTTGTCATAATTTCTCTGCATCATGGTGTGTTCTAGATTTATTCTTCCTTCTTTGCCTATCGTAAGGGTGAAGATAAGTGCAAGATGAGGCCTAAGGTCTAGTCCACAGTTACATGTAATATATAACTTGTGCTAGCCCTGACAACAAAAGAAATTGTAAACTCTCATGCCAACTGCAAATGGCACAAGGGAAAACCATATTCTCTCTCGCCTACAGCATATAACAACCAAAAGTTATTGCAAAAACTATGATTTACCAGTATTTCTCATTTCTGCTTTGAGGTCACGTGGAATGCCTATTTTACCATGCAGGGATAGAAATGAGAGAGCATAAAACTCTGTTGTATTATGTTTGCAGAAGTGTTATAAAATAAACGTGGGGACACATTTACAGGTGTAATTGAAGCTAATATCTGCTGATCATGGGAAGGAGGAATTACTGCAATATTTATATAAGTCTGTAGAAATAAAACTGACAGAGTTGTATGTAAAATTGCTCAACCAATAAGCTACATTTTAAAAGACTTTTCTGAGAGCTATTACCTCAGTTTTTTTCTCTCCTCTGAGCTTCCTACAAGATCAGACTTAAGCCTACAGGTATCTCATCTGAGATTATCTAGAGCAGGGGCCAGCATCCACAGCAAGCACTCCCTTCTCACTGGCTTTCACTCCCTCTTGCTGTATTTTTAATCAGGCTGATTTACTTTAGCAGGCATATTTTCAAATATTCCATGAATTTCTAGGAAGCTATAAAAATAATCTATGCTACTGAGTTCAGTCTATCTAATAGGAACTTCTTCATCTTAACAGCACTTTTTGCCATTATCAATCATTATGAACTCTGCCAAAGCACGGAAATATAGATTTAAAATTTGCGAGTTTCTCCACTTGTGAAGCAATTCAGAGACAATAATACCTAATAAGCCATTTCAAAAATCCAGGGCACTTCAGAATATGTCCTGTTATTGTATTTAAAGTTGAATTTATCTGTATCCAAATTGTGGCTAGATTTAAAACAATCCATAAAGAGCAGAGTAAGAGATTTTCTCAGATTTGAATTTTGCCTGTAGTGAGTTTTTAAATGGTTGTGTCATGTGTGTTCATCCTGTAAATAAAATATAGTCAGGAATTCTAGGAAACAAAGTAGACATGCTTATATTGTGCTGAGGGCTTGAGAAATAAATAGAAACTATTACATTATTGATTAATTTGAAATGGATCCAGTTCTGCTGTGGTCATTATTTCATTTAATTACTCCAAGACTGGTGAACCAAAATAAATAATATCTAATAAAAAATCAGTGATTTCTGTGGTAGGATAGAAGTATACTGACCTCCAAATCACTTTCCTATGGTGCGCTCGTTTTTGCCGTGATAAACATTCAATCAGAGACTCTTGTTACAACTTACAGAGATTTTTATTTTTTTTGCTGGTGAGAGTCCAGGTAGAAAACACTGCTTTGCACAACTACTGCTCTGGATAATTCTTATCTTAGTGAAAATAATTTAGGATTTTTTTTATTAGGTCCTGCATAGTCTGTGATTCTATGTGCCTCAGGTTCGATTTCTAAAGTTCACTTCCAGCCCTTGGATTTTGGCAAATTAGACCTGACAACAGCCCCTGAAAGACAGAATATTTGTAGTGTTTGTAGATATATTTCAGGGTATTCAACTTGAACTGCTCTATGCTGGTTGATATATATGCACAGTAATATAAACACCTTGTACATATGATTTAAAAAATCGGGTGTGTATATTATATATGCATGTGCCTTTGTATCAGTTAGAAGATTGGAGATTGTTATGGATTGTTTGAAAAATTAATGAGTTTGGCCACTTCCAGCAAATCAACACTTGATTGTCAGTCATTGATGTCACGCAGCTAATGGTTGGCTCTTAATCACTTTCAATTGTCAACAATACGTATTCAAAGCAGTCTGTCCTCAACACTTGTACCCTGAGTGGGCTTCGAACATCCAACTCCAGGGAGCTGACACTGAGTGGTCAGTGCTGATGGGCCTTGTTGCCTTGGCCAATGAGCTCCCCTCATCCTCCCCTTTGTGCTGCTCATCCCCTCCCCAGAAGACAAGGGGATTATCTCATCTTGACATAATGTGTCTTATTTTTGGGATCAGGGCTTGCTCTTTTTTTGCCAGAAATCTTTCTTGCTTTTTCTGGTTCCATCAGCAGCTGTCCTGTTCATTCTGCAGGACCGTTTTGGTTTCATCACACATCTTTATTGACTGCTGTAAAACCTTAGCTCTTGCCTTGCAGGTTTTACTGCTTGGACATAGTTTTCTGCACCCCAGTTGTGCAGTTACACAAATCTCTGTTTACCTCTTTGTGGCTATGTATTTTTAATATATTTGTGTTTAGGTGTCTATACAGAATTCTGTTAGCACTCTTACAATGCTGTAGAATTCTTATCTGCAGTCACAGATTACCCTACTTTAATGTGCTTGTGCTCAAGACAAACATGCTTAGTATTCCTCACTTGTTTTCAAACCTTAAGGATGCCACAGGTGCTTCTGCTACATTATTCCGGGAGAAACTCTGCTTTATATGAATTTTGGGGTCCTAACTCAGAAATGTAGTGAGCCCTGCACGGTTGGCTGAACAAGATGTTTTTTCCTAACTGGTTTTAAATGTCAATAAACCAGGCTTTGCTTGTTTTCTCTTAATTTAACCTTTACTTGGCAGTATTGTGAGACAAAACATAATTGTATTTTATTAGTTAGGAATTTCATAAATGAAACCAGTTATACATAAGTGATATTTGCTTCTGTAGCTTCAGGGGTTTGGTCTGAATGCAGAACAAGATGTAGGCAGGATAACTTCTGACAAGCAAATTCAGTTAAACGACTTGCAAATAAATATGTACAATAAAATCTATTGTGCATTCAAAAAGACAGAAAAAAAACTACCTGTTTGCAACCTTTATTTTATAATGAAGTAGTGAAACAAAATTAAATTCCAATAGCCCTTTTGCCTAGTCTGGACACGATGTGATGAGTGTGTGGAAAGGGGAAGAAAATGGTAAGTGGACACTCTTCCTTCACTGTGGTCAAGGCAGCTGAGTATCCTGGGGTCTAGACCTAGCAACTGGGTAATGGAATTAGATAAAGCCATTTGGCTTCTCAGCCCAGTACCTAAACTACTTAAGGCTTAGAGGAAAGGCCTAGGATAGCTTCTGCTGTTTTCTCAAATTGCTAGCTCATAGAATTACTTCTGGTATTTATATAAATATACAAATACCTATAATACATAGATAGTTCAGGTAAACCAGGACTCCTAAACTTCAGTGAAGAGGTAGCACACCTGGGAACACAGAAAGACTGAATAAAAGCCTGACAATCTCCAGTATCTAAAGCCAAAACACTTCTGGTAAAAAACAAAACCAAACAAATAAAAAAAAATTCAGCATGAGTGGTGCTTTTCTGTAAGTGCATTTTAGCCTCAGATGAAAGATCAGCCTATAACCATGCAGACAACCTTATTACGAATGCTGAAGAGGTCATATAGTTATGTTACAGCACTGTTGTGGTAAAGATAATAGGCCCTGATGTGAAGTTGCATATTTGAAATTAAGCACACTGCCTCATGAGTGTCACTTCAGGGCTTCCTGAGAGAGGATGGCTTCCCTTTAGTGGTTCAGGAACTCTCCTCTCTCTTCAACAGACCCAGAAACAATATCAAACTTGCTTCAGTTTGTTCCTGTTCACATGCCAGGATACACTTCTACCATAATGGAAATTACATGGTTTTGGTGGGGATGATTAACAGGATTCTCTGTTACAAATTCCTGCTGTGGAATTCTCTGGCATAGTAAGAGTGGTGGAAGCCCTAACAGCTCTGATTTTCCTCCTGAAACATCTCCTATGAATGGAATTTGGGGAGGGAATGGTTGAAAAGAGAAATACAGAGTTCATTGCTAAAAGTAAAACTATGTGGAGACAGTTTTTGACCTAAAGAGAGTATTATGTCAGCATACTTAGCCCAGAGTGTTTTCTACAAAAGGAGTATAATGTTGAAATAGAAAAGAAAAATTCAGTACCTTTTCCCTGATGGCAATTTACCTTCATTCATATTCTGCACTCAGGGAACTTTCTTGTGCTATTCAAATCCTCACAGTTTAACTAAAGGCTCAGGAGAGAAAGTTCAGCAACTCTGTTCAGCTCAGATAAGCACTGTAGAGCCTAACTTCCTATGTTAACCTGATTAAGATGTTACAGGCATTCAGAAATCTGCTCTGTCCCTTCACCACCTCCTGTTTCTTTGTTCTTCCTGACACCTGAGCAATGCTCTGGCACAATGCAGCCCTCCTTCTGTCCTGTCCCTTGGCCATTCATTGCATAAAATCCCTGCAGTCATTCCCTGCTGATGGCAGACCATTCTCCAAATAACTTTCATTTGAAGAAAAGTTTTTGTGTCTCATTGCCTATAACAATGTCAGCACTGGTCTTACATGTTTACTTTTAGATTATCCTGATGACTGAACATTCTCCTAACTTTAATGCATCAAACTTTACTGTTTAACCCTGCATGGAAGATGCCATTCTCAAGCATGTGTGTTTCAGATATCTTTCTCCTTTGATATTACAGCTCAGCCACCATTTTCAGAGTCAGCAAATAGGCTAAAACCAGTCTTTCCAAAATGTGTCACAATGCAGTGTTTCCTTTGGGTACTGTTTGTGCTATTGATTAATTTGTCAGTTAAGTCCTACTTGAATGTTCCACAATTTTATCTGTGTAGCTCTTTTAGCTTACATACATAACACCACTAAAGAAATTTAACATCTGCCTCTTTATCTCTAAAATGTTACAATTTGTTGATTAATTTACTTGAGCACTCCTAGGACCAATTGAACTGCCCACTTCTCTCCAACTCACTCCTTTGTTGGTTGATCTGTTTCTTTCCTTGAACTCATGGAGGTGTTACCTGTGGGAAAGAGTGAAATCCTCTCAATCCTTTACCAATCATCTCAACTTTTTTTTTACCTTTCTATAGAACAACTCCTGGGCCACATCATGTTGCAGAAGGATCGTCTGTCAGGGTACTTGTGAATACCTTACTGTGATTAACTACTGGCCTGTAATACTAATGTATAAGAAACTGCCATATCTGTTGGCCAAAAAATATGCTCTAGTTAAAAATTAAAAAAAAAAAAAAAGGAAGAAATATCCATTAATTTAAGGCCTGTTTTTTTGTTGCACTTCTAAATAAACAAAGAGAACATAATTGGAATTCAGCTTGCACATTTAAAGACTGGATTGAATGCCAAAATTAATCCTTAGTGGTTGTTCACAGGCCAAATGAGTGGATATATAATAGAATCTGCCAGTAATGACTTCAAAAAGCAGACTGTATGTGATAAAGAGGTAGCAGAGAGTGAAAAATGTACCTGTCAAATCTATTATTGTATCTGGATTTGATATCAGTCTTGCATAGAATAATCTTTGATTGATAGTGCTATTTAGAAATACAGTAAAAAGTAATATAATGTTCAGTATGTCTTCTTGTCGTGCACTTGTCAGCCTGTTTATATCTTATACTTTGTATTTCTTTCATTTGTAGATTTTAAATGATGATAAGGCTAAAATGAAGTCATTAAAATGACAATGCCTTCAAAGGACTCTATTTTTCCATTCTTATTCATAACAATTAGTGACTTCTCCCATGGTTAATCCATTTACTTTAAATTGCCGGTATCAAGAATATAAATGCTGCACAGAATGTATAATCAGGAAAAAGATAACACAAATTTAAAGAAACCCTATTGAAGCAAAAAAATTATCAGTTGTATTTCAATAGTTAGAAAAATGCAAACATAAGTCTAAATCGATGCAAAACTTTGTGATCCCACCCCACCGTAAAACGAAAATTTAACACTTTGCTGATAGTGAATGCCCATTACATTTTGGCAGATTTTCTAGATTGACTCCTGTTTCTGCAAGAATGACAGTATTCCCTTTGACTACAGCACGGTTTGGATCAAGCTGCCTTACCCAATTTGCATCTAATGATTTTACTTGTGTTGTGTAAATATGGCCTTAGTCAAAAATCTTCTGTTGTCTTAAAATTAAAGGAGAGAAAATGCTGAGAATGGTGATTTCTAGCCAAAAAAAGGCTATTAGCAATGCTGCTAGTTTTTGGATTGAGTTTGTTTTTAAAACCTTGGGGAAAAAAAAAAAAAGATGAAATTAGTTACAATGTGAAAGCATTAGAAGAAAGCATTTTGAAATGAAAATGAAATGAAAGTTTCTCTCAATTTTGAGATAAAATTGTCTGTCTATGCAAGAAGGTTTTGATAAAGACTGGGTTTTTTTTCCTTGTTACAATTGCTCTGGAGAGCAATTCTACTCACCTTGATTTTAGAAACCGTAAGATGTAGAGATTCAAAGAGTCCTTTGTCATTCTTTTTACGAGTGTAATTTTTTTAATAGTGTCATTTTGAACTAGGAGATCTGTGTGGTTTCTCTATTGCAGCATGTATGTGCTACTTGCATGAATGTAAGAGGAATGAGTCACTCTGCCTACTGCTTCTCCTTGTTTCACAGGAAATAAAATTTCATCTTTAACAAAGAACTCCTGCTCACCTTTCCCACACCGGCAAGCTCTCTTTGGAAAAAGTGGGAAATAGTATGAAAATCAAGATGCTAGTGACTCCAGAATGTAAATACAGAGTCTATTCGATCTTATGTACTTCATCTATCACAAAATATTTACCTGAGGCTATGAAAAAGGACCCAAAGCATTTATAAGAAAGGGAATCTTCAAAATGTCTTCAACGTGGTCTTTGGAATTCTTAATTCCTTTGTAAAACAGTGTGAAGTCCTATGCAAAAACAAAACAAAACAAAACAAAACAAAACAAAACAAAACAAAACAACAAAATAAAACAAAAACCACCACCATCACCAAAAAAACCCCAACTCACAAAGCATCAAACCAAACACCAAAAGAACCCCTGACTTTACATTTTGTGCTATATTTCTACAATGATAAACTCTTCTTCTAGATCTAGCACTCTCTAAGAGGGTGAAATTAAATAAAATTATTTCTATGTCTGATAAAGATGGCTTCATATTTTGCTTGACTTTAAAGCCTCTAAAATGCTATTAAACAGCTGCAAAAAGCTTAGGATTGATCTGCAACTCTTGCTAGTAGGTTTTTCCTAGTAGAGGCCTTGTTACTGTGAAGAATTGCATATATCAGGGGTTATGGAACCAATCCCGCTTAAAATCTTGCTTAAAATGTAAACATTTTATGTGACAGAAGAAACACTGCAATTAGTGATAAATAATTTGTCAAGCAAAAGATGGATCAACAAGCAATAGGCGATTCTTTGAATATTTCTTTGCATTTTCTTTTTGATACATCCACAAAAACCATTGTTTCACCCTGTTAAACCAGGAGATGTGTGAATTAGGTTTTTAAGGGATAAGCAATTGAAATACATTTTTAAGATGTGTCAGTTGTCTCAGGAATTCCATGAAGTTCTTTGGTGAAGGAAAATATCTTCTGTAGCAGATTATTTCTGAAAACATTACATACAGAATTATCATAATAAGACATGTATAGCACATAGATTTAGGTTCAAAAGAATCACTCTTGAATTTATGATTTTTGAACCAAAACTGGAGACTTGCTGCACTGGTGGATAAGTAGATAACAGAATAATCCAAATCCATCACTGGCTGCAGTCTAAGCAGTCACCCATTTCTTAAGTGCACTCTGTTGGAATTAGGGACTGATATTCTTTCAGTCTAGATGTACACTTCCAGTGTAAAGATCCCAAAAGATAGGAAAGAAATATAGGGAGCTGACTTGCCCAGAGTATTGAAGAAGAAGAAAAATTGACTTCTTTCCCAACGTACAATCTGATAATTGCCTTCCTGAGAGATAAGAATTTCTCCATGGAAAGTTAGTGAAATGTCTGCAAGGAAAGGAGGGAAGATTCATATTTCTCACTTCTGAATACTTCGTGTAGACTTTCAAATTAACCAGCTGGTTTTACTACATTTATTTTTTTCTGATCAGTATAGATTTTGTTTCAGGGAGTCTGATTCAAAGCAGAAGACTAACCTTTTCATTATTATCTAATTAATTTGGGCTCTAGAGCTGATGAAAAGGCTCTTGGGACTGAATTGGTGAGGAGTTACCCTCCAACCTGCTGGAATCAAAGAGTATGAGATAATATGTACCAAACTTAGACACCCTGTGCATTAATTCTGTAGCATCTTTGAGTAGGATACGTCACTTTTACAATCATCGTTGTTACTGAAGGTCAGTTAAAGATTTGTGGAGACTGTCCCACTGTTCTGGCCAGGAGTTCTCTCACACAAAATCAAAGGTTACACTGTCCAGACTGAAGCTGGGAAAATGTAAACGTAATTCTTTGAAAGACAATATGCTGATTTATAACAAGGAAATGAGAAGGTCATGAGTTGGGGAGGGATGACAATGAACAGTCCCTTGCTTTTATCTCCTACAGATTAGAGAGATCCCTAGACTAGAAAACCTGGGAACAAAGTCTCCTCTTCGGGTATTTGGATTCCTTGAACTGAAGCAGTGAGAGGAATACAAAACACAAACACATCTACAAATTTTTAAAGATTTCAAGCAGAGCAGCAAAAATGCATTTCCAGCTGAAATGAACCAATTGGTCAGGTGGAAAAAGCTTTTGGATACAGAAACATCAGAAACCTGCTAAGTTTCTTTGCCTACTAACTCTTCCCTCATGAGCTGATAACAATGACTGAAAAAAGTGAAAACAACACCAAGTGATCCCAGGGGTGATGATTTTTCTTTTTGTGTGAAATATGCCTCTGCTTAGGTTAGAATTATTTATATTTAAAACACTGCAGGTAATTTGTCTTAAAACCAAGGAGAAAGAGAAAACCGGAGGAAGTGGTAGAGTAGCAAAAAAGACAAGCAGAAGCAGAGCTGCATGTTGCTGCTTTGGAACAGTGGTGCCTCTTTGGGCACTGTAGGCTCCAGCAGAACTTCAGAGCAGCTGGAATTCATCAGGACCAGTAAGCTAAGGGAGTCACCATCAATGTGAATCTCAGTTGGTGTGCTGTCCCTCAAAGGTATGGAGTGTCATATCCAGAAGAGCCATTCTTCCTGAGGTATCTGTCAGCTATCAGACTTTCTGATCTATCTGTATTCTTTTTAACAAAACTCTTACTGTTTGACAAAGAGCAATAAATATTAAGCTCAAGGAACACATAAGATCTAAACTTGAGAGTGCTCTACAGTCACAATTCAGACCAGGACATAGCATAACAACCACTTTCATGACACGAAAATGAAACCTCTGGTAGTCAGGTATACAGGCAAGTTGTCTGTAATCATTGTCTGCATGCTGTGTCTCAATGGACAGAAAGTCTCTCTCATCTGCCTCTATGAGTCAGTAGATGTTTGGCAAATCAGTATTTTCACTCATATTCCTCTAGCATAACTCCAAGATATTAATGGTGAATAGTTTTTCCCAGAAACACTGGGGACTTGAAGAGATAAAAGATATACCTGCTTCTCTTCAGTCTCTTTAGAACTCCACTGAGAGAAATAGTGCTGAGCCACGCCATGGGAGTAGATGTAAAGAGCTTCCTTGTTGAAAAGTACATTTTTAGATTTCTTTCACTCATTCATCTGCCATCACTGTTGGTAAAGTGAAAATGCCAGCAGGAGTTATGGCTAGGCCCAGAAGAAATGTGCATGAAGTAGCCATCAGCTTCCAGAGGAGATGTCTAGCTCAACTCAGGACAATGCACAGATCCCCAGCATGGGTTTTAGCTCTTTTTTCATCCTTTTTGTTAGTCAAAATCCTGTTAACTTCTTCTGCCCTTCTTGGTACCTAGCAATGCTTTCCAGATATATTTTGTTTTGATTACTGAAATATAGGCTATGAAAATGATTCTGAATATGAAGTAGAAGTTTTACTTTGTACACTGTAAACTATGTGCCTTCACAAGAGGCTGCAAACACAATTGTGAGAAGGTTAAATCATCCTCTGACATCCAGCCAGCTTCCAAGCTGAACTTGGGGAAGCAAGACCTGAGAAGTTCCTTTAATGTTGCAAAAAACAGTGAGGGACTTATTAACGGGAAGATGTTTCTGTGAGAAGTGGAAAGTCAGGGTACTCTCTTGCACATGAATTCAAAACATTGCAATATTCTGCTCAAGTCAGGGCTAAGAAAGAAAAAAAAAAAGAAAAAAAGAAAGGAAAAGAAATGTATTCCTGTTAAAAGAAATTCCAGATGGTGTTTCCCTAGGATACAGGAAATCCTCTCTACAGTCCTGATTGAAATGGATAAGTTCCAGCTGCAATCCAGATTTTAAAATGGGGAATTTTTAAAGAGATCCTTTAGTGTTTATTCTACCTTTCACTGGCAGCACGTTGAAAATGTTGTATGCAATGTGAAGACCAGAGTGTTTCCTGCACGCCCCATAACAACGGTCAAGGGTCTAACAAAACGCTCTAAGAGCATGTGCTTCAAAGTTAGCTGACTAAAATTGTATGCTGCAGTGCTCAGATACTTTCATGGGTGTACCTTTAGGTTTAAGGCACAGAGCAGCATAAAATTCTTAGATCTATTATTGACCAAGGTTATAATCAACAGCCTGGGTTGGGAGAACATGCCATTTTACTTTATAGGTTTTTAGAGATGTTTGCTGGATTTTTGTTGTTGTTGTTGTTCAGTTCTGGGTTTTATTATTGTTCAGCACAATTCTGATCTTTATTAGACCATTCTGTTAAATTGTCTTTCTGAATTCCCTAGCTCTTAAGAAACAACTGCCCTTCTTAAAATATTTTTCCAGTGCTGTGGATATTGCATCTTCTCCCTGCTGTGCTGTATTGAATTGCTTTTTTGATTTACTAATGGGCTACATTAATTCAAAAACTCCCTTTGGTGTTGGTGACTGGAATGAACCAGCACACCAGCTGAGATATATCATTGTATATATACATACATATATATATATATGTGTTTGAAATTCATGCTTTAAATCAATAAGGAGGCAGTAGAACTAAAGATGATGGTTATATAACTTAATGCTGCACCATGAGAAAAATAATAGCTTTAAAACACTTTACCCAATGCCCATCTATGATCTGAAGATGACTGTTTATTAGTAACAGCACCTAAGTAACATTACTCACTGTGAAGTACTTAAACATATGGGGCTTACTGATATAAATGACAATTTGTCTCAAAATGAAAATTTCAGCATGTAATTACCTCTAATTCAGATCTGCAAGGAACTCTGATATCAGTGTGTTAGAAAGGGGCAGAGAGAATGTGATTTTCCTTTCTTCTCACAGCTCCAGTTTGAAAACAAAATGCTGGTTGACCATACAGACCTCACCCATTTACTGCACAGATCGGTGCCTGGAAATGTCTCAGTAGGTCTGTGCATAGGTACAGCATCTTCCTTCATGGAAAGATTCCCCAGGACATAGAAATGGTCTGTTCTGATGGGCAGAAACCCAACAGGCCTGGCAACACCCTGCCTTGATTCACTATGAGCATCTTGACTGTGCTCATAGAAAAAAAGGAATTCTAGAAAAGGTGAAAGACAAGAGAAGGTATCCAGATAGCAAATAGGCATATTGCCAGGGCATGGAGCTATGGGACTGTGAAAGCCACAGCTCAGCTGGGCATGAGCACCTCTCCTATTAGCAAAGGTTGAGAAAATTGGGATTGTTGTGTCTGGAAAAGGGAAGGCCTCAGGACGACCTCACTGTAGCCTTCCAGTACCTGAAGGAAACTTACAGGAAAGATGGAGAGAGACTTTATACAAGGGCCTGGAGTGACAGGAAAAAGGGCAATATCTTCAAACTCAAAGAGGCTAGGTTTAGATCAGATATTAGGAATGCCATCAGGGTGGTGAGGCCCTGGCACAGGTTTCCCAGAGAAGCTGTGACAGCCTCATCCCTGGAAGTGTTCAGTGCTAGGTTGGATAGGGCTCTGAGCAACCTGGTCTAGTGGAAGGTGTCCCTGCCCATGGCAGAGGGGCTTTGAACAAGATGATCTTCAAGGTCCCTTCCATCCCAAACCACTCTATGATCCTATGATACTGGTGACACAAAGGGGATTTCTTTGGGTCTGTTGGCAGCAAATGTGTATGTGTACTGAAAAATGAGGGAACCAAAAAGTTCAAGGTGTCTTTTTTAACTTTCTTTTTAGAGTCAGGATTTGCTCTCAGGCTGCCTGGTGCCTGTGCTTAGTGGCAGAGCCTGGGAGAATGAAGTGTTACCCATGCTATAAGTGACAGCTGGACTTGTTCAGACCAGGAAGAGATGGCCTAGAGGAAGCTTACTGTTGCCTTCGCTGCCTGGTGGGCTGTGGGTTTTTACAGCAAAGATGAAGTTGGAAACATTCTAAAAAATGAAACAATAGTTAGAGAAGTTAAGAGAGTAAGTCCTATGATGAGTGGCTGAGGGAGCTGGGGCTGTTTAACCTGGAGAAAAGGAGGCTCAGGGGAGATCTCTCTCTACAACTCCCTGAAAGGAGGGTGTACTCAGGTGGGGATTGGTCTCTTCTCCCAGGTAAACTGTGACAGGACAAGAGGATATGGTCTCAAACTGCACCAGAGGAGGTTCAGGTTGGAATCAGGAGGAATTTCTTCATGGAAGGACTTGTTAGACATTGGACTGGGCTGCCCAGACATGTTGTAGAGTCACCATCCGTGGAGATGTTCAAGAAATGCCTAGACATGGCACTTGATGCCCTGGTCTACTTGACAATGCGGTGACCAGTCAAAGGCTGGACTTGATGATCTTGGAGATCTTTTCCAGTCTAAATGATAATGTGCTTCTGTGACTCCAGGGGTTCACACAGGCTCATAGGAGCAGAGAGGCATAAGCTGAACATCGGAAATTCTAGCTATAAGAATAATTTTTTTTTCTCTTTGAGGCACAGGGTACAGAAATACTGTGAGGTCTCTGTCACTGAACAGTCAGGATTCAGCTGGACAAGATGACCTAGAACAACGTGATCTCAGTTTGTAGTTGATCCCGCTTTGAGGAGAAAATAACCTTCAGAGGTCCCCTGAAACCTAAATTTAAGATGTCATCTTTTATGCTCACTCCTAATGAATGATTCGTCTGGGGATGCCTTCTGCTTTTACAAAAATCAGGCAAATATAACATAGGAGATATTACTGAAAAGGATTTATGACTTGAAGGGTTTCACTATCACAGGATTTTCACTACCCATGCAAGAATCCTGGTTTCTGGCTCGTCTGAAGCAATATTTCATTGTTCATTTTCAAAGTGAATAAGTTTTCAGGTAGGTATTGAAGTTTTATTGGCTTGTAGATGGAATTAGATTCATTTAGAAAGAGATGTGAGACACACCTCTTTGTCAAGAAGTGCTTTTGCATCTTAAATGAGTATGAAAAAATGGTATGTTAAGTAAAAGCTTTTCTGTGACTGTGACTGGGAAAACGTAACAGAGCCTAAAACCATAAAGTACAAATGTCCTCTTTCGTCGTCTTTTTTGACATATCTCTTCCTTTGCTATTTTCTTTTGCTAGCTCTAGATTTTTGCTTGTGTATATTTTGGTTTCTTTCTGGTCCATTTCAGTGAGCCTAACTCTACCCAGACCTTACACTGACGGGAATAGCTTAACCCTGAGTTCTGGATGTGCTGCAGAAGTCAGACTCTTCAAAAATCCAAAAGAATTCAGAAGGCCACATAATCCTGAGTGCTATAATTTTTTAGAGGTAATTTCATAGAATCAAGGAGTGGAACACTTCCAAAGATGGGGCATCCACAGCTTCTCTGGGAAACCTGTGCCAGTGCCTCATCACCCTCTCAGGGAAGAAATATAAGAATATAACAGCTGAGCTTTGATTCAATCTTCAGTGAATGAATGAATATAGAATTCATACATTTGAAATTACGTTGTGATGTTTTCTCCCCTAAATGGTTCTCCATAGAGATACAATGGTTACTTTACAAAAATGACAAAATTCAGTGAAATTCATAGGCCTTTTTTGCAGTTTTAAAGTTCTTTCTATGTAACTGTAGCTGAGAATGTAAAATATGAGTAACAACACCTTATATTATTAATTATGGAAATAGAGAAATCTACCTCTCATCCAGGTTAGAAGCTGCTGTATCAACCTGTACTTTAGTCAACCATCTGTGTTAATAAAGATAACTTGTTCAAATAAAAATACTCCTTTATTATGGATGGGATGCACCACAGTCCTGAAAGCTATTTCAACATGCATTAACCTTGAAGATTTTGAAGAGATGATTTAATCAAATAGAACTGATGAAATTTAACCTTGCCACTACAATATTGGTGGGTGCATAGGATGTAAATTAGAACATTTCATTACAATGTTTCTCCCCTATAATGTAAGAAAAATACATAAGTATATACCAAATTTGATTTCATTAAAACAACAGATTGTATTATGGTGCAGTACATTAGAATAGAATTTTTTTTCCTTTATGCTTGAATAAATACAAATTAGACGATAACACTTTATTTTAATGATACACTGATTAATACTGAATTACAATAAAACCTTTATGAAAGTGCATATGACATTTCCATTAATAGCAATTGAATTTGTTATTATTACTGTTATTATAATGAACAGCAAATCAAATTACTGGTGATAGAACACTTAAATTACATCGCTTCTGTTTCAGGAAAAAATATTATTTTAACTCTCAAAACTTGCCCTAATCACACCCCAGAGGACCATTGTTGTATGAATTATTATGTTTAAATAACCAGAAATATTAAAAACAGAATGTCGTATGATCATGATATCTTTTAATCCTTAATTTTAAGAAGTGACATAATTTTATTAACACAATTTCATCTCACTAATAGGTGAATGCAGAGACTCATGATAAAGCCTATAAAACACTTCATTAAAATGTAACTTCTGAGTGATGAGATATTTGACCAGTGAAAAATCTGTTTCAAGGACATTTCTACAATGATACATTTAATTCTGATTATTGCAAATAGCAGCCAAAGTGTGAGATAAAGTCAAAAATATGTTCTGCTCAGAATTCAAACTCAACTGAACACTTTAAAAAGGTCTTGTATTAAAAATCTCTTTGAGGCATCTGTAGTGTAAATTTCTGGTAATGAAGACTTTAGTGTTCCTTGGCCATAATCTGAATGTCCTTCTCATGATTCATATCAGAAGTTTTCTCACTTTTTTTTTTTTTCATTTCCTTTTCACACGTAGGAGATTAATTCCATATTCTAATCCAAATTCAATTAAAGCAGTTGTAGACATTCAGGATAAATTTTCATCCCATTGATAACTCCATATGCAAAGTACAAATAAATAGGTTCTCTTTCAAATGTGTTTTGTAGGGGGAAAACCAAACTATATCTTGTTGTTGCAGGTGTTTACGTGTCACAATGCATGTGCTAAATTATTGGGTACATAAACATCTGGGCTGTTGTAGTCACTCCAGGAAAAGAGAAGCCAGTTTTGTGCTGAGAATTGGCTTGACACATTCACTGCATAAACTATAATATTCTCCAAGTAGGGACTCATGCCCCAAATCTGATTTGAAAGATTTTTACATCCTTAGAGTCTCTTTAAGGGCACTTTTTGGGGCACTTTATTCAAAAGGCACTTATCCACTTCTCTGAATGTGAAACTCAGACTAAACAGACAGGTGAATGACTGTCATTCATTTCAAATGCAAACGAATTTCAAAAGCCCATTTCAAGAATTAGCCTGTGGGGAACACACAGCAGTTTGTCCCTTCCCTGAAATGGATTTTTCCTTTTATAAGTAACCCAGTAGGCACAGGTTTTGATTTTAAAATGCTCTCTAAAAAATACCCCTGCAGACGTTACTGGGACTAACTGCAATCATTTCAGATTCTGTGAAGCAGTGGGGAAACGTGCGCATCTCACCACTGCACAAACTGCAGAGATTTCATTTGGAGGGAGCCCTGTCGAAGCAGTTGTTTTCTTTCTTTAATACCTGCACGAGGCAGAGACAAGCAATGTCTGTTCAGCACTGACCCATCAAGTCTGATTTGGTGGGTCAGAGTTCTTCAAGGAAGTTGGAGCTGAACGGAGCATATCTCTAGTTAAACTTCCTACTATTCAAGTATAGAAAGAACTGAATTATTGGCTTTAGTTTATGGACAGAATGCCTTTTTTTTTTTCACTTTGCTAAACATACAAATTATTTCTGCTTGCCATTTTGAAACTAAATTGAAAACTATCATAGAGAAACTAAAATAGAGTTCTCAAATAGACCGCTGTAGAACAAACAACTAAAAATATGCCCATACAATCCTAAATCAAATAATAAGAACAATGCTTTGTATTCATTTTCAGAGGAAACAATGACATAGTGTTTATCCCCAGTCCTTCAGAGAGGACTGTTGCATATTTATAGCACACTCCCAAATTACAATTAGCACTTGCTCAGTGGCTGAACACGAGCTTGCAAGATTATGAAGTGAGGCAAATGAAAGTGAAATGTTTATAGGAAAACCATTTATTTTAAATGTACAATTTTAAAGGATGCTTTAAGGAATTATACACTTGCCTTGCTGCTGATTTCTGTCTCTTCAGGCCATCATTTTCACACTTTTTCCATTTATAAAAGAAGAATTATGGTTTTGCACACTTTTCTGCCAACTGTTGTAGTTTAACAGTGAAAGATGCTTATTAAGTCTTGGGAATTGTGTATTACTGCTAGGAGTTTTGAAGAACACCTCAGACCAGTTCCAGTCATGGATAATTTTGCTATATACCTCTTTCTTTTGGTTATATTGAACATCTTCTGCCTCTTTATTAAATTTATACATCAAAAGAATTATTGCCAGCAACACAGACTTTTTTTTTTTCCTTTCCTAATGAAGGAGGTATACCACAGGCTTCCATAAAAAAGCCTTTTATAACAGTGTGTATATTTCCTTCTACAGGAATTTGCAGAGCTGGTAACAGGATTTTACAGAGGAATAAAAAAATCTGCATGTGGAAATCTGACATCGAAAGTAGAGGTTTATTAAACATTATGAGGCCAATCATAATGAGCAATTATCACTATGTACGTCTGAAATTCATGATAAGTTTCAAACAGTACTGTTCTGTTTTATTATTCACCAGTTGTAACCAATGAATCATTAAGACCAGGCATTAAAATACATAAAGGTATGTATTTAAAGTATAGCATAGTCACTTTCAACCTTCTCTAATGTAGACTCTGAAAAGACAATTTAAAAATACCATGTGTAACATATATCAGTTTTGCTTAATTCATTTTCATAAAACCATTAAAAATATCTGCTTAGCTATATAACTCTTGAATAAAAGAGACAATTATCTATGAAAAATTCCACTGAGTGTATCATAAATAGGTCTCCAAATAAACCACAAAAAACAAATGATAAGGAGATGAAGATACGCCCTTGGATCAGCAGAAGGGAAGCATAGAAATAAATTGAGATTATTTCACAAGCTTCATAACAAAAATTAAAGGAAATATTTCAACATAAGGAATCGCCTGTTATTGAAAGGCAAGATCAGCTATAATTCTGCCATTCCTGACAGTTACTTCTTCAGCTCTGAACAGTGGAGTTTCTATAACCTTCCCCAAAATACATTCCTGTGCCTTAGTACTGTAGAAAGCTCATACTAATAATGTAAACAAAATAGCTCTAGATGTGATGCCCACACAGGCTGATCTACCCAAAAGGATCTACTTGATCTTTACCAAGGAAAGATTTTCTTTCCACCCTATTTTTACAACACTTTTCTTATACATTTAATTATTAGTGCATGTTCTCTCTGTCTCCTTTTTAACTTGTCTTCCTATGTCAGTTCTTCGCAGGCCTAATAATGTTCATTATTCCTTGTTGAACCCCATTCATCTGGGTTACATCTTTCTTGAACTGTGGCAAATTCCTCTTGACAGAGTTCAAACTGGTGCTGAATAGAATCCCACAGCATGTCACTAACCTCATGGACATCAATCCAGCCTATGTATTCCAGAATGTGTTTCTCTTTATGGTAATTATGTGACACTGTTGATTCATGTTCAGTTTGTGGCCCATTAAATGCCTGGGTTCTTTTCAGTAGCAATGATGTCTAATCATCTGTTTCTTGTCTTGTATTTATGGCAGTTGATTATTTCTGCTGAGTGTGAAGCTTGTCATTTGTCCTTATTGAAGTGCATTTTTGCTCACCAAATTGTTTCTTCAATTGGCTGTGATCATGTTAGATTCTAAGCCTGGCCTCTATCATGCTTGTAAATACTCCAGCCTGTTGTCAATAATAAATTTCATGCCCAGGCTTCACTTCCTATCGAAACGACAA
>VWZT01015409.1:88611-120260 GCA_013397055.1 Pachycephala philippinensis
TGTAAAAAAAAAAAAAAAAAAAAAATTAAACAAAAAAAAATTTAAACCGGAGTCAGTATAGAACTGCACTCAAAGAGATTTTTATTTTACAGGGAAAAAAGAATCGCTCTTTAATGATAATTTTCCAATCACCTGGGCATTCAACAGACATTCTGTCTTGACCATGTTTCCTCAGCATGTTACCTTGAGAAAATGTTAAAAGTTTAGCAATGCCAAAGTATTTATAAATTCTCTGCAACTCCAAGGCCAGTTTCCCTGATGTAAAAGCAATTAGGTTATCTTCACAAGCCTAGATCATGATAAATCCATACTGAACTATATTGATCTCCTGGTTATGTTCTAGTTGGTTATAAAGCACTTGGGTTGTTCCAGCATTTTTCTGCTAATACAAATAAAGCTGACTGGACAATAATTTCCCTTTTGGTCCTTTTCTCACTTTTCTTACCCTCCCACTGTGACAGTGGGTACTAACTTTACACTGCTGGCTTTCCCTGTTTTCTATAAGCTCTCAAAGACAAGTGCAAATGGTTCTGGGATTACTCCAGCCAATCCTCAGACTGTGATATAGTGAATTTCATCACACCCAGCCAACTTGAAAACATATGTCTTACCTACTCTTTAATACACTCTATTTCTATTGAGAGAAAAATCTTAGTCTGTGTCATTGTGATGTATTGTTTTAAGTGTCTGATGACAATGAACCTGGAAGCAAAAAAGGCTTTAATCAGTTCTGTCTCCTTGGGATCAACAACTTTCATCACCGAGCAGGAGAGGATTCTGTCTTCCCTTTGTCTTCCTTTTAAAAGCCTTTCTTTTATTAGTTAAGTAATTATAGACAATGCTTTTAATAAGACCTAATTTATGGTATTCATAGATACTTCAAATATAAATCTGTTTAATCTATAGTTTTTGGTCATCTGAGCTCCCTCTGCAGTGAGGAGAAAAGGATAAATGTCGGTTCACAAGAAATTTGAGCAGAGCTGATTTTCCATCTAGCTCTGATTATACTTTTTCATCTCTGATAGCTAATAATAGGTAAGATTCATCTAACACAAAATGTGTCATATTTCTTTCCACTTGTATCTTTCTTTGGGCTTTCAGCAAACTGATTTTTGTCCTATAGGTTTGTGCTAATATTCTGCATCACAAACCCAGTATTCTAGTTTTATGTGTGTCTTTCTAGTTTTTGAGGGAATTCAAATACTCATAAATAAAATTAAATAATTTCTTATGATTATTTGTTTTATTATGGCCTTATCATGATGACATGGTTTCTCATCTTCCTTTCTTTCCTTTTATTTTTCTTCTTGCAATAGAATAATCTGCACTTCTGCTATTACAATCCTCTGAATTCCATTTTTTAGTGTATTCACCTGTTCGTGAGCTCATAAATAGCTTTTTAAAAAGTGTTGCCTCATTTCCTTCCTTCCTTCCTTCCTTCCTTCCTTCCTTCCTTCCTTCCACCCTTTTTTTCCTTATTTCCTCCTTCTCTCTCCTTCCTACCCTTCCTTTCCTCCTCCTCCCCTTTTTATTTTCTTCCTTATATTTATTCTTGATTCTCCTTCTCAATCAGATTGCCCCAAGCTCCTTTTCACCATCAAATTCCCAAATGTTTCCCAGATCCTGATAACTGAAATTTCTAGCACCTTCGCCTATGTAGTTGCTTTTGTACATTCCTGGGATGTGTTCACCTCCTTTTTTTTTTTTTCACGGAAAAAAATTCTTTCCTATTAGTTGCTGGGGAACCAGTGTTGTGCTGTGTTTAGTATCTCAGAAGTGATCAGAGTTGCTCCAGAACATTCTCACAGTGTTGAAGGTTTTATATTTGTGGGTTTTGATTCTCACTTAAAGAAAATCAGCTTCTGAAGTAAAAGTTGAACAGGAATATCTTAAAACTGGTGAAACTATTTGGGTCCTGCTGTGGGGTCACTAGCAGACTGCTAGTACTGGATCAGTTTTAGATTCTCCTTTACTTCCTAAATCTCTGTTTTCTTCTGGTTGATACAATACTACAAGTAAAAAGAAAAAAAAAAAAAAACCCCCAAAACCAAAACAAAAAAAAAAAACAAAAAAACCAAAACCAAAAAAACAACTAAAAACAACCAAATAAAAAAAAAAACAAAAAAAAAAAAAAACAAAAAAACCAAAACCAAAAAAACCAAAACAAAAAAAACCACTAAAACCAACCAAATTAAAAAAAAAAAAAAAAAACAACCAAAAAACAAAACAAACCAAAACAAAAAAAAACCCCACAAACCAAACTGAAACAGCAAACTCTCCCAAACCAGAGACATTATTAGAAAAAGAATTAGCGTAGAGCAGGAGCTGGGGAGAGTCTTCAAGAATTTTAATGGCACAGAAGGTTAGTCAAGCTGTAATTAGCTATAATTGGTTCCCACACAGGTTGTGACATCGTTGCCTAGAGCTAAGTGGCACTAAGTGTGTGTTTCCCTACTCCTGAAATCTTTCAAAACAGAATCAAAGGGATTGATTCTAAACTGATATTTCACAGGGTGAAATTACACAAAGGGCTACTAAATCAACATGATGATCGAGGTGCAAATATTCTTCTGCTAATTTAAGAGGAATTTTGGAACAGGAAATTTATATATTTAATTCAATGGTAGCTATAAATACAAAGCACAGGCTCCTGTAAGCCCCCAGCAATGACTGTGCAAGAGAACGAGCTCCCATTTACTGCTCAGTTAATAGGTATGAAAACAAGCATTCATCAAAAGTGATTAGAGGAATCCTTTCCACGCTGTTTTATCAGCCTTTCTTGAGCTTGTAAAACATCTTAAAAACATACTTGGAAACTAAATAGCTGAATAATTCCAAAATCACTTTTTAAAAAGAAAACAAAAATTGTATGTTCTTCTGTCAATGTCTTTACTGTAGAAACTGAAGCATCACAAATTGCTGGGTTGTTTCTTTTAAAAAAAGCTTTCTTCTTCAGTTAACTTGCTGCAATAGTAGTCATAGACAAACAAAATGGCTCGATCTTAGCTAATTAAATCAGAATCTCTTTAAAAATTATTATTTAAAAAGGAAAAAACCCTTAAAAGTCAATCTTGGCTCAAAAATATGTTTTTACTCCTTTCCAAAATGCCACTTGGATCCAAAGCTAGAAGAAGAAAGAAACAAACAAGTTAAAATGTCAAGCACTGACTTTTGCCGATTTTAGAATACCATTTAAATAAATGGATAAACCAAACATTTTTAAGAAAAATCATACCTAAAATTCCCAAATTTGTCAAAATTTTTCCTTCTTTAGGAAGTATTTTTTAAAGATTTTCCCCCTTGCAGTAGTACAAGATGTCAAAATTAACACATATTTCTGCAGATTTTTCTTGATGATGATATGCATTTTTCAATAATCCAAACTGCATGATAAACCTTTGGGCCACATTAACTTCTCACATCCGTGTTTATGAGGAGCTCTTGTTCCCGGCCTGCCCTCCTTGCAGTGTTTGACCCAGTAGTTCATCTAGTTGAAACAAAGCTTCTGGTCTGAATTTGGGAGAAGATTTCAGTTCTTATAGCTGTGCTACAGTGCTGGATAAAGGAAAAGGAAATGCTATGATTTTTGTGGGTTTTGTTTTTGTTTGTTTGGGGTTTTTCAGTTTGGTTTAATTTGTTCATTTGTTTGGTTTTGAGGTTTTTCTGGTTTTTTGGTTGGTTGGGTTTTTTGTTTGTTTTCGTTTGGGTTTTTTTAGGTTTGGTTTGGTTTGTTTTTTTTGTTGTGTTGTTTGTTTGTTTGTTTGTTTTAATTTACTTTTCTCCTTTCTTTTCTTTCCTGAGAAAGGCTGACTTGACTGATGAATGTTTGAGCCCTGACTGGCTTTCTGACTGTGAAGCCTGTATGGAGATAGATATATATTTATATAAATAATTTGATCTCTAAGTGCCTGAGGGTGAGGAGACTGGGAGATTTGGTTTACGGTATGCTTTTGAAAAAGCAACATTTTGCTCAATGAGATCAAAACTCCTGCTAATCCTGTTTGGAGTGGCTACTGCTCCCTGTAACACTGGGGTGGGGGGTGAAAAGGGGAATGCAGGGATGGTCAATTTCATCAGTGCCAGGATGTGACAAACCTGATTACTACAGTGTGAATTCCTTCCTTGACATTTCTATTTGTCAGACTTTAACCTGTAAGTGTATTCATGTGTATGTATTTTCTCAAGCAAACTGCTCAGTAGCATTTTCATTTTTTCTTTCTTTTTTTTTTTTGTATGCGTCCCGTTTTGTTTGGGTTTTTTTAACAGCAATATACTTAACATTTTTTAAATAGTAGTTATTGCAGTAACATTATCATTAGCCATCTGAAACCCACAAATACACAGAATTCTCCTGGGCCAAAAAGGACTTCAGAGTTAATTGTTAACTAATCAGCTCTCCTCCAGGCAGAAGTGAAAAGAATCAGGGTTTTCTCACTTTAAACACTTATAAAAATGTGCGATGCCGAACATGTTCGTGCAGAGAAAACCTTTCTTAAATGTTCTTTACCTTTATTACCATAGTAGTTTCCATCCTTTTGTTTCAAAATGGTTTTTGAACTGACTCTTTCAGTATGTTTTCAAAAATTTTCTTGACCCTTAGCTGGTTGTCTCTGAACCATGAAGAAAGTTTTCAGTGAAAAAGTTGTGATAACTGAGAAATAGGATTGTACTGGAGCAATGAAAGTAGAAAGAAAAAGAATGAAACCTAATGGATTTTAGGTACTGAACATTATTACACAATACCCTTTAGTCAAAACCAGCTATTTGGGATTAATGATGTTCTTAAATTTTCCTGTACAACACAGTCAGTCTCTGTTTAACATTGCTGAACTGTAAAACAGCTATTTCACAAAATCCATTTGCTTCTGACAACTTCATTCCTCTCTGTCCTGTTCTTTTTCTTTTTTAGAATAGAAAAGAGAAGGAATAGATGATGGAAGGGAAAATATGAACATAGAGGGAAAAGGCAGAAATAAAAGAATGGACATATAATGAAGAAGGAAGCAGATGGAAGAGGAAAATTGCTAGGTTTTTACAGGACGTATGCAGTCATTTTATGCTTCTTTGGTCAAGCAATGTAAAAGCAATAAGATACAGAAAGATGTTTTCCTGGGAAACTTTTAATGATGAGAATGAAGCTTTGGGAATGGCTTTTAAAGTTTAATTATCAGCCCTTTCACTAAGTGATCGTGGTCAACATTAATATCAATAATATTTAGCAAACTTGTAGGAAAAAGCTGCTTCCACATAACAACAACCATAGCAAAAAGGAGAGGAAAACAGGCAAACACAGCAGCCAACAAGCAGGCAAGCTCTACAAGCAAACACAAGTGGGCAAGCTCTGCCATTCTCTAGCATAAAGTTTATGTGTCCTGCAATCTCACTTTGTCCAGATAAAAATTCAAGCTAGGGTTTATTGATAAAGCAAATGGCTCATCATTAAGGCACCAAATCTGAACGAGACAGAAAGCAAGGGCTCATGGTCGATTCAAATGTAAAAATATATAAAAAAATTTGTTCTTCAGCCACATTTTTGTGTTGACTGGAAATCATTTTGGACGGTGATCATATGGTGGATATCAAGCAAAATTGAATAGATTCTACACTGGCATTGAAGATGTACTGCTTGCCTCACATACAGGGAAATATTCTGGGTATTAAAGGAAAAAAATGATTCAAACATTACGTCACCAACAATACCATTCATGGAAGAGTAGTTTGGAGGTAAATGTAGAATGTATGAATGTGGTATGGAAATGTACAATTTACACTACAACAAAGAGCATGTGCTGCTTGAGGTTTCCAGTACCACAAGGTGATGTAACAATACGGGGGCACTGCCAAAAAATAACTGGGAAGCAGAATTTATGCCTTTTTTATTATTCCTTTTTTTAGATTCTTTTAGTATCACCTCTAGGGATGACATTGACTTTATCCAGCAGAAATGAAGGGATCTGAGGTTGAAATCAAAGTGATTGCAAATATGCTTTACAAGGATAAATAGAAGTAAAAGAGAAAGGACAGAATCAGAGAGTGTGACAAAAGAAAAGAGAAAATCAAAACAACACAAAGAAAGAAAGATATGAAACCAGGTACTTGACTTCAAAATCCTGCAGGCAATTTTATAGTAACATGCTTTTTTTCAGTTCTAATGTCTGAGTTTATAAATGTCTGCAAGAGTTCAAATTTCAATAAAATTCCCTCCCCATTCAGAAACTAGCTTTTAAATTCATGTTTTCTGCATGTTAAAAAATCTTCTACAAAGCTGAAATGGAATATCTTGTTCCTAGCAACCGAATATATTCTCTTTCATACAGACTTATGCCTCACTTTCCATTCTTTCTTTTGCTTGCTTAGGTATTGGGCAATAAGAAAATATTCTGTTTAGTTTATCACAATAAGGCCAGAAAGAGGGTCTAAAATACCTATTTTGTTTCTAAGCTATCAGAAGATAAGCATGGCTTGCTCTGATCCCTTTTAACTCTTTTTATTTGAAACTTTGTAATATCTCAACAATCTAATGTCTGTAGTGAAGAAGGAAAAGATGAAGAGAACTCTTGGGGGTGAAGCTTTGCGTAGGGTAGTGATGGAAAACCAAGGGAAGATCATGAAGCATAGACCTTGCCTTTTAACAGCAAGCCAGAGAAAGTGAATCAAGAGCTCTCCAGAATTCAATTCTCTCACCTGAGCGAGCAGGCAGCTGCTGCCACACCGCGCTGAACTGGCAAGCGCTTTCTTAATTACTCAGCCTTTCCAGAAGGCAACACTTCAGTGGTGATGAAGAGGCACAATTTCCAGAGTTTCAGTGGGAATTGTTTTCAGCTCCTCAGAAGATTTATCGGAAGTGTTCTACTAACATTAGACTGTATATAAGGAACATTTCCCTGTCCGAAGGCATGCTGAACCATTAAAAAGTCAACCTTTCCACTTTCATCTCGTTGCCACGAATATTTCCTCTCAGAAAGGTAGGGAGCACATGGGATAATGTATTCCTGTAGTCCTTTTGCAGATTTCTGTTTGACAAACTTTTATCTCAGAAACAGTAGGTAGATGTATCTTGATTACTTTGTATGGAAAATGCCTGAAGGCTTTAAGCTCCTTGAAGGTCGTGGGGTGGGGAGTGGGGTAAATATCCATTGCTTCAGTAAGCCATCTTAAAGGATGGTTTTATTCAGGTTTGGGTAGTTTTGTGTGCAGAAATAAGTAATCCTTTGATACAATTAAGCGATCTTCTTAATGTAGACCTTTAAGAGGAAGGATAAGACGTCATCTCTTCCCTGTACACTCAGTAGATATCCACAAAAAAATCTGTTTTCAACTTTATCTTCCCTGAGGATGTTTAAGAATTTGCTTCAAGTATTTGCAATGTTCTTTATTTAGGTATCATCACTCACAATGTTTTTTTTTTTTCCTTTACTGACGCCTGTAAAGCTTTTTAAAATACTAGCAAAAAANTTTTTTTTTTTTAATATTGCTGTGAAAGACCAAGTGCTGGAGTAAGTGCCTATCCTAAATATTAAAGACACACATTTCTTATCTGCAATACTATGCCTTAATATATGTCAATTTGTTAACCAAATCCTCCATTATTTTTCCCTCTCCAAGTCACTGAAAAAAAAGTAATTCTTCCTTTGTAAAAATGGATGCCTTTACCTTCCCCCTATACAAATAATTCCTTAAAACTCGATTTCAGGAAAACTATTGGGGAAAGAAAATCTACATTTCCTAAAATTCAGTGAAAAATCTTTTTTTTGGGGGGAGGAGATTTTTTGTTTTGTGTTTTTGTCGTTTTCATTTTATGTAGAAAGAAAATCTAGTCAACTTCAAAGGTAATTTCCAAAATACATATATTTTGTTTAATTTTATAATTTATTTCCATTAATCACTTAGATAAGAGAAATACAGACATGTACTTTTTCCCCTAAAGAATTCAGCAGCAATTTCCATTCTTCTTCTTCCTTCAATATCATATTCTCACCAGTAGTAAATCTTAATTTTCAATTGGCCTAGTGACTGCATATCATCAACTGCTAGTTACTTCTATGCTTTTAACATTTGAAATGGAAGGAAGCCAGTGTCCAAGGACTTCTGTGAGTCATGTGTTAATTACCCATATGACAAATTTCCTCTAACCAAGTGCATAATTTTATGTTGGTTCTATAGTAAGAGAACTGCAGGACTACCACACATTCTTTACCTTGTAAAACCAAGCAAACTATGTAGATGCAGAATTACATAAATTGAATTTTTGGCCTCCCTTTACTGATAAGAAATTGCTGCTAAGACTGAATGAAAGATTTTGGTGTGTGCTACATCAGTCTGAATTAAGATTTAAATATTGCTTAAATAAATAGCCTTCTGGCTTTTGAATACTGGGGGTAAAATTGGTTATGAAAACAAAGACAAAAATAGGCTAAGTTTGCATAAGCAAAATTAAAATATTTCACCAATGTTGATTAAAAAATATTAGGTAAACAAGAAAAAGGATGCTGATTAATAGCCTAATTCACTTTCCGTGACTTATTTTTTAGGCTCAGTGTTCTGGTTTCAGTTTTCTTTTGCTTAGTTTTTCTCTTTCAGTTGTGTGGATACTGCTTAGTAGAAACAAATGTGTTCATAGTGAAATCATACCTATCCCCATCTCTTTCTCTGTTCTCTAACAGGAAATGATTGCTCAAATATTTTCATGCTCTGCCTGAAGACTATGTATCCTGCTTATTTGCTCCAAAAATGAATCCCACTCAGCCACTTCATTTATTTTCATTGCTTTCCTTCATTCATTCTGTCTGTGGTCCTGATATATTTTATATTCCATTTTTATGTTACAGCAACATCGGTAAATCAATGGCTCATTTCTATTCTGAAGATTTTCTCTTTTCTAACACAAGAAAGATAAGCTACTGTAGCTGCTTGTCACCTAGATATCTTAGAATAATTTCAGTTTCTAGCAAATGAACAAAGCATGTTACTATACTGTTTTTCCTTTCTTGTCCTGGTTAAATTTGAAATGGCAATTAGTGCAGTCCATTTTAAAATGCACTACAATAAAGCACTGCTGTTTGTTGGGGCTTTTAAAAGTATTATTATTTTTAGATATATATGAATATATTTGAACCATCTTCAGCCAAGATGAAAGAATAAATATTACAGAATTTTATAAATGGATTCTGCTTTTGTTAAAAGACTTAGAGGGTTGCAACAGGGCCCCAGTGTTGAAGGGATACAGCACTGGTGGATAAGGGAAAACCAACTGACATCGTCCACCTGGACCTGTGAAATGCAGGTGACACTGTCCTGCACAATATCCTTGTCTCTCAGTCAGGGAGACATGGATTTCATGGATGGACCACTCAGTGGACAAGGAACTGGTTGGAGATTGCAGTCAATGGCTCAACGTCCAAGCGGAGACCAGTGACGGGCAGAATTCCCCAGGGACTGGTATTGGGGCTGGAAATGTTTAACATCTTTGTCAGCAACAGGGAACTCTGTGGTGTCAGCAACAGTCACAACATGCTGGAAAGAAGGGATGGCATCCAGAGTGACCTGGAAAATCTTGAGAGGTGGGGCTGTGTAAATCTCATGATGTTCAACAAATTCAAGTGTTTGGTCCTTCCCAAGTCAATCCCAAGCACAAATACAGGGTGGTCAGAGAATGATGAAATAATGTTGCAGGTCATATTTTGCTGAAAAAAATATTCCTGATTTGAGTATAGGGTGACATGTAAATGCAACTATATATATATAAAAATATATATATATATACTACTATACTATATATGCTACTATATATATTTTTAGTATATAAAAAACGGTTTGGATTTTCAGTTACCTGGTTTACACAAGAACAGGTTTGTTGCATATTTTAGTTTAGAGTCCTCAAATTCATCTTATATTCTCTTTCAAAACCTGAATCTCAAAACACCCCCACCCAAAACAACAATGCCCTTAGAAAAGTGAACATAGTTTAAAAAACCAGTCATTTGACTGTGGCTGGAGGTTTGGATATTGAAGCTGCAGTTTGCAGTGAGAATAGGAATCAAACCCCAGACTATACTGGAATTGGGTTTTATAGAATGGGAGTCACACCTGCTACATCTACACATTACCCTGTAGATGTGGTGTAGCAGTGGTTCTGAGGTCGAGTATCAGCACAATGCTGAGCTCAATACTGTGCTAACAGGGCTGTAGAGCTAAAAGCATCCTAAATACATCTGTCTATTGGTTTACAGGGCAGGCAAAGGGGCATGAAAGAACCTGAAGCAAGCAGTAAAGACGTGGTTTAAATCTACAGTCCCCAGTGGACAGATTCTGACTAACAACCTGAAGTAGCAAAATAAAAGTTTGAAATGTTTAAATGCTTGGGGAAATAGATATTTGATAGTGCAGTTGATGACTCATCGTCCACCTCTATCAAAAACTTAAACAATCCACAATAGCTAGCTGATGACTTCAGTGACGGGAACAAGATTTAAATTTCAGTGAACATAATGTGGGCTGAAACCTAAATATTGCTACAGCCTAGGGGTACTTTCTGATTAAATCAACTAATAAAACAGTTGCTGAGTTTAAAGAAAACCTACAAAAACACCTACCCTCAATGTCTCTTGAGAATGCAGAATCAAAAACGAAATGCCTTAACTGTGCTATACAATAAAACCGATGAAGTATTGTTGAAGTGAGGACTTTGATGCATCAAGCAATGAATTGTGATGTAACACATAAAATGAACTGACTCAGACGTAGGCAGTGGCTTAGGCTGCTTCTTGGGCAGCTTTGACTTAGGCACATGCACTGTATATTTCTTTTCTGCAATTAAAATTGCCAAAGAACCATGATGACACGACAAAACCTTTTTAGTCAGCTTCAGGTTCAAGAAGATGCAACAATGTGAGGAGCACTTACAATGAGGCTTTTTACTACATTAAGAAGCTCTCATAACTTCCTTCATTAGTTACTCAAGGACAAATGTTGGATGAAGGGAAATAGGTATCAGGAAAGATTTTAGCATGATAATTTTCATGCTGAAAAAGAAAATAGTGTTAAACTTCTGACACAGTTTGCGTATAAAGTCTTAGATTAAATGAATAATGCTAGAAAAATCTCTCCATATGTTGTCTCACTTTGAAGAAGAAAAAATCAATTTATTGTTTCGCTTTTTCTTGAGAGGCAAAAATTACTTCAAAAGGAATTTAATGCAGGACTTTCTTGCTTTTAGTAATTACATAGCAACTTTATCTCTTAAAGGTTAAAGCTGCAGAAAATCTCAGTGAAGTACTAATTTCCCAGGGCTTATTATGGCAAACATAATACATATATAATACAATACATAATGCAAAGACAGATCCCAAACCCCCTGCTGTGTATCACATGTGATTCCCAATTATTAATAATCTGGTATTGCAAAAAAAGGTGCATATCTTGCTTAAAATGTAGGAAATATTTGCCTAAGTTACATATTTTCACAAGCTTAAGCTATATCTGGCCTTAGCCCACTGTAGCCAAATCAGTTTTTTAGAAGGCATTATACAGCCAATAAAGTGAATTCCTGGTATTTACTTTCAGTTGAATAATATAGTTGTGGAAGCTGGCAACAAGGAAAGTCATGAGAATATCTCAAAAGGGAATCTTGAACTTATATTTTGTGATTTGTGTGGACTTACCTGTTTGCTTTCTGAGATGAAGTAACAAGAACTGTGGGTGAGGGGAGGGCAGTGGGTGTTGCCTGTGTTTATTTAAGTAGACTTTTCACACGGTCTCTTAGAGCATCCTCATTGTGAGCAGCCTGGCACATTGTGGTGGAGACAGGTGATCATCTAGATGGATGTGAAACAAGCTGGGTCCTTCAGTCAGTCTCGAAGGATAATGCATAGTGATTCTTCTGGCTCAAGGCCAGGAACACGTGTAGTTTCTTCAGGATACACAACGGAACCTATCCTATTTAACATCTGTATCAGTGACTAAGAGGAGAAAACTGTGTACACTCTCACTGGGTTTATGAATGATTTTTGTCCTTTGCACAGACCAGTGTCCAGTTCAGTCCTCCCCACAACAAGAGAGACACTGGCAAACTGGAGCCACTTCAGTGGAGGACCACCAAGCTGGTCAGGGCTAAGGAATGTGCCATACAATAAGAGGCTGTGGGATATGAGACTGTTCCATCTGGATGAGATGCAGTTTAAGGGGACCTAACAGCTGCCTGTGGGGTGGTCATTGAGAAGACAGAGTCAGGCTCTTCACTGAGTAATCTATCATGCCGACCTGAGACAATTGGCATGAACTGAGAAAAAGATATTCCATCTGGACACAAAAACGATCCCCTTTTCCCTAACACAGTCAAGCAGAGAAGCAAGTTGATAGAGAGGCTGTGCAGTCACCATCTTTGGAAATTTTAAGAACCTTCTGAACAAAGCCCTGAATGACCTGGTTTGATCTCTGCTTTGTGCAGAGGCTGGGCAAGATTACCTCTTGGGATTCCTTCCAACTTGAATTGAGTGATTCTCTATTAACAAAGACAATTGTTCTGGGCTGACCTAGACCAGCAGCTAAACACCCACACAGCTGCTGGTCCAGGAGTGCCTAGAGCCTGTGCAAAGGATACTCAGCAGCAGTCAAAACATCAGTGTTACCAACACTGTTCTATCTACAAGTCTAAATCACAGCATAATACAGGATCCTGTGAAAAAAATTATCATCATCCCAGCCAGACTCACTACAAATACCTCCAAGAAATCACAGCGAAGTGCTGAGGCAACCTATAATCTTTGTGTGTGTCATAATTATGAGCATCCCTGAGCACTGTGTGTTATTAGTATCTTGCCCAACATATCACTATCACTTCCACTGAATAAAGTCCTACTATGCAGTGTGTAGGTGTCCTGGAACTTCACGTGAAATCTTTTGTCACATAATAGAATCCTTAAAGTCTGGAAGGTATCTTCTGCCCATAAAGTAAGGTCACAGAAGTTAATCATATGGAGAAAGAGTAGTAATTTCACAGCTTAGGAATTACTCCCTTTGATTTCTAGATTTCTGACTTAAAAAAAAAAGGCAGTATGCCCAAATAAATAGAAATCTCTGACTTCTACCTCAGAATCATTATCAGTTGAAAAAAATTTAAAACTATTGGCTTCATATATTTCCTTAAAAAAAAGGGTGGAGTGGATGATTTCTTTACCTTCCTATCTACTATATTTTCTGTTTAAATCACCAGACATACAAATCAAGATTTCTCATGAAACCTGCCAAGAAAACCAGTAAGTGGACTGAAGTAGAACTAATAAAGCTGGCAAATTTTACGCAGATCAAGTTGCTATAGGCAAACATAATAAAACCCATAAAATCTTGTAGCACTGAGTGAAATATATGTTACTGCAGTGGGAGGGATGATTTCTTGCCCAAAAGCATTTCTGTTTTGCAAAAGAAAATATAGGAATAGAGTAAGGATTTGCTCTGGTGGCAGATTTATGAGAGGAAATAAAAAGGTAAAAGTACCAGGGATCATAAAAAAGAGTTTGGCTGGTGGAACCATGTGCTGCCCTCCCTGAGACAGAAACAATGACAGCCCCCAGAAAACCCATATCAAGGAGATCCAGTATCATCCTCCCACCAGGAGGAAGGTGGGAGCTTACAGGGATGGAGTGAATGAAGGCAAGTCCATGCTCAGATCAGCAGGTGAACCTTCTTCTTGCCTACCTCACCTTCCCAGCTGCATCTGTTCTACAGGGATGAGGCTCTGGACAGGGAAGGCAAATCAATGGATATTGATGGTGGTGCCTCTGCACCAGAGTTGTTGCCAAAGTCGGAAAAAAACCCACCCATTGTATCACAGCCACCCCCATAAGCAAGAAAAGACAGGTTATACTTATGTGTGACTCTTCTGAGTCAAACAGAGCATCCAGACAGACACTGCTGTTAGGGAACTTTTCTGCCTCCCTGGAGCCTGGGCTAAGGACACCAGGAAACTCCCTAGCCTGGCACAGGCTTGGACTATTACCCATCACTGCTCTTCCATGTTGGTAGTGATGAAACTGCAGCGTGTGTGGTCAAGTGTGATCTAAAAGGACTTCAGGTCCTTGGGGTGATTGGTAAGGGAATCTGGAGCACAGGTGATTTTTTGTCTATCTTCCAGCTGCAGACAGTGACGCTGGAAGGCACAGATGGACCCAGTCTATTAATGTATGGTCCCGTGCCAGGTGTTACTACTACAGTTTTCAGGTTTTAATAATGGCACGGCCTGCAAGGCATCAGTCTGCTGGTGTCAGATAAGGTTCACCTTTCTCAAAGATAGAAGAGAGTCTCTGCTCACAAGTTACTGGAGTTCACTCACAGAGCTTTAAACTAGGCTTGAGGGGAGAGGGGATATCAGGCTTGTCCATGATCAAGGCACCAGGCAGTGGAGTTGGACTACATGATCTTTGGAGCACCCTCCTAACCCATATTATTCTATTCTTCACTAGAGAAAGAGAGGGCTTATTGGTTATTCTAATAAATGGGAAGTTCAGTAATATCAAGGCCTCAAGAAGTAGATGAAGATCATTTAAGTTTTGTAAAACTAAAAGTCATAATTAGAAATGTACTTTTGACTGAAATAGATCGATGACCATTTAATGCCTGAATAATAGCCTGTACAAAAAGATCTAATATACTTCCTTTATGGTTAAATGATATTATACCTCTAATTGTTTCACCTTATCTTTCTGAAACATTTTTGTGCTGTCTATTTTTTTCTACTGTTTTAGGTACTACCTTACAGAATCTAAACGGTAATATAAAGTGAAGAGTAATTCACATACCAATCAGATAATAATAGAATGCATTTTTTGATTGGTATTGTTTTTATTTTTTGGTTTTATTTTTCTGGGGTGTTTTTGGGTGTTTTTTAGCGTTGTGTGTTTGGGGTTTTTTCCCTAAGTTTCTTTTTTTTTTTCGCTGTTAAGGAAAATGTACCTGTTTTAAGACAGCTGATATTTTCTGGTTGCTGTTTCCTGCATATTTCAGAATAAAATTGTCAGTCTGCACAGTGTGGTTTGCACGTTGCCAGATTCTTACCAATGAAGGATTACTGCAGTATGGACATGGATATATAGGTGGAATACTGTGCTATTCTCTTATCTGGAACTCAGACCTAAAACTTCTCCGCATACTCTCCCTTAAGCTGAGCTCAGAGGATCTCACCATGCAGGTGCTAGCCTAGCCTCCAGTATAAACAAGAGATCCTTGATTCTACAGTGAGTACTTCTGATAGTTCAGAGATTTTCAGACTATCTACTGTGCCTTTCTTCATACTTCATAGAAGATGTAATCTGCTTTTAGAGAAAAAGCCTTAGCAGACACTAAATTGACTCTCCAACCGCTGTGACACTGTTTCTTACAGCATAAAAGAGAGATTTAGGTTTTAATCCTCCATCCATTCTATTTTGCAGTAAGAATTTGATAGCTAGTTAAGTTTCATTTCACCTCATAAGATCACTTACTATTTGAGAATCTGGCTCTTAATGTCCCGAATAAAATCCCACCAAATTATGGGCAGTTTGCACATGATAACAATACAAAATAAGTAGTGAAAAATTGAGATAATGCGACGGCTGCAGCGAAGACTGGAAGCTTGACTTACCTGTGTCACTTTTTTCTCCCTCAAATGGTACAGTTAATCTCTGACCCTGCAAAGTGGTCCATCTGGCTGGAAGGCACCGTGCCCTTGCAGAGTCCAGCTGAAATCAATGGGGTTCACATGCTGGGAGCAGCTTGCAGGGCAGGGCTAATTCTCTCAATTAATAGCTGGCTTCCATCGCACAAACATCTGTGTCAGGCTTTCCTGAAGAAGTCCAACACAGCTCCATTATTGTTTTATAATTAAAAGACCTTTTTTTTTCCAGCTGTAACAATTTGCACAAGTCTCAGAGTAGCACTTTCTGCGCAGATCTGCAGAACACAACACTGAGAAGTCCTCCAAAATGTTTGGCATATGCCTAAAGCATATGGCACGGTTCTGTAATTGTCTTATGTAGCAGGAAGCTCAGAAATTTTCAAAGAGCAAGAACTAGGGAAGGGAATAACTTAAACACTGCAAATCCTTTAACAGTCAAATTCTGTGCTTCCAGAAAACAAACTGTAATATTAAGAGAAATGAATGTCAATGTAATGTAACAGGATAGATAAAAACGTCTTGGGCAATTAATTTTGAGATAACTATTTATCCTAATTTAAAGAAATTCAATCTATAGAATTTTATTCATATCTCCCTTTCCCAGCCTAGTGATTTTATGTTATGTTTTCTAGTGTAAGAAAATTACAACCTATAGAAAAATCTTATATTGAAGCATGTTATTAAGAATGAACATTATTTGTATTACTGAAAATGCTTTACAGACCCAAAAGAATTTGGAAAAGCTTATTATGAAAATATTATTTGTTCATATTTAGAAAGGATACATGGGCTACACTAGTGCAAGTTGATGATGCTTGTCACCTGTGATTCTGATTGTGTTGTCACCCAACAGCCTCAGGGTGGATCAGCTGAGATGAACAGAGTGCAGATCCCTGAGACTTCACCTCAAGTGACTCTTTCCATTTATATCCACCTGTGTGTTTATGAAATATACAAAATTCAGTCTCTTCCCTGCCCCAGCCCCTTTTTCCTTTTTTGTTTTTGTTTATGGAGAAGACATTGCAATTGAAACTGTTAATTTCTTTTGCATAAAAACCAAGTAGGGACATAACATTTCATTGAAAGGAACCCCTAGGACTGTAGTATCAGAGGAAAGGAACAGCTTAATCAACAAGTGCTGACAGGAGAGGCACTGCTTTGCATCCCATGAGAGTAAAGCTATTTAAAGTAAAGTAAAACCAATTAAATGGCACCTCTGTCCCATGCTGAACACTGAAAGAATTATACAGAGCTTCTCCATGGGCTCCATGTGTGGCATAAAGGGGTCCATGCAAATTTCCATCACTGACAATAAGGAGGTGGAGAAGAAAGGTGCAAAACCAGCAAAGAACAGAGCTTTTGTTGTCACCATGATAACAGACATCGAGTTCTTCTTACACCAAGTATCAACTCTTGCTAAAAGCACAGTCTGACAGTACTACGGTATCAAGGTGATAAAATGAAGGTCATGAGTGAAGGTGGAACGCCCAATAAATAGTGACTTGTTGATAAAATTATTGATAATATTTGCTACAGAGAAGTGTATTGCTGCACAATATTTGGGGGGAGTCCTGATGTTAGCCATGTGTGTTATAGTGACTAGTACCATTAAGAAAAGATGTATTGCAATCACACAAGTTAATTCTATGTAAATGTCATCTCCACAGAAATTAGGAAAGCAAATCAAATAGTAAACTGTGTGACAGTTAATGTCATTATGCCACAGGATGTATTTGGATCTTGAATACCTGAGAGTAGTTTTGCTCTTCAGGTCCCCATGAAGTGAGTCGTGGTCCTGTGTATCAAATTATGTTAGAGCTGGCCTAAAGTATCCTCCCTGTTAGCTGCAATCAACACGGCAGCTCCTGCCTAAAAGGGAATGGACACCTTCTTGGAGGGTACAGGAGCATGCAAGATAGCCATAATCTGCTCTACTCTCTTGTAAAAGACATTTATGACTGTAATGAGGGACAAAGCACTTACCTAGAGCATTTATGGATATCTTAGCTATTACATTATATTGCCTAAAAATCTTCCAGGTTCTAAGTGGAACATCATGAGTAAGAGAATTTATAAATGGAAAATCTCATCTGCTTTCAGATCCAGGAGCACAAACCTAATCACATATTATTTAACAACAACAAATGTGATTCGTGTTTATTAACATGAAAGCAGAAGTTGCTCTTTGCGTCTAGAAGTCATTTTAAGATGAATATTTTTTAGTGCAATTCAAACTGACCTCATGAAATGATTTCTGTGGTGATTTTTCTCAATATTGTAATGATCAGCCCAATTACATGGTGACTAAAAGGAATTTGCTACTATTTAGGCGTAAGTTGCAAATTATAGTTGTTTGAAAAGTCAAGAAACTGCTTTCTCCAGTCATATTTCTTCAGACAAGATATAGTAAAAAATCTTTAAACTCTACACCCATTTTCACTTTCAGTTCTAGACATTCTTTTCCAGTATGCTGCCTCTCAGTTTTGACTGAAAAAAATGGTCCAAACCCTCCAAATTCTCAGCATGTTTACTCTCAGAAGTTTTTTCAGATGTAGGAGATCGTATTCAGTAGTGGTGATCTTGACTCCATATAATTGCAATCAGCAGAAGTGGGCTTGGCACTGAAATTTGCAATGTTCTATCTTAAACATTTTTTTTCAGAACTCCTGATTTATTTCCCCCTGCTCTCTACACTCCACAAGTCTCTTCTGTGGAGTTTACAAGCTGGTAATTGTATGTTCTATTCTTGTTTCCACAAGATCTCATTCTAACACTATCATCTAAGAGTCCTATTCAAGCACTCTTTCTGATAAAAAAGTTTTTAACGGATTTAAACTATACAGCTGAAATTATTTGAACTTCACAAAATGCTGGACTTGTGTCTTTACACTTGCCTGCCACTAAAAGAACTTTAAAATATGAGGTAGTTTCAATTATTGCAGAAAGAGGGAAATTTCAGGTTATTAAAACTTGGACAGAAAATTTTGTAAAATATTTATCATCTTAGAAAGAGAAACAGTGGTTTATATGACTAATAGTAGAAAAAAAAAATCATATAATATACTGAATCCATGAAGAAAACAAAGGAAGCTGCAGCAAGTGACCCTGTAGAATCAACTAATGACTTGTTTCTTCCTGAGTCAATATTGTCTCCATGTATTAGCATGGAGTTAGAAGAAGTCTGCTGCTAGAATAGCATTGAAAATAAGGGTGCAATTAATCCGAACAAAGTAAATTACTAAATGCAGACAAATGGAGGCCAGATTTCAGCCAAAACTAAAGATTTGGCATTTCTTCTCTAATTAAATTTATTGTGCAGATTAGCACCTCCAAGTCATTGCAAAATCTAGTTTGCACTGTTGGATGCCCTTACCCAAAATTTCAGTAGTATCATGAGGGTACATTCTACAGCAAAACCATATCCCATATCAGAGATACCTTGGATAGGTCCATTAACTGTGCAGAAATGAGTGTAGCTACACCTCAGCTAAAGTGGCATTTAATGTATTTCCCTCTCTTTATCCTCTTCCAGGCGCAGTCACGTGTGTGTGCTAACGACCACATACACATTTTCTGTGTTTGAGAAGAAATGTGGTTAACTGCAGGGACTGTTTATTTATCAATATGATTACATTATACAGCATATACAACCACCTGTGACTTCTTTGTGTAAAAATATTAATATTGTTAACAGAAAAACATGCTTTGCTCTAAAGCATTTACTCCCTCTTGTATTTGTCAAAAGGGATTATCTACAGCTGTTAAACACCAAACAGAAAACTTGTAACAATGCATAAAAATGTGATTTCTAACAAAACTTTGATAAAATAAACAAATAGATATTTCACCTCCTCACAAACTAAAACATAAATTTTACTCGCCTCCTTCCAGGTTAACACATATATTCTGTAATGCAATTATGGCACAATTCCTGCCTGGAAAGGACTGATATAAATTCAGCATTCAATACTCTATTTGTGATAGAGTCAGCTATTATATGATGAATTCATATAGTAGGCTCTCAACATTAACAGAAGTAATGAACGTTCCAAAAATGTCATTATATTCATTTATAACACACTTTTGCAGTGACATCTTCCATAATTAATAAAAGGATTTGCAGTTCCAACATGATTCTCAGTGTTTAATCCTGTACATGGCAAGTCATTGTTTACACTGCAGATACTTGTACACCATGCAAGAGGAGGGGAAATTTTTCCTCTATCTCTTGAAACAAGTAGAAAAAGAACAATTTTCTTACTGACTAAAATACAAAATTATGGTATAAACATATAGTTAGATTGATATTAGCCAACTAGAAACCAAATCCTTTTTATATTGCCATAGCTCTTGAAGCAAGTTTATAGTCAGTCTTACAAACCAGTTTTCTCAACTCATTACCTTCTTTTTGAGATTCTGTTTTAAGCAGACAGACTTGGTGAAAGTAAGGAAAATATTTAGTTGGATTCTACACATTTTAGCACCACCACTGTCTCAAACAAAAGATGGAACCCAGCTGTTTATAAAGGGCTCTGATGGAGATTAATATTTAAAAAACAAAAAGCCATGAGGCAAGCAGCTGAGTGTTGTTTGGTGTCCATTGCCGAGGGATTTAGCACATTCTGGTGACCTGTAAGTTATGTTCTAACTCTTCCCTGCCACACAAAAATACATTTTACCTTGAAGTGTATAATAGTAACAAGGTTGGCATAATGTGCCTTTTGCAGATTTTGTCTTTTGACTTAAAATTTGGAAAAATACAGAATATTTCAAATGAAAGGAAAAGAATTACGAAACATTAATTTCAAAGTTGTTTTTATTCCTTTCCCAGTGCTTTCAACACTTGTATTTTCCTACTTAATATTTTTCCCACTCATTTTAAAACATCTTTTTCCTACCTTTTTTCCTATACCTATAGATTTGATTTTCTCTCTTTCATTTTTGGTTTGGTTTGGAACGGACCTTAAAGACTGTTTAATTCCAACACCCCTGCCTTGGAGATGGGCATCTTCCACTAGACCAGGTTGCTCAAAGCCCCATCCAGCCTGACCTAGAGCACCTCCAATGGCTAGGCATCCACAAGTTATTTGGGCAACCTGTTCCAGTGTCTCACCACCCTCTGAATATTTTCTTTCTTATACCTATTCTAAGCTAAATTTAAGCTTTTTTGGCATAAAACCATTACCCATTACGGGTAGTTACTTCATACTGCTAGTTGCATTTGTTTAAGATGCATATGATTAGGGTATGACTTGGAAAAAATAGAGAGGTGTAAATAAAACAAAATATATTTTTGCAGAAATCAAAATCCAGTAAGGCCTTCCTTCTGTGGCCACCTTTCCACCAACACTTCTTCTTCCAGCACCACTTTTATTTTAGTCTATGAGTATGGACACCAAATAAAGATAGATATTATCAGCATGTCATCTAATGAAATTATTAAAAGGAAAAACATACTGTCTGACTCTGCTTTCATTTTGTAACTATTTATTTCAAGAGACTCCTTCAAAGACTGATTGTTACAAAACTCATTAATTCTGTGACAATATATACAAAGTAGACAGGTCAGCAAAAACTAGGGTACATTCTTAGATTTTCCCCTATCAAGAAATACTATAAAAACAATGAATTACCTCTTAAAGAGTTATTGCATTAGGCATATGAAAGAATATGTGTTGCAATGCATATTGCTGAGCCTTTTTTCTGTGCTAACATATGACAATATTTTCATAGCTGCTGGTAGATGGGGACAAGTTGGTGTTCCCACTTTAAGTGTTTCCATTATAAATCCTATTTTACAAGTGAGTTAACTATGGCAGGCCACTGTAATAAGCATCAGGCTGAACCTATGAGCCCTACTCATTTCAGTTACACAGCATGTAACTCATGTTCCCATTTGCTTTGAATAATAAAGCTACATAATCCAGCTCTCCATTAGAGAACACAAGCATGGGAGTCTCCCATCCAGATAATTATGTGCAGTGCAAATTACATTCCATTAGCATGTTGGCTGGCTGATCACAGGGAGCGGGGTGTATTCAGCCAGAAAGGGTAGGAGCAGTCCAAATGAACCACTTGAAAATGTTCAAAGATAAAGCAGAGCCAAGGCACTGAGACTGGCATTTTAAAGGGAGCAGCACCTTCTGGTGCAAAACCACAACTTTTCTCCACAAGTAACTTATGTCACTTCCCTACTACTCTTAAAGATGGATGTAACTGAAGTTCAAATAAATTCCTTGTGACTAAACTCAAACCTGTCAGGTGGTTGCAGACTCCTCTTAGTGGCAGAACAGTCTAAACCAGTTCTCAAACTGGGCAGGAGTTCTCAAACCAGTGTTTCTTTATTCAGTCATAATCCTGAGCTGCAAAACTATTATTTCTTCAAGCACTTGTAATAAAAGCTAAGCAACTTGCTTAGTTTCCTCTCTGCATTAATATATTACTTCAGCATTACAAAGATCACCAATGCACATAAACATTATGACAATTACTGTGGAGCCTTTAACCCTCCAGTTAATTTCAACTTGGAGAGGAAAAGGAAGCTGGGAGAGTCCTAGAGGGCAACTCTTGGAAGAAGAACATCTGTGAGGAAACTACAATGATCTTTCTAACTACCATTGAAGCCACATCCTCCAGGGAAGGAAGTGTGCAGGTGTGTGCTTTACATGGTGTGGACAGACCTTTTTGTTCCTACATAGTTATGCAAATGTATGATTATATACATTATAATCTCAAGAATATCTCTGACTGAAAGCTGAACTGTTCTTTTTCAGCTGCTTTAGCTCAGGGAAGTCGATGTACCCGCTCTACCTTTCCTTCACTTAGGCATTATTACACCATCTGGGAAAGACTCAACATTTTCATTCCTACATTACGAGGTTACTGAGCTTTAAAATAGGTGGCAGCTAAACACCATTTCCTTAATAAGACCATGACTACAGACAGTATTTAGGGTTAGGCAAAATATGTATAAGATGGAATGCAACCATCTGCAACCACTTCCAAATGAACACAAACCTCACTATAAACAGCACTTCTGAATACAACCATCACACCTCTTGTGTGAAAACTGGGTACAAATCTAGGAAGCACCAGTGCCTATTTAAACTTTCAGAGACACAGAGAAAGGGCTGGACCCCATTTGAGCACATCGGAACAGTTAGGAGATATTGCACAATGGAAATTATGGAATATGTGAAATTAAATAGGTGCAACAAAGGGATACCGAAAGGAGGACTATAATCTAAGCAATGAAAATACAGTTTTGAGAGACAAGGAGTATGGATCATGAGTAAGGATCATGGCAATAATTACCATATCAAACAAAGATGTATTTTCATTAATATTTAATGCTTTAAGGATGAAAACAGATGTAAAAATGATATTGTGCCCCAAGCCCAAAATATTTTTACATTTGTCATTTGAGACCATTCTTCCCCATGTGTGAAGTTTTCTTTTATGTGTCATTGCAATACTACAGGTAATGGCACCTCTACAAATTCCTCTTGATTCCTCTTTTCCAGCTGACTTGACTTTGTTTCCCTGTGTATTATATGATATCTTCTCGATACAAAAATATCTGAATGCAAACATTATGAAAGCACAAATTACAGCATTTATTGCACTGTATTTTAGAGGATTTCTAAATTCAGAAAGTGATGATGAAGAAGGCAGTATTTTACAATTGCATAGAATGAAGAAGTCTAAAAGGCTGAATTATGCGGCAAACTAATCTCATTAAATGGCTGGTACCTTGAAATTAAAAAAAAAAAACAAAACAAAACAAAAACAGTCTCATGGTTAAAGGAAGATAAAAACTTTGTGAAAGTTTTGGGGCTTGTTGCTGTTTATTTTGGTTGTTTTGGTTTGGGGTTTTTTGGTAGGAAGCTGTATTAATTGCAGTCAGAAACCCCAGATATTCAGAAAACCAGAAATGTTTAGCCAGAACAGCAAGCAAATATGTTCAACAGGCAAAGGGGATGAAAGCAAATACCACAATTAATAAGATGGGCTGATGGACAGCTTATGACCCCAAACCAGCTGAAGCTTCATGGAGGTTCTCCTAGAGCACAAACCAGGCTTGATAATTATAAGTGGGACTTCTAGTGAAACAAATACTTACTGGAAGCAGCCAGTCACACAGCAAATACAACACTACAAAAATAAGGAGGATTTTTTAAATTGACATTTTTATTATTGTTGTTGTTGTTGTTGGTTTTATTACTATTAAATATTTTGAAGGTCTAATTGGCTGTTATATGTAATTATGTTAATCTTATGTATTTGTTTATCTTGGCTTTCTTAGTTAAGGCAAGATTCTGTTAACCCATATGATATAGTTTGTTAGCAGAGAGGTGTAGTTCATGAAACTTAGTTAATTTAATTTTCCTTTATTTTTGTTCTGCTTTGTTTTATGCTTTTTACTTGACCTTGCAGTATTTATGAACCCCAAAATTAAGCACTAGTTCTATTTCCCCAAAGAGAGGGATGTGTAAGAATTTTCCTTCCCTAGAACATATTTCCAGTGATACTTTGAGTTTACTTCTTATGCAGCTTGTAAACTTACAAAAACTTGGGTAGGTTTTTTGTCTTAATACTATCATAATGGTCATCATTGTAGTCCCAGCAATTCTTAGGGTGACTCCATGTGAAGTTTGAAAGGTAAAACCGTGGATCCACAGAAATTCTTCCAAATTCTTTTTTTTTTTCAACATGACAATATTTCTTTCAAAGTTCTAATTAATTAGACTCTTCTCTGCAGTTAACCCAACAGTATCACTTTTGCTACAGCAGTTTTATTGAAGATGAACATTATTTGCAAAATACTTTTATCTTGGTTTGCAAGACACAAGAACTGTTAGCGAAGGAGATGTCTATTTTTATATTTAATTTCACTATTCGTATAGCAATAACTATAGAGAGAACCATGAATGTAGGTTTAACAAAAATGAAATGTAATTAATTTCAATATGTAGCTGATAATGAGAAAAATATAAGAAAGAGAAAAAGAAAGAAAAAAAGGAAGGGATTGAATTTTCCTGGACAGAAGTCTGGGATTTACTTTGGTCTCAAACTTGCATTAACAATATCTTGGATAATGATGCCTAGTGTAACAAGGAATAAGTGACAGTGAAATATTCCTTTTACTCTATGTAATCTTTTAAAAAATAAATTCCAGAATTTGGGGGAGGGAAGTTAGGGGAAGAAAGAATGGTGCACTTTAATTAATGGCATACTCCATACTTGTAAATTAGATTGTAAATGACAGAAAACTCAGATAAAACAAAAAAAAAAAAAAAAAAAAAAAAAAAAAAAAAAAAAAAAAAAAAAAAAAAAAAAAAAACAAAAAAAAAAAATCAAAACAAGCAAGGAAGCAAGCAAGCAACCAAAAACATTCAGAAGCAGTTGCTTAGGAAATATAGAAGGGATAATTTGAAATCATAACCAAAACCAGGATCCTCAGGGCAGTGGTCACAACACCAAGCCTGACAGAATTCAAGAAGTGTTGGGACAATGCTCTCAGGCACATGGTGTGACTCTTGGGGATGGTCCTGTGCAGGGCCCCAGGAGCTGTTCACAGTGATCCTTGTAGGTCTCTTCCAACTCAGAATATACTATGATTCTGTGATTCTGTCATAAAAGGTTAGAAAATTCTTCATTTGAAAACACAGTTTTGGTAAAAATCAGTATGTTTAAAAGGAGTCTGTCAATTTGACAGTGTATTGGAGAAAAAGCCAAAGCAAAGTATTTCAGATTTATCATTTCATCTGCATAAGAAAAAAAAAACATTTTGTCTTTGCGACATTACTATGTTCATCTTGTTCTGAATATTAAAGCATTATTTTCTTCTTTTTATGTCAATGATTTGGGACTCATTATAAACAGGGTATATAAATTGCCAGACCTCCAAATGCTGGCAGAATGTAGAGGAGGAAAGAGCCCTTTGCCCTTGTATCTTGCCTTTCTTGTTCAAGGTCAGACTGCTCTCGTTTGATTTTAGCTGCTTAAAGGAAGGTGTCCAGGCTGTGCCCATCTTCTGCCGTCAACAGGCTCTCCGAAAAGAATCATTCCAGTTGTTTTAAGGCTGGTTAAAGCATACAGCTCTCTCTGAGGTTATTTGTTAGTGCTGTAGAGTTATGCCTACCTTACAATTTGCCTTCTTGGATCAATACAAACCCCCTGTGCCACAATTCCAGACAATAAGCTACATTGTTTGGGCATATTGCCTTCAAACTATATCGATGAATTCTAACTTTCTTAGTCCTTCAGTGAAAAGACAAGTAAGACCATTTAAAAAGAGAATTCCATCTGTACACAGTAACTAATTTTAATCACAAAAATACAGGAGAAATACTGATGTAGGCAGCACAATGTATTAAAAATTTTTGACATTATGCTTTTGATTTGATCTTCTACTTTCCATGAGTACCTGATTTGGTCCTTAGGGGCCTTTGATTCTTTTTTCATGTGTTTTTTTGTCTTTTCTTCTTCTAATTTTCTTTCTTTTAGGTATGCATTATTTCCCCCCACTTTTTTTCCTCTGCGCTAGTTTCCGGTTTATGAAATGTACTAGATTCTATCCAAATAGGATGGACACCTGAGGACAGGAGACCAATATTAGAGAGGGAAGAGACATTCAATACTGAAGACGCATGGTCATTCTGTATTTATATGGTATTACTGTGAAAGGACCACTGGATTGTTTTACAGCACTATTTTAGAAAACTGGGATAACATAATGTAATAGCCTAATGCAGGGCAATCCCCTAGAAACGCTATACCTTCCTCTTTACAACCTTACCAACAAAGAACAACTTTTCCTCTGGCCTACTACACATGCCAAAATTGTACAGTGGTTTAGAAGTTTAAAAGTGAATTTCAGTTCCGAATAGAAATCCCTGACCTCTAAAGAGAATTCTAGAAGTAAGAGCCATAAAAATTGACAGCTTGACTTCACATTTGGGAGATCTCATCCAGTTTCTGCCCATGTCTGAGGAAGCAAACAGACTTGTTTTCCACAGATAGAGTCACTTGAGAGACTTTTGATTCCCTTAATTTTTATAAAATATTTTTGTTGCTGTACTGAAGATGCTAACATATTTCCTTGGCTTCACACCCAAAGGTCTGACACTTTATATTTTGTGGAAGTAAGGAAACTATAGGATGTCAGATAAAAAGGAGATTTCTAGAAGTTTGAGGTTCTGTAGAGCTGTCAATTTCCCAAAAGGAAGAAGCTCTGCTTCAGAGGGTTCAAGAGATGAGAATTATTTTGAATCAACCTATAAAATTTCTAAAGATTGTGTGTCTGATCTGTTCTGATTCAACCTTTTTGCTGTCTCTAATAAATATATAAATATAATGGAAGTATATAAATATATTTCTTATCAGAGAAACTGAGGTGACCTGGGTGAATTCATTCCTGTCTAGATATATGGAAACTCTAAATCTTCCAATTTCAGCGATAAATTAGGTTGCAGAGGAACGAAAACAGCCATTTATCAAAAATCCTATTCACACAATAATCCTCAAACAGTTACAAGTAGATCTATATTCAGTAAAGTACTGCATTTTAAAGCAATGGTGGGACAGAGATCAAATGCAATCGAAAAGGCTTCTCTTTCAAAGGCTTAGTGTAGTTGTTTGTTTATACCCCAAAATCCTCTAGAGAAGGTTTTGGGTTAAAGTTTCAAATGCTAAGTATAGTCAAGCCTATCTCCGTGCAATGGCCTGGGTATGCTGCAGTTTTCTTGTTGGACACAAAAAAATAAAACAAAACCAAAATTATTTCACAGTACTTTTTTACTACTGGCAAGCGACAGTAAACAACAAATTTAATCTTTTATGGTAAATTCTGAAATGCCTGTATTGTATTTATGTATGTGGTAAGGGTCTCTTGTAGATAGGTACAGTGATTTAACTATTTTCTTCAGATAAAACTACAATTGAGACTACAATTGACACAATCTAGAGGAAATGCAAGTCAATCTTTCATAATGTAGCTACTCGAACTAGCAAAGAAAATAATGCCTCCATCATCAGTGGGGATAAACCTTATTTGTCTGGTTTCATTCAGGCTGGAATGAGACCAAGAGAGATGTAGAAATTCTCCTACTTGAGGCTAGACCAGAGTTTTGAAGGAGCAGGAAGAGCCTGCCCAATTTGTGTCTGCACAACACTGGTGAATGGGCACAAATCTCAAGGGGGGGAAGAGAGAAAGGCAACAAGGGCTTCTGTAGCTTTTGTTTTGACTGATTTTTCTTTTCTCTGTCAGATAGAGGAAGCTAGCATGAAGAATTTACAGACGTTTAGCCAAAATACATTTTTTAATCCGTATTCCAAAATATTTTGTGTCTTTGAGAATTCAATAAATAATGCTTTGTTTTGAAATGTTGCTTCAATGTCAGAAAAAGGCAAATTTTTACTCTGCTGTACCAGACGAAATATGAGATATGAGGTAACTTTAATTCAAATGAAATTACCTTATGGAAAGCCATTTAGAATCATTCAAGATTAGATAAAACCAGATTTAAAATAATAGCAGCTGCTCTTGAGTAAATTTTCCCTGGATATTTTCTCTGAGATAGCTGAAAAGATAAAGCAAGCCTATTTGATGGGATTTCAGTTCATCAGAAAACCAAAATAAACTGGTATTTGCATTCCTTTTATGTCATTAGCCTTTGCTGCATGAAGATTTTTGTGCTCTCTTAGGGCCTGTTATGAATCAGTCTTCAGCCACAAGTCTTTACCAAAAACTTTGACTTCAATTTACACTTGAATTACAAGAAAAAAAAAAAAAAAAAAGGAGTTCCAGAACCAGATTTATTCTGCTTCTGATCTGGATCATAACTGTTGGCCCTTCAGGCATTGCAGCGACCTCTAGACCATTAATTCCTCTGGGACTGCAGCCCCTTCCCTCTCTCATCCTTCCTCATCTCCTCAGAGCAGAAGGACTGCTCCTCATGTTGCCCCTTTTCCCACTGGCTGCATCAGCTGTGTTGGCTCTGGTTTTCCTGATTAAGGCAGAAGGTTCAATGCCCAGAGGGACATTGGAAGAGCAGGCTGAATACAAGAGAAAACAAGTAGGTGTCAGTAGGTTTAAATGTATAATGATTTTAAATGTTCTCAGTATTTTTCCTGTATCAGTTTTATTTATGAGTATTGTTATTATTGTAGTTTGGGTGATAGTTTCATCATTAGACTGTAAAAGCAGTCATCAGGCTAAAACTAAACTGTAACTTCACATTTATATATATACATATATTTGTTCTCTTTTGGCCATAATAATATTTTGATTATTCAGAGCATAACATGATCATCTGGTTTCTTATATCAGTTCTTCTGACACCAAGGAGTCTATTGCATTTACTATTACAAATTCAATCTCACAGATTCTTTTATGAAAAACCTCCACAATTTTTTGTTTGGTTAAAAGTTAACTTTGCTTATTCATTCAGTTTCTTCTGCTGTTGTTATCAAATAAAAGGCTGAAGAATTGTGACAAGAAGAAGTCAAGGTCCAGAGCACAGATCAGTGTTAAATATTTGGCAATACTAACCAAATTATCAGGCAGGGGTTTGAACTAACAGTCAGAAACTTCAGCTTCTGAACAAGGAAAATTTTGAGATGCTGCCAGCGTATCCCAGAGACAAATGTAACCAGACCCATGACCATCCTGGAAAGGCCTACTTATTCATCACATGCTGATAAAGTCATTTTTTTCTCTTAAGGAAAATTCAGCAATCCCAACAGTGTTGATGCGTGCATTCATTCCTACATCAGCAGGCAGATGAGCAACCATGTTCTGGAACTCATGGTCTCAGCACACCTTACAGATAAACACTGTAAACAAGAATATCCCCCCCTGCCTTTACCTATCTATTCATGATGTCAAATGTTACAGCACGTGCCTCTGGGCTGTGTCCCCTCCCAGTCTCTTGCCCATTCCCAGACAACTGTGGGGGCAGAGTGAGAAAAAGAGAAAGTCTTGGCACTGCTCAGGAGTAGTAGAAATCATAAAATAGTAGAGTGGTTTGGGTTGGAAGGGACCTTAAAGATCATTCGTTCCTTCAGAACGTTCATCTCATTCCTTTGTCAACTTCCACATGACCAGGTTGCTCAGAGCCCCATCCAGCCTGGCCTTGAACATTTCCAGGGATGGGGCAGCCACAGCATCTCTGGGCAACCTGTGCCAGGGCCTCACCACCCTCACAGTAAAGAATTTCTTCCTGTTATCTAATCTAAACCTACTCTCTGTCAGTTTGAAGCCATTCCCTTTGTCCTTTCACTGAAGGTGCCCTTGTGAAAAGTCTATCTCCGTCTTTCTTGTGGGCTTCCATCAGACACTGGAGGGCCCCAATCAGGTCCCCTCAAAGCCTAGAATGCTGGAGAGTTAGTAAGACTGCTTTAGCCACAAACACAAACCCCAGCACAATGTAGGATGATGTGAAAAAAAGTTAACTCCAACCCAGCCAGACCCAATAGACAACATCATGTTTCAAAAGAAAATAAATGGTGCATTGCTAACAACTGCCCATGACACTCCCAGATCCATGAAAACGTGAAAAAGTCAATGCATTTCCTCATTCAGGCCATTGGTCTTCCACACGAAGTAATCTCCTGGTACCATGTAAATTCATGTAGTATCAAATGTACACTTTAAAGTTTTCACTGCTCTGCTGTGATAAGGCAAATGTTTAAGCTACTCATATACACTGTAAGAATTATAACGAGGAAACCTGCTTGGAAAAGCTTATATCCTCCTCAAAGCCTTTAATGAGGATACTGGCTTTATAGTGATCATGACTTCTGGTAATGCAATTTCTCTAAATGCTTGAAAGCATCTTGCACGCTAAGCTTATTAACTTTTATATAAGTTTTATTTTGATGTTTAGTTTTATTGCAATTTCACCAATGGACTGTACAGCATTTAAGTATGCTGAAGCCTGATGTTCTGTCCTTTACAACATTGAAAAAAATGATTTTGTATCCCTGAAACATTCAAAGTACCAGATAAGAACTTACATAATATGTACATCAAGAAATATGGACGGATTTCAGGAATGGTCTTCAAACAAACCCAAGCCTGTCTAAGAATTTAATACTGCAATTGCATTTATTTAGCTATAAAGAACTTAACAGAACTAGACTTTGTTGTTGCTGTTTTGGTGGGGCTTAGGGGGTGTTTTGAAGTTATGCTTTCTCACACACATAACAATTTTCACTGAAGTGGAAAGCATTCCCAAGTGACTTGTGAGATGGACAGACTCTGTATGCCTTCAAGCTGTGTAAAATGGTCTAGCTCTAAACTCTGGGAGCAGCGTGTGCTTATCTGAAGAATTCCCTGTGTCTCATCCCTAGACAACTCATCAGCACTCAGTCCATTGCTCATGCCCTGTAGGCAGAGGAGAGTAACCACAAGCCTTTTATACTAACTTTTTTATCCAAAGGCAATAGGTTTTATTATAACACAATTTTTAAAAGCTCCTAAAATCACCACACAATACAGATTTCTATAAACCTAATTGCTCAGAAACACTGATCATCTCAAACAAAATTGCAGTAATTTTTCCTCAGTCACCAATGCAGTTGCTTGAAGACATAACATCAAAATACTTCCAGTTGTATCATAAACTAAATAACCATATAAGTAGTTCCCTTAAGAATAGTAAGGAGCAAATGGATTCAAAAGTTCTGAGAGATATATTGGTCTTTGTCCACTGCAGAAGGTCTTTAAATTAGAGCACAAAAACTTAAAAATAGTACAGGCTTTTTTTTAAAGCTAGGGTAAAGATTATAAAATAGAGAATTGGTACTTCTGGATATTTGAAAATGTCTGACAATAGATGCAACTGCATTGTGTATAAACCATATTTTGAGGAAGTTGTAATTAGAAACTTCTGCAGTTAAAAAGGAGATAAGTTTTAGCCATAAACCAATCGAAAGCTATATGTACTAACAGCAGGAAACTCTGGTTATTTAATGCCATTTATTTAAAAAAAAAAAA
>VWZT01015409.1:124362-139765 GCA_013397055.1 Pachycephala philippinensis
TTTTTTCAAAAAACCTGTGGGATCTAGGACCTTCATGACAGCTCTTAGCTATTAATAATTATGCTTATTTGTTCTGAACTCTAGGATTGTAGATTGTTCATTCAAAATTGAGGGTGAGGGGGAAATAAAGAATATTTTTTAAAAATGTCCTCCTCCTAGAATTTGAACATCAAATTAATCTTTGAGTAGTCTTTGGTTCAGAATGCTGGGCAATATGAAAGATTCAGTCTGAGGCTTCTATATGTCACATTACACACATTTTTATGTTTCGAGCCTTTTTGCTAGACATTTATTTATTGGTACACAAGATATGTTCTTTGCTGTTGGAATTTTCAAAAGCACTCAGCCCTGGCTTTTACCAGTTCTGAAAGGTCACTTCCATAAGTACACACAGCCGAATTCCAAAGCAATCTGTGGCTTTTTGCCATTCCTTGTTCTCTTCATCGCCAATGTCAAGTTCCACCTAATATAAGTAATTAGTTTTGTTAAAACAAAAAAATGATGTAAAAAAGGATAAAATAGTGAGGTTTTTGTTGTGCTTCTTTTTTTTTTGCCTTTTTTTTTTCCCCTTTGTTTAAATGTATGCTTCATTATGGCAGCAAAGTTTCTAGTAAAATACCAGACATTGATCAACATGAAACATTCACCACATGCAGATGTGTATTTCCAGCTGGGCACATCTTCATTATTCTGATGCAACAAGTTTCCAAACCACATGACAGAGAATACCTTGTCAAAAAGTATTTATCAAAGTCCCGTGGACAGAACAGTGCTAGACTAAACTACAGCCAGTTTCACATTTTTCAGCGTTTAATTCCTCTCTATACTGTCAGGAAATGCTTTGCAGAACCTAATGGCATGGGCTGCTTTAAAAAGTTTCCTTACTAGTCTTATTTGAAATATTAATCATTAACTTAATTGAAATATATCTGTGTATAAATTGTGACTATTAGTGTCAGGGTTTTTTTTAACAGAAAGATCATTCAAATGAATAATAACAGAATGTAGAAACCCAGCCTCTCCATCTCTCATTCAGTTCTTGCTGAAGACAGTAATTTACATGGTAGCAGCTCAGCAGTCTGACAGTAAATTAGGGGAGTAAAGGAAGCCGTATCTGAAGCTGTGCATAAAAACTATGAGTACATAAGGCAGAGAAATCTAGAACCAGACATGGGGGCAACTGATGTCAACCTACTTCCTAACCATAGCACATTATTTTAATGCGTTTGTATTGAATTTCACAGCATATATTTTAAGGGGAAGAGGATAAAAACCAAGCTCCATTACGAAAAAAAAAAAAAGGCCACTCCATGGCACCACAGCTGCTCAAGCTGAGCCATGGGATGACCCCCAGCAGCAGAGAGCTGCTCTGATTTCAGTGACCTGTTTCAGTTCTGGAAAGAGAGACTATTTTGCAGTCCAGCTGCAGAATGCACTAATGAAACAAGAGGCAAGGACAGTTGAGACTTAAGCTCAGAATCACTAGTGGAAACTTTGTACCTGTCTTCAGGGCTTATAAAGTGGATTTTTAGATACAGACAGTGCTTTATTATAGCTCTAACATTACAAGACAGACTTATCTTGTTACTCTTTCCAAACTGACCTTCCAGACATATAGAATGTGATTTTCATCAATATTTCTGGGCTCACCTTAACCTTTCTAAAAAGCAGCTTTTCTGCTGCCTGATAATAGGAATTAACAATGCATCCACCTGCACAAAACTGAATCATGGCCTAAAGACATTATAAATTTAATAACTGGCTTCTTTTAAATCACCCCATCCCCTCTACTTGACATGATCCCAAAAGTCATCTCTCTTTCTATTCCCCCACCTCCCTCCATAGACACACACAGGCTCATGTCTCTGTACAGGAAAAGTCAATAAGCTGAAGCTTATTCTAAATGAAAAATTAGAGGTTCACTGTGGCAGAGATGGATGATTGGAGTTGCCATGTGATATGAACAAGGAATAGGGTTTTTTTTTGGCTGGCATCTGCCTGAATAACCCGATTAAATGGCTGCCGTGAAGTAGCAAGGATTTCTGAATTTTGACTTTGGAGTAGGGTTAGGATTTTTGGGGTTGTTTTCTTTTTTTGCTCGGTTGGTTGGGTTTTTTTTTTCTGTTTGTTTACTTGAGGTTTTTTGTTTTGTTTCTGATTTGGGGATTTTTTTGGTTGGTTGTTTGTTTTATCAGGAGTTAACCTACTAGGTTTAAATCTGATGCTTCAGAGTTCACAGGTTGTAAGAGTTTAATATTTGAGCCTGGCCAAACTGTTGAGTATTTACTATTTCAGGATCAAGTCCAGCACTAGAAGTGTTCATGGTGTTTCCAAGGTGAGAGTTATTTGGGAGAGCTTCCCAGGCTGTCTGTACAGGTTGGTGCTGGGAAAGCGCTGTCACTGTTGGTGTATGTTGTGTGTTAGCAAAGGCTAAGGAGACAGACAGCATAAAGTAGTTTTAAAACATGCAAGAAATAGTCATTTTAGCGTCTTTGGACAGATTAAGCTAGAGCTAATATTTTTAAGGAGAGATAGTTTTGAAAGCATTCTGAAGGGCTTTGGTTAAAAACTCCATTTTGAAAACAATCTGGTGCAAATTGTATTAGAGATCAGAGTTCCAGCATTTTCCTTTTTGTAACTATCAGAATTACATCACATTTTATTATATAATGAGACCATCTACAATTTTCTACAATGTGCCTGAAAATCTTTGCACAATTCAGAAAGAAAACAAAAACAAAGCATAAAAACTTATCTGTGTATATATTTGAACCTGCACAATAATGCATACTCAGGTTTTCATACAAATAAAAATCTATAGAAGACCTAAAAACCTAGAGTCTTTTAAAGTATTTGATGTACTATCCCAATTTGGGTAACTGATTGACAATAACGATGCAGGAAAATAAATTACAAGACGAGAGGAAAGCACACCAGTAGAAAAAAGGAAAGTGCTGATTTGGGAGCTGATTAATAGGAATTTTCGCAGTATCTCCCTCTGCAATTCAAAGAGCAATGTTGCATTACACCCTGAGAGCCTCTTTGGCTGCTCAGCATGAGAGTCTAACAGCAAAACAGGAATTGGTTCACAAAGGATAAACTGGAGCACCAATCAGACTTGGCACAATTCCTCCTGCATTTAGCATTTCAAAACACAAAAATGGTTTTAGAGATCAGGCAATCCTCTCTCTGATATCTGATGCTATGGAGACAAAGATGCCATATTCAGCACAGTAATTCCCAAAGTGAAATTTCCTAGGATCTCATATCTTTAGACAACTAAGGGCAATCTATACTTTCTGAAATAAGATATTGTTGAGTTTTTTCACTAGAAATACAGGAGTTATGAAACAGCAATAACCACAGTGTCTGCTGCATATTTTTTATGGCACAGAACAGGGTTCATCGGGATGTACAGCTGATGATTAAAAGAACTTGTTTGGGTTTCAGACAGGTAGATATATTTTGAAGATATAGTTTTTAAGTAAATAATTTCCACAATGAAGCTCTGGAAGAGTTAGGTCAAGTTATGAGGAACTAAATCTGACACTAAAAAAAGTTCAGTATTATTTTGAAATAGCAGTGAACTTCCCCAGGACTGGCCCCTGATTTGACTTAATGTTCATCAGCTGATTTGGGGGGAAAAAAAGCTTTGGATTAATAATGTAAAATTGTATGTAAAATGTAAAATAAAAATGTATAAGTTGTAGTTAGATCATAGTATAAATACTTTTATCCAGATAGCTATGATGAACTTCTCTTTTTGTCTGTTATAATAAAGGAACATTTTTCTCCTTTCCTTATTCTCAGTAGCTGAAAATATTGCACGGTGGTTTTAGTGCCACCACTTTAATGGGCTGTGCTAGCTAACCCCTCTATACTACAAGAACTCATTCTATCAGAATAATTTTGGGACAAGAATAGAAAAAACAGATTAAGTTTCATTAAAAACAAAAAAAAACCCTCCAGTTTTCACTTTTAAAATGTTACTATTACTAAGTAATACTCTGGACTTTACAAAATTTCTGTGACAGAATAAACCTTCACGTCCGATATTACTGATGAGACAGGTTTATGTCAGGGAAAAAGAAAATATATTCTTCAGCTGGGTTAAGTTTTCATTATAGCTTTTAGCTCCATAAATAAAATTTCTTGATCAAAATTGATTCAAGAAGTAGTATTTTCTCAGCTCATTGTTGCTATTGTAAATGAAAATAAATTATATTTTTGTAATATTTAGTAATTTGATACTGAAATCTAAGAAGCACAATAATATAGACATGAAATATCATGTCTTCAATCAATCTGTATCTGTCTGCTACACACAAATTTACCCTGATAGAAAATGTAGAATTTCAAGAACAGAGATGTCTTGTACAATATTTCTTGTGTGGTATGGAAATTCCAGCCTGCTGGACTCTGACAGCAGTAGGGTCAGGTGAATCCTCACTGCAGCAGCTTAAATTATGCAACACAAGCTCAGCAGCTTAAACCCCCTGGTATTTTACATAAGGTGGAATAGAACTGCAGTGGGAAGATGTCAGAAAACTAATAGGCCAGAGTATTAAGACATTAGGCCACTTAATAAGGGCTGTCTTTCTCAATCCTCCTTTTCCTATTAGGAACAGTTATTGCCGAAATGGGATTCACTTTCAGATGTTTCTGGTTATGTTCAGCATTATGTTCCCTGTTAACTCACACTGATCTGATGTGAAATGATGTTCTCTGTAGGAGTTCTCAGTTTTTCCAAACCACAGCTCTGGGGTATTTTTCTGTCTTTTTAATGCTGTAATTTTGCTTTATTTTCAAATGAATGCTACATGTACTGATCTTGGATGGGGAGTCAAGTACTGCTTTATTCTAAAAGCATTTTGCCTACATCAATCCCCATAGAACTGATCTCTTTTGCAATTTAAGATTTGGCTGTGTGCTCAGAATGTTTTGCTAAGGAGATATGGAATAAAATAGACAATAATGAGGTTCATTTGAACTGGAAACAGTGCAATACATTTTACTTTAGAGAATTCCCACTACACAAAGCTGGGTGCTTTCCTAACACGCACAGCAAGTTGCACATGAGGAATGTGGCCTGAGATGCCTCCTTTCCACTTCTTTCCCCTTGAGGGGTGGAAGGGTGAAACCTCAGCACATGTACTTTTCAGTTTTAAAAGTAAGAGAGTTCCACATCTTCTGCAGCTGAAGAATGAAGTGTTATTAGTCTCTGGCAGTAACTTGTGGCTTGAACAACCTGCCATGTTCACTTCGGCAGAGGCTCTGGGCTGAAGTGGAGTGTTCTGGTACATCAGCAACCATGCACCTGTGTCAAATAACTTGGAAAAATAATCTCAATGGCTTATGACGTCATTCCTTATTTGGACAGTCTTGCCTGCCTAAAAGCCCTGATATCATGGAAATGAATTTACTTTTTTTCTTTTCAGTTTTGAGCAGCTCCTAATGTGTGTTATGTTGTTGCGAGTATCTATAGTGCAGGACAAAGGGGTTGGTTTTCATGTTCTTTGTCTTGGAGCTGCACTAAGCATTTTCCATTCCATTTTAACACAGGATTTAAAGCCAGCTGAGCAGGCAGGAGAGAGCTACAGTGCGTTCAAGAAGTTACATGGACTGAAAAATCTGGGACTGTGGAACAGGAATTGAAGTTGCCTTCTCCATAATAAAACCATGAATATCTACAGATACAAATCAAAGATAGTAGTTGTGAAGTTCCCTGTGGTCCAGACACAGAGAAAGCATTGATTTTGTTGGGAGCTTTACGCGTGAAAGATCTGAATCTGGGAAATGACAAGCACTTAAAACTCAATGTGAAGCCAATAAGGTTTGTGAGTGCTCAGTTGGCATTTCAACTATTCATTTCAGCTGCTCAGCAGTGTAAGGTGAACACATGATCCTGAAAGTCTGTACACTAATGTGACTTTATTGATTGAAAGCAACTGCTCTGAGTGAGACAAACAGGATTTGTCTTTTAGTTCTTAATTTCACACCATAGACAGCATAATATTCTGCAAAACTAATCTTTGTAACACGTCTATCTTTCTGATCCTCTTATCCTGCAATTTCTGGTTTTCAGTCAACAAAAGAAACATCAAAACTACTCTTTTCTATGTCTTTTTGATGCTTAGATTGTGCATTATTTCCATCCAAGTAACCAAAAAGACAGTTAGGCATTTTCCTTCAAGTGGTGCTTGACCATCACAGTTCTCCTGAACAGGCTTATCCACTGACTCTTAAAAACAGTTTCCTGTTTTAAAAGGTGAAATGCTGTCTCTGTGGAAGGAAACGCCAAGAAATGTTATGCTTCCAAATGGTAAAATGCAATCCAAGAGTCTTTGTAGTAACATAAAGCTCCTTTGCACATCAAGTGCAGCACCACTGAAGTGCTCTAGAACCTAATCGTTGTGTGATGCCAGACCTTTGTTACCTCTGAGTATGTGTAGGAAGATTTTTTTTTTTATGGTACTTTCAACCTAAGAGCAATCTTTAAAAAAAAAAAACATCTCCTAATGAGTTAAATAAATGTCATAATTTTCAAGTACAGAACTTAGAGATTATATTTTTCAAATTCACCAGGGCAATTAAGATGACAGTAAATTTTTCCAAGTGCTATGAGTGGCAGTTTCTCATACATAGCAAGTGAATTTAATTGACACATATTTCCACTGAAATTGCTGACAATATCAATTGCTATGCTTTATACATATGAGACAGTGATTAGAAAATTAACATCATTATGTTATTTCTAGTGATGGCCTACCTCAAAAAGGATATATATGGACCTTTTTTAGATTCATGGGACTTTTCTAAAGTTATAAAAATTAATGAAATAACATTCATATTTGTCAAATGTTGTAGTCTTTTTATTATCCTTACATGTGGCCAAGACAGATTGAAATTTAAATGCAGGTCTAAAAAAGTATTCACCTCCAAAGGGTAGTGCAACGAAGAAACAGCTAATATTATATCCACTCAGTGCAATAGCACACCACCAATACCTCTCACTGGTTGTAATTTGCCTGAGCAACCTCCCCCACACTCCTCAGAAAAAAACACAAAAATCAACCAAAGAAACAAAACCAAAAGCAAATAAAAAACCCCAACAAAGCAATGAGCTAAACTACATAACGATAATTTGGAAAGTTGTCTATGGACCCAGCCCAGCTTCCACAGTCTTTAATGAGTTTTGAAATAAGATCATGTGACGAGAGTTTTCAGCATTAAGATTTGGGAGAAACAAGTGAAGGTGTACTTTGTGAATGGAGTGTACCTGTACAATCAAAATTGTGTGTGTACATTTTAAAAATTTAACAGATGCTGTATTACATGACTTGAGTTTTCTTGTCCTTACAGTAACAGCAGGAGAATGGCAAAGTGTGCTAGCTCAGGATGTGTTGTGGTTTGGCACTGGCCCAGCGCCAGGCACCCACAGGAGTCGCTTGCTCACCCTCCCCTGCCACAGCTGGGCAGAGGAGAGAAAGAAAAAAAAAAGTTAACGACGGCTCCTTGAGTTGAGATAAGGACCGGGAGAAAATAAACCACTTCAAGGGCAAAACAGGCTTAACTTAAAGTTACAAAGTTAATTTATTGCTAACAGAATCAGAGGGAGATAATGAGAAATAAAATAAGCCCTTTAAAACACCTTTTCCTCCCCGCCCCCTCCCTCCTTCCCACCGACAACACAGGGAGGCAGGGAATGGGAGTTTTGGTCAGTTCGTCACCGTGATTCTCTTCTGCTGCTCCAGGAGAGGAGTCCTTCCCCTGTGAGGCTGTGGGGTCCCTCCCATGGGATACAGTTCTCTGCTAACCTCTCCGATGTGGTTCCACTCTCATGAGCAGCAGTCCTCCCCAAACTGCTGTGGCATGGGTCNGTTCCCCGTGGATCCCCACGGGCTGCGGGTGGATCTCTGCGTTCGCCGTGGGCCCAGGGGCTGCAGGGGCACAGCTGCTCCACCATGGGCTGCACCACGGCCTGCAGGGGAATCTTGGCTCCGGCGCCTGGAGCACCTCCTGCCCCTCCTTCTCCACTGACCTTGGTGTCGCCATGTTGTTTCCCTCACATGTTCTCACCTCCTCCTCCTCTTCTCTGACTAGAGGCAAAACTGTGTGCCTTTGTTTTGATTTTCTTCCTAAATATGTCATCACAGCAGCGCTACCAACCTCTCTCATTTTGGCCAGCAGCATGTCCATCTTTCAGAGCCATCAGTCATTGGCTCTGCTGGGCATGGTGGAAACTTCCAGGAGCTCCTCACAGGAGCTACGTCTGTGGTCTCCCTGCTACCAAAAGGCTGTGCTAAACCAATACAGGATGCTTAAACATGTGTTGAATTTGATAAGTAAATATGTGGAAGTGAAACACATCTCTCTGACCTGTGTGTTGAGGGTAGAATTTGTCAAAAACCCTCCCCTAAAACTTGAAAATGCCTAATGTTACAGGGAATAAACTATAAAGCAGATTAACTGGTACAAATCCTTCTCCATTATTCCACTGGGACATGGGCTTTCAGGCTCTCAGGGTACAGGTTGCATCCCTTCTGCTTTGCCTATGTAACAGAGCTTTCCATGCTTATGTTCACTTTATCATCACTGAGACAGAAGCTTTCAAAATGGCACATGAGGATAGATGAAAAAACATCTTGTAAGTTTTTAAATACCCAGACAAATATGGATTTGGAGTCCAGTCTCTGAAGCTGCATCTCACTAATAAATTGTTTTGTTCTTTGCAGTGCTGAATCAGACAAAGCTCAAAGTCCTGTCTCTATACAATTAAATTCCCCTAACTTCTGAAATAGAATGTTCACATCAGGATGTCTAGTGAGAAAACCTCCTTTGCTGATGCACTGACTTCTGGAAAGTACCTACAACTTGTTTCAGAGGCTTCTGGATGACAAGGGTGAAAACTACAACGGGAAAATTTTAATATGTTAACAGCACATTTTTTAATTTACAAGTGTGGTCGCTATTTACAAGAATGCCCAGTATCCTATTTTTCAGGGTTTTATCAAGGCTAAAATAAAATAGTTGAAAACTTGCAGCATAAGAGATAAATAGTGTACGTGCACCATCAACTCCAATTTTTTCCATCTACCCAATTTAGCTGACAGACCAGGTCTTTGATCAGAGCACTCCGAGCTGAAAACTCTGCTGTGTTTTTGAAACACACTGGTAACCTGGGGAAAACTTAGTCCCATTGTGTCCCAATTCCATCCATGTTATCTATCAGATTGTATAACCTCTTCGCCACATTAATTACTATTTATTTACACGACCAACCTGGTTAGTTCTTCCTGACACTGCACTTTTGTTTGCCCTATTCTGTTTTGGCGATGCTGATGCTTTTTTGAAATTACTCAGACAAGAATTATCTTCCTGCTTGGCAAAGCCACATCAGGTCTTCCCTTCTTGTAAAGGAAAACATTCTTCCCGCTGAAATAGAAAATACCCAAGTCTCACAGCAAATATTTTCTTATGTTTGAAATTAATCACATTTTCACTAACTAGCAAAAAGCTGTGAAAAAAAATGTAACTGGAATTACAGCATGTGGTTTATTGCTGGATCATTTGAAATCCAGCATAACCAATCACTCCAAAGTGGTAAGTAGCAGAGAGTGCTATACAACAAGTTTCCGATTTTTTTAGAGATGTGCCAGGACATCAGCCCATGTGAAGCTGGCACAGGATTACTTTCCCCAGTACAAAAGAAGTAAAAAGACATTTCTGCAAAGCTATTCAGTAACTCATCAAAAATAAAGAGTTGTAAGTGATCTCAAGATTGTGGTCCATGGCAGAGATTAAATGTCACATACTGAGATTTTATTGACTCATTTTCTGCCAACTCTGCTTAAAGGAATGGCTTTCTAGGCAAGATTGAGTGGAGGGTTACTCACAGGTTTCTCAGTCTCTTAGGATTCTAACCATGGAATTTATATTTCATAAAACCTACTTACATAAAGTAATAGCCACAGGCAAGTTGTCTTTTTGTGCAAAATATGCTTTCTATTGTTACATTCTTGCTGGAATTGACCTCTTCTTGGGAGGAATTACCAAACCCAGAGGTGTGTTTTATTTGCTTTACACTAGTTTTCAGTTTTTTTCCCTACAAAGGTGTTTATCTTTGTCGCTTTACAGTGTTAAAGGGGGGTTACCCTTTAAGGCTTTCTTTAGCTCTTACTGATAGCAGTGTCAACATTAAAATCTTTCTATTGTGCTGTACAAATGTGTCCGAGGCTGTCTAACCTTCAGCCTTCTGGTTACATGCCACCTGCTGAGCATCTGAGGTCTACAACTTCTGAGATACATTTCTGGAACAGGCACACAGACCCTGACCTTGAAAGTATTGAGAGGTTAAATTCCAGTAAGGAATTTAAATGTTGAATCACATAGGTGTTAAGGACTGTTGTCATGAAAACCTCCCTTACAGATTACGAAATTGGGGTATATTTATTGTGAACATTCTCAATATACAAGTAAGCAGACTTTGAATGCTCTTTTGAGGAGACCCTGGCACAGTGGGAGATGAAGGATAACCAGCTTCTTTGTCTCTGGCTGTCTGACAGGACAGGCTGTCTTTGACATAGAAAAGAAATACTTTCATAGACTGTGGAGAAAGGTAACTTCTCTAAGAGGTAAGGCAAGACACTTTCACTAAGACTCTGGTTGAAAATCCCTTCTTAGAGAAGATCCTTTCTACTTACTTTCTACTTACTATGGAGTAAATCTAGGCACAGGAATGAATCCTATTCACATTACGGATAGTTTCCTAAATCGATGTTATGCTCTTGCATTTTGTATGTTAATATTTAATTACTGAATAAGTTTAATAAACTGCAGAAAGGAAAGCTATTTCTATGGATAGATTAATGTAATAATAAATAAAGCACAGAATCTAACAACATATTTGTATCTTTAACTTGTAACAACAAACCATTGCTTAGCATTGCATGGGGTAGTGTAGTCTTGCTACTGATCCACAAAGATCAGCATACCTGTGAACATAAAAGTAATTTTGGTACAATATTTAACTGTCTTAACTCCACTATAGTACAGTATTTGCTATCTGTAAAATCATAAGATAATAGAGTGATTTGGGTTGGAAGTGATCTTAGAGATCTTGTTCCAACCAAGTGTTGAGTAAGCCAGGTTTTGAAGTTGATCTTCAAGTGCTCAGAACTTACTAAGGTAGCAGTCTAATTTTAGCCAAAATGAAAGCATTTGACAATCCACATTTGTTAAAGCCTAGAAGTAATTAGTAGATAAAGGAATTAATTGCTGCTCAAAACCACTTATTTAATTTCATAAGCCCATGCTGTTTTACTGTCATCAGTTCTGGCTCAGCAGGTGAAAGGTCTCATGTAGATGCAGAAATAGAAAATACAGAAATTTCTACTATAAACTGAATTAGATATGTAGTTATAAACATTGCTTTCTGTCTTTTTTCTCAACCACAAAGGTTATCCCTGGCTGATTCCGTAGAAAGCAAGTAAGTAGAAAAATTTTAAATCTTCTAGTATTTGGCTAAGTCTCTTTTTCTTCATGAGGAAAACCAATTAATTATATTTCTCGTTAAAGTAAAAAAAAAAAGTCACAAAATTTGACATCTTATCATATTTTGATGTATTCTGGTGCAATGCAAAATGATCCAAACCTCACTGGGTTACCATTGCCACTAAAAATGTCAATATTGATTAATGGATATTCTATTTTTGAAATTAAGCATATCAGACATGCAGAGTCAGCATTATAACAGGTCAATACATATTGTTTTGAAAGTGGAATGTTTTATAACTACACGTGTTCTCAGTCAAAATGGTTTAGCTGGAAGATAATCACTTGAAAACTTTGGCTTATGCCTCAACACCTCAAATAATGAAGACCTGTAGATGAAAACTCACAAAGCTCTGACTGGAGACCAATGTCCCACCAAAGTATGAATGCTGAAATCTAGAAATGTGAAATATTTTTCATACAGCCATAGACTATGCTAAATGGAAGGGATCCACACAGACCAGTGCATCTGACTCCTGACTCCACACAGGACAACCAAACAGTTAAAACTCATATTTTAAGTTAACACGTATATCTATTGATCTGTGCTTCTTTGGACACATTCTGATGTTATATTTTGGAGCCCAAGATTGCACAGAATTCTTGAGGAGGCTGCACCAATGCTGAGTACAGTGGGACAATCACTTCTCTCAACTGTGCTTATATGTGCCCTGAGATTAGTTTGGCCCTTTTGGCCACCAGGACACATCATTAGCTCGTATTGAACTTACCACAGACCCAAACCCAGATGAGTTCTGCAGGATTGCACTCCAGCCCCTTGTCCCTCACTCTTGCTATAACGCAGGATTACACCATTCCATGTGCAGAATCCAACATTTCTACTTGTTAAAATTTCATATTGCTGGGGATTGCCCAGAAATTGTATTTATCAAAATCTCTGTAAGGACTCCCTACCCTTGAGAAACTAAGAGCTCCTCCTAATTTAGTGCTGTTGGCAAATGTCCTTAGTGTGCACTCAACTTCTGTGTCCAGGCATTGATAAAAGACATTGAAGAGATGTTCTTTTGCCTTTATTAAAGGAAAGAGCAGTAATTTTTCTTCAATGAGTCCATTCCTTGTCTTCTTGCTTGCTTGACTCTAGCCCCCAAGACCTCCCCCTCCAAAATATCTGTCAAAATCTAGATTGAAATATAGCTTAACTTCAAGAAAGTTCAGATCTGTATTTGAACTGATAGATTTATGTTTTAATGTGTCCTTCATCCCACTCTGAAGTAAAAAAAAAGAAAAAAAAAGTAATGGGTTAAGAGAAACTCCTTAAAAACCTACATTATTACTAAGCTGTTAAGGGAGAGATGGCCAAGAGACATTACAGAGGGAGGTTTTGGATGGGTGGCAATAAAGTAAAAGAGAAAAGAAAGCTTTCTTTTCTCTCTTTTTTATTAGAAAGGACGTATTGCAGATGAGACCTTTATCTAGTTATGATAGCAGAACACAGACTGAGAAATGGACCTCTGGAAATAATCTGTTCTAAACCATCTCAAGCATGGTCAGTCAGGGCAAGGTGTTCAGGACAGTGTCCAGTTGTGTAAATAAGATAAAATCTTAATGGTAAATTGATTACAGATCATCACCATCACATCAAAGGGTTATTTCTCTGAATATCTTAAATGGATAGTGACTCTGAATATGTGATTATACATTTGTCCCAAAGTCAATGTAAAGCAGATAGGTTGCAATTGTTAGTTTGCTTCATTTTGCACATAATGAAAATAAACCAACTTACTACACTGATACACTATGTATATACTGGCTCTGCATTTGGCTAAAATAGAGTTAATCTTCTCCATACTATCCTGTATAGTTCTATGTTTTGTGTCTGTGATGAAAACAGTGTTGACAACATTCTACTGAGAGCAGCGTTTGCACAACACCAAGTCCTTTCCTGCCTCTCACATCACCCCACCAGCGAGGAGGATGGGCTGTCCCAAAAAACTGGGCAGGGATACAGCTGTGCCAGCTGGCCCCAATTGACCCAAGGAATATCCAATACTATATGGATAGACTTCTGGGAGAAAAAGGAAAGGGCAGAGGGACATATTCAGAGTAATGATGTTTGTCTTTTCAAGTCACCATGACAGGTGCTGGAACCCTGCTCTCCTGGAGATGCTGAACACCTGCCTGCCCATGGGAAGAGATGACTGAATACTATTTCCTGCTTTGCTTGCACATGCAGCTTTTACTTTACCTATCAAACTGTTTTTAATTCAACCCATGAGTTTTCTCACTTTTATCCTGATTCTTGGCCCCATCCCACCAGATGAGGGGCAGAGGATGGAGCACACAGCTGGGTGGGTTTAGCTGCCTATCAGAGTTGACCCACAACAGTACCATGTATGGTACACAAGCAAGTGCATTCAGGTAATATCAAAATTACTATTGCAACCAAATCTTACCTTCTTTCATCCCTAAGAGAGAAAATGATTCAGCAGGACCTGATTTGGCCAAGGATGTAGCAAGTTATATTCAATTACCTGCTTCACGACAGTCTGTCTACATGATGCTGCACTAGTCATCAGGAGCATCTGTGAAAATTTCTCTCAAATGCTGTAATAAGGGTAACAAGACACTATTGCAAAGATGTTCCAAGAAACCAATGTTTCCCAAGCTCTCATTTGTGTGAGCTGATTGGTCAGATGTAAGCAATAAGCCCCACAACCGCCACAGTGCTACGCTGTGTGTAAGCTTAAAATTCTTACTGAGAGGCAAACTGCAGTAACTGGGTCCTGAAACTATATTTATGTACTTCAGCTGAACTTCTAGTTAGTTTTGCTGTGACTCTGCTTCTGTGCATATATGTAACCAAAGACATTTCTTCTCAATTTCTTAACTTTAAAAAGCAATTATAGCTCTTTTTAGTAGATCTCATCTTCTTTTCCTTGCATTTGTTCTTTTCCAGTTTCTCCACAACTTTATTTCTCCTTTTCTTTATAAAGAGATAATTTTCCAATTCTCCCCCAATTTTGCATTGCTTTGCAGTTTATCCTGTTTCCTCTTGATAGATTTGGGGGTTTTTTTGTTTGTTTTTGTTTTTTTTTCCCAGCCTCAAGACTTTAGAAATTGTAGATGGTTGTTCATTTTCTCTCTTACCAATTATACCCCAGCAGCTGTTTGTAAAAGAAAAATGACAAGTTAGTCACTTCCCTGTCTGTATTGAACTGTGGGCAAAAGACTGAACTTGGTGCAGGGAGGAACTGAGTAATCAGCCTTCCTTTACAGCCAGATTCATGTTTAAAAGAATTCAGAAAAATGAATCATTCCAAAAACTGATAATACACTACTTTGCACCTTGGGAAGTCATTTCAGGCTCTGGCAGATGAGCTCTGCCATCAGCAATTTAAGACAAAACCGTGCCCAAGTCTCTGCCCACCCACAGATTAACCTTCTGTAGCAGCGTGTCACCCTGATTTGTGCTCCCACTCCTTTTCTGCTGCTCAGATTAACTGAGACTTGAGCCCAGGGAACAGAACAAGTGAAATGTGAATACACTGTTTTTTCTCTATTGTAGATGTAATATTTACACCTATATCACTTATTTAAATTATGATTATAATCCAAAACAGTAGAAAATTGGTGATGGTTGATACACAAGAATATTTCTGTACATCTGGACAGAAACAGGTCTTAAACCTTGACATTTTTTGGTTAATTAAGATCCGTTTGGATTTATACTAACATTCAACACACTCAACAGAGGGGCAATTTATGATCTGGGAGGAAGGATTAGAGCAGAACAACCCGAGAAGAAGAAGTGAATTCTGAAGTTGCAAAGGAAATAAAAGAATCTCACCGTTCTGGTGGTGTTTTTTGGTTTTTTTTGTTTTTGTTTTTG
>VWZT01015409.1:149513-164285 GCA_013397055.1 Pachycephala philippinensis
AAAAGAAAAGAGGAAAAAATCTCTACTTCGGAGGATTCTAAAGCATATGCCTCAGAAATATGTTTTGATGAGTCTTTTCTATTTTTAATAATGTCTCAGAGTTAACACATTGAGTTAAACAACTTGCTGTCTGAACACAATTGTTCAGAGCACTTTAATTTTTTACACTGTAAATCTTGCTGGGTTTTAAATGTGGAAATACATCGATCTTTTTATGTTGAGGTATCATCTCCTTAAAAAAGGTAACAAAAGAGCAAGAAACACAGTAAAAACCCATCATTTTTTGTTCTGTGCAAATAAAGAAAATTTCACAGCCAATGACAGTTTTGGACACAGGTACATGAAACTCATGATTCTTTTGTTTTATTTAATTCCAACTAATACCATTTCAGTCACTGGAGCAGGTACTTGGCTCTAAATCTGTACCTTTGGCAACAATCAGACAGAGGCTACCAGCTAAGTTTTGTTCCCTACTGTTGTGGTTTATACCTAGGTGTCTGCAAGTGTCACGCAGCCTTTTACTCTCTCCCTCCTGGGGAGGAGAATTGGAAAAATGTAAAACACATAGGGTGAGATAAAAAGAGTTTAATAATTGAAACAAATATAACAACAACAAAAACAGCAATAATAATAATAACAATGAGCGAGAGAGGGAAGGAGGGAGAGAGGGCAGGAGGGAGGGGAGTAAAACCAAGAGAAACAAGTGATGCTCAATATATTTACTCATCACACACTTGCTGATACCCAGCCCGTTCCCCATCCAGCTCCTTCCAGTTTATATACTGGACATTACATTCTGTGTTATGGAATGTCCCTTTGGCCACTTTGGGTCAGGTGTCCCAGCCATGCTCCCACCCAGCTGCTTGTGCCCCTGCTTCCTGGCAGAGCACAGGAAACTGAAAAGTCCTTGACTTAAGGTGAGCACAATTTAGCAACAGCCAAACTATCCACGTGTTATCAACATTATTCTCATACTAAATACAAAACACAGCACTGTACCAGCTGCTAAGAAGAAAATTCAATTTATCTCAGCCAAAACCAGGACATCCGTCCATATGGGTTTAGGAAAACAATTCTTATAACCCAGAAAGTTCTGCAACACAATACTAATTTTCTGGCTCCTACAGAAAATTCCCTTGATTAGAAACCCTTTCCTGACAGAGAAATCACTAGCCACTGTCAACAAACTGGAAGCTTCCTCAACAGCACCAAGGGTAGGGTAAGGTTGGACTGTGAGATATCTGTCCTTAGAAATGTTGACTTGCACTGCTGTGCAAAGCAAAGGATAGCAAATAGGCAAGAATACACAGTGCAAAAACACCACAGTGCATGCCTTCAGCTATTCTGAAGTTATATGAGCTTTATGTAAATTACAACTTACTCATCCCACCCCCACCCAAAAAAAAGACCTTTAACATTTTCCCAATATTTAACCTTGAAAATTTTTGACAATGATGATGACTATATAGAATATTTCTGCCTAAGAATGCCCAGATTTTTCTGTGAGTGGAAAAACTTCAAACAGCTTTCTTCTAGGGAGGTATGGCTTTTTTCTTAACTTGGATGGGATCAAGGATAGAGTCCAAATTGAAACCATTAAGAACAAATGGTTATCTTGGAAGTTCAAGATTAATTTGGCTGAAGTAAAAAATGGAATATTATCTGGAAGACAGCTAATTAAGAAGTAGGATAAGTAATTAAATGTTTCTTCTGGCCTGACCCAGAATAAAATGTAAATCATAGTTAGTTTAGGTGAAACAGAGGTCGCATGTTTTAAATACTTAAATTAGTGAATTTTGAATGTATTCCTCTTTTATCCACCCTTTAAATTTCAAATATTACATCCAAATCAATGACTACATTCATACTCAAATGATTTCAAAGTAAAATAGAAGTGCTACAGAAACTTAAAAGTCAAGTCCTAACATCATTTGATATGAGATGGACACGATGAAAAAATTCAGATATTAACTTTTGAAACATTCTTATACTGAATAACTATATTAAAAAATTAGCCTTGCAACCAGTTCTATAAATGTGCTGGCTTAAAACACAGCTAGAAAATTAAACCCACCCAAGCTGCTGCCTTTTCTCCCTGCCCCTTCCGATAATAGAGGAACATTAGGAGCGATTATAAACTGGAATCTCAATTTACACTAATTAAAATTTGAGTACCTACAATGAGAGCAGACCTCAGCACAGCCAGTGTTGTTAGCAGCTAGCTATAAAACGGGCTTGACTCAGGACTGCTTCCATAAACCATGGTGGGTCATCACCAGTGTGCACTGCTGATGAGTCTTCTGGTGGTCCCCTCAGCTGGGATGAAGGCTGCTGGGGAGAAACATGGATGCTGAGAGGCTGCTGGGGGCTGACCCCTTCCTGCTGGGAGCTGGTGTGACACGTGGTAAATCTCACTCACAATGAGCGTGCAGAGTGGTCCAAGAGCCAAGCGAGGTGTGAGGATGAGACTCAGGGCTTTTCTGAAGTTTAGTTTGTGGTTTAAGTGGCTCTTTGGGCCTCTGTGCACACCTGCTGTTCTTAAACCCTGGCAAAATCCCTGAACAAAGACACAACTCCCCAGCTACTTGTTTGAACAGCCAACACAATGGCCTGTTTGGAAAGATAGGACCAACTCAAAACAGTCACCTGAACTCCCAGCACCTTAAATATGCTGGTCTGCATCCTTGAGGAGTCCTAGGCAGTTCCTGACATGGAAATGATCAGATTGCAAGTAGATAAGACATTTCCATCAGGTGCCCAGGTGCTGTGAGGAGCAGGAGGTGAGCCAGGCACCCCTGCAGCCCGTGAAGAGAGAGAGCACAGTTGGTCAGGGATCCACACTGCAGCAGATGGATGTTCCTGAAGGAATTGCAGTCTGTGGAGAGTCCATGCTGGAACAGGTTTATCCTGAAGGATGGCAGCCTGTGGGAAGGACCACAGTGGAGCAGGGGAAGAGTGCAGGAAGGAAGGAACAGTAGAGAGGAGCTGTTATGGGGTTAGTTGTTTTTTTTTTTGGCTTTGTTTCTCACCATCCAACACTATTTTAATTGGCAATAAATGAAATTATTTTTTTCCAAGTCAAATGACAAGTTTTTTTCCAAGCCCATGACAGTAACTGTTAAATGATCTCACTGTCCTTATCTCAACCCATGAAGATATTCAATTTTGTTTTCTTTCCCCCAGTCCTGTTTAGGAGAGGGAGATAGAGACTGAGCAGGCATGTGGCATTCAGCCAAGGTTAACCACAATAAACAGCAGAAACGATTCATGTAGATGTAGAAACTATTCAAAGAAAACTCTTATGTACACGTATGAGATGCTTAAGAGATATTCTACATGTAAGTGGTACAACTGAAGTGGATGGTGGATGTGCTGGGGTGTCTTATAGGATTGTGATCAGGTGGAGAACCTGAAATTAGGAAACCAACATTTTGGAGAGTCTTATGCCACCGAGCTAAAGATGCTGCTGTCAGCAATGGAGACACCCATGGCACGAAGTTGTGTGGGACCATCCTGCTCAGGAGATTTTGACTCCCCACGTGACCATTCCTATGCCAAGATGCCAATAATTTGGTTTCTCTCTTTAACCAATCCACTCTCCATGCAGTGAAATTGTTACCTACAGCACTAAAGGAACCTACACAAGCTTAAACACATTTCCTAATCATCATCTCCAATTCAAATAATCAATTCTGTCATTGTTTAACAGAGTGAAACGGAAATTTAAGACAGAACTCAAAAGCTTAACTATAATCAACACTTCTCTAATATTGTAGTGATTTATGTACTAAAAAATCCCTGCTGTGTAATGTATTAATATCATTTTTGGACATTGACAGGAAAATATTTTTACATTTCTCTTGAAATTTGCTTAAAAATAGATTTTTGTTCTTAAAATGCTGCTTCCTAATGTTTGGAATTAAGAACACAGGTATAAAAGTCATTCTTTAAAAGCAAAAAAATTAATATTCATTATTTTATGGTACATTCCAAGGAAGGAATCTTCCTGCTGATTCTGTATTCTGAAGTATTCTTGTATTAGCAGCAGTATAATAAAAAGCAAGATCCAATTTGAAGAAGCACAAAGGTTTTGCTTTTTTTTTTTTGGATGAAAACCTGGGGTAGTGGAAGATATGGAGAAATAATTATATAGTGTGATAATATAAAAACTGCAGGTTTGTGTGTCTTCATATAACTACTGAGTATGATATCCGATGTTTGTTAATTAAAGACTTTTCTATTTCCACTAGATGGCTGCTTCTGAAAGACTAGCTTCTTAGCATAAAATTAATTAACCTTCAGAAGACAGTCTGTGGTAGTTCAACAACCCCAGTGCTGCCAAAAAAAAAAAAAAACATATTGCAGGATCTTTCACTTTTTTTTTAAGGCCTTCTACTGTATATGTGGTGAGTATAAAATATGAGACATCCTTTTATTTTGCATTAGGTGCTGGATGAACACAGCGGGCAATTATTTCTGCACTGTATATCAGAACAGGGTCTCTTCTCACATTTCAAGAGGTATTGGGACACTACAAGGAAACGGAGAGGAGATCACATCAGTGTCACTATTCTTGCTCCTTATCCTACACAACTAATGTTTACTTCTCTGAGCTTGTTCCCTTCCCACCAAAATAACTACAATGCAAGTACTGAATATTGGAAGCTTTTGAAGCAGTCCTCGTTTTAATTCACATCAGAAAACCGTCATAACTTTGCTCCAGATATCAAGTCATTTAGAAATACCTTTTTTGTATCCTCTTTTTGCAAGCAAGGAAAATGAAGGGTGAGTCTTGACATGGTACCAAAGTGGAAAGAAAGGCAGAGATTTCATGTCTAAATTCTCCTGCCTTTTGACCAAGAACTTTATAGATGGTTAAACACCTAACCTTGCCAATAAACCTATTGAAATGTCATTTTTGGGTCTGATTTAATTTAGATAGCCTTTGTGAATAAATTTAGGGATGAAGTATTTTTTCTAACAATAGAACTTATCATGGCTCACCACCTGATGTCACCCAGTGGTCTGATCTGCATACATCAGCTTTTCATCCTATACTTAGAAGTATTACAGGGGCTTTAAGTGTGGACAAGAGTTCAGTGAAGCCACACAGATAGAATATTGAACTGAGAATTAAATTATGAGCTGCCCTGCAGACTCTGTACTATATTTTCTCCCTTTTATTCTGGCTCTGTGATTTTAGTTTTCCCATCTGTAAGCTGAGAATAACAGTGCTGCTTCTCCTAAAACAAGTGTTAAGATCAGAAGATTTAAAATAGACGATTATTGTTCTAGATGTGCTATACATAGAAAATCACACGCTTATGTGAAGGAAAAGATGTTTCCATATGCATTGCACTTAACATTGTCATACTCCAGTTCTACATCTGTTGCTGCCAGACATTTGCCAGCCTTCTAAGATGTTCCTACTTAAGCTCATATACAAGAGAAATGGAAAGCGGAGAATTATGGGATTTGATAAACTCTTATGTGCCAAGGCTAGTTCTTTTTTGTCTGGTGCCAAGAATAATAAACCATTTAGCAGTAGCTGCCTCCTGCAATCTTCAAAAATTATTGGACTATTTCAACATTCCTTATTATAAGAGAAAGACATATTTCCTTTTCCATCCTCACTACATTTTATTTCTAATGGATATGTCTAATGCTTTCTTGCTAAAGCTAACTGATTTAACTATAATGAATTTTGTGATCAGAATACCCATATAATCCTTTCCTCCTAAATCACTGTGATTTCTTCTCACCCCAAACAGGGAATTCTGCATGTGTCTTTCAAGGATCCAAGGCCCGGCACTGACACTGTGGCTCAGAGACCAGAAGAATTTGCTACATTTTAAGACAGATCAGTGAGGGCCATGCAAGATAAGAAATGTTGACAGAACTGCAGAGTTAGAGGACATTAGTACCTAAAAAATTCAGGGTGGAAAACCAAGGAAATGCACAGGCTTAAAACCCTAAAGCAAAAACGTGGAAAAGTATCAGCCTGAGAGGGTTTGTGAGACAGCAAGCTGACAACACAGAGGGCTCCTTCTTGCCTGAATGGTGCTTGACTGACCAGCCAAGGCTTTTCAGATGTTTTACTGGGGGTTGAGCCCACTGCTGCTTAGCCTAATGGTTTCTAAACTCTTTGTGATCTTGTCTATGCATTAGGAAATACATAATCCCTTTATGCCTTATTTATTTTTCTGTTTATGTGCCTGTGTATATATGCAAACACACAAATATAAACATATATGTATGTTTCTACATAACTGTTGATATTCTATTTGCAAGGACTCTTCCTGCTCAGCTAAAAGAGGTCACACAGTCTCTCTTTCAGTATTACAAATTAGAACATTTAAAGCAATTAATATAAAATAACATCTATGCAAGTAGGTAAATGCCATGCACTTCACCTCCTCTGGAGAGAGCTATTGAAACTCTAGGACAGTTTAAAATGAACATAATGATAGTTCTCCATCTATTCTCAGTCCTTGTGACATTCAAGAATTTCAATATGAAAAGCTGACTTTGGTGAAGGATAATGCTGGGCATTCTAAGTCACCAATTAGGATGCAAACCTGAATCCTACCTATTGCTACAACATAGTCCATTTGCATACAAAAAAAAAGACAATCAAACAAACAAGAATGCTGCTTCTGGAATTTAAAGTAACTGAGACATAAGCCTGGCTTTAAGCCAAGAAAATCACCTATTTTGAAAAAAAATGACATGAGAAAACTTTCTTATTTCAAAGGTTGTTTGTAGTGAAATAAATGTCAAGTCCTTGGTAGTATGAGGTCTATACACACATTTCTGCACCCCAAACTGAAAATAATTTATTTGATTTATTATGGTTCATTATGCAAATCATAGAATTAAAAACAAAAACAAAACAAATGAACCATAACATAGTTGGACACTTAGAGTGATTTATCTGTATTTCAAGACCCTCTTACCAAAACTTCAGGAGCCATCTAAAGCCAGAAGAGTTTCTATGCTCAAACCACCCCAACTCTTTCTGCTTACAAGTTATTCAGGTCCTTAATTAATGCTTCTGTGCTTTATAACAGTAAGATATGAAGATAACAGAAGCCTGAATGCAATCAGGTTCTAAAAATCCAGTTTTCTTTACAGGTCTCCTTCAGATAAAAAGTAATTAGTGAATCTGAATTCCATAATACTTCAGAAAAATTTTTTCTGATATCAACCCAGGTGAGTGGTCTAGTCACCACTTTCTGTAATTCATACATGGACAGAAGAAGCTCACCTGTAGATGTCTAAGCTACTGAATTTCCTGTTATTGTTTTAAGCATCTTAGAATCATCTGACATCTTCAGCCAATAAAAAAATAAAAAAAGTCTTCCAAAGGAGCACTACGCTACTTTTAAAGCAGTTGAAATCAACTCCTTCTGGAATTTGCAAGTGAGAGGAAAATGTCATAGTGGCATGCCACATCTACACATTTGTACAAACATAGCTATTAATAGACTACTACAGCTGCAAAAGCAAGCACTCTGAAGTAGCAAATGTCAGAGCTATAATTTATTCTCTATGACCTTAACTCATTCTTTTTCATGGCATGCTCATTACAATAAAGGATCTAATTACATAATCACCTAATACGTTTGGGGTTCCTCATGAAATCTGTGCAGGTTACTTGAGAAATAATTTGCAATGATAATAAAACAGAGGGAAAAAAATACCCTTGTCACACATCATTCAGAGAAATCACCTCCAGAACTAGACGTGTACTCAGGAATTAAGTTGCTAAAGTAAATGTGGTAAGTATATTAGTTCTGTTGGAATGATGTGACTGTGTTTTGTATAAATATTATTATTATTATTATTACTTCAGAAAAAAAAATCGTTTCATATATCATGGTCAGACTTGAGCTTAGATATGTCTTTGCTAACCTTGTGAAGGATAGACTGACATTCTCTAGGTGTTTCAAATTACAGTAATGAGATTCTCCCCTCCCTTAAACATTAAAATCTTGCTCCTAGCTACTTTCAGTTTATATCAGCAAGTAACAGCCCTTAATTGAAAAATTCAGTATAAACTGTGCAAAGGAAAGAAAGCCACATCCTTCCTTGCAAAATGGGGCATAATTAAACTAAAACATGGGGTTTTTTTCCTCTGTAGGTCTTTGATAAACTGTATATATGCAATCCGCAGTCAACCACTCAGTTCTGTTCCATGTGATGTGTGTCAGCCATTACAGAAAAGAAAATCTTTCCTGTCACAATCAGCACACACATCGATTTCAGCAGTTCCTAGAGGGTTCCATTTGATTCTTATCTGATTCCAAAAAAAAGGAATCTTGGATTCTGGAGCTGTACATTCCTCCAGGCAGAGAACAATTGTTCTCTTTGTAAATGCTAACAATCCTAAGGATGATTATGTGATCTAGTGAACTTGTTAAGCTATTACTGAATTGACTGCTTACTGAAAAATAAAAGCATAGAAATGAGAAGTGGTTCTCAGTGTAAAAATTTTCTCTGAGTAGTTCATTGTATATTAATAAATTTAGGGACAACTATAATTAATGCATGAATATACGTAGGACTGATATGAGCAATCTTGATTCAGTTCTTAATTAGATCTTGATTAAGATGGCCAGAAACTACAGTGCAACTGAAGTCCACATCTATTTTTGATTTTTATGCAGTCAGAAAAAGATTTAAAGAAGAGTTTATATAGTGGATATTTTAGCAAAAGAAAATAATGTATGGAAGAAAGGAACTACAGAGATTGAGAAGAAAACAAGCTAAACTGGATAACTATAAACTAAATCTTGTTATCTATTCTTTACAGGGTTTTCTTCTACCACTCATTATTTCATCTGAGTAGAGTTTGGAAATTCTATTCCGTGTTAGCATTTGTGGATACACGCATTTTCTTTTTGGCCATAATGGATTAGACTATGGTTTCCTAAATGCCGCAACCAAGCTCATTCAGTGTTTCCCAAAAAAATTCTTTTTTTTGAGAAATGATAACACAACCTTCTTATCAGAAATTTCAAAATTGTCTTTGTATACTTAGTAATTTGCAGGCTGGTCTTCATTCTTATATTGGCATTAACCTTTACAGCTTTTTTTAAAAAAATCTTTTTTCAACGCTTTTGAAGATGTGGCAAAATGCATGTCCTACACCTGTGTGGGCAGAAAAAGAATGGAACTAAGGGGAAAAAAAAGAAGTCTATTTAATGAAATATTGATATCTGAAACTAGATAAAAAGTGTACAATTTGACATAATTCTTTAAAATTTAAATAAATTCTCCTGGAGTCAAAGCCTGCAAAGGAGTGGCATGTGGCTTACCAATTTACAGATCAATACAGGGTCTGCCTGAAACATCAGAGACGTTCTTCAAAGACCTTTTTCAGACAATGAAAAGGGAATGTCCTTTTGCACTTGTCTAAAGGGGCTTTAAAAGTAGCAAATGTTTCTTTATCATAATTGATTTTTACTTCAGTAATGGTTACTTTCAAGTAATATATCTTAAACTTAATCAGCTTTTCCCCCAACTTCTTGATCGTCAGAAAACATAACTTTTGGCTGGTAAAACTTATTTTATGTTCTACCAATTTCTAACTTACATTTCCTACAATAACAATTCATTAGTCACTAAATTTTAACAACTCTCAGTAAAGAAAAGAGCGTTTCATAAGAAATCAAATACTGCATTTAATTGGCATATGCATCAACAAAACTAAAACTAATCCAACCTTTCAGCAGATTGGGTTTTTTTATTTAGTCCTTTGCTCCTACTCTGTCTACTTTAACACATTGTACTCTTAAATGCAGGTAGCCTTGACATACATACCAGGTGGGGGAGTTACAATACCTGTGGTATTGTAGTTACAATGAGGTGGCTGCAACAGCTGTGTGCCCAGGTGGTCAAAAAGGCCAATAACACCCGGCTTGCATCAGAAATGGGGTGGCCAGAAGACCAGGGCACCGATTGTCCCACTGGGCTGGGCACTGGTGAGGCCACACCTTGAATGCTGGGTTCAGTTTTGAGCCTCTCACTGCAGCAAAGATATTGAGGGGCTGGGGCTTGTCTGGGGAAGGGCAATGGAGCTGGTGAAGGGTCTGGAGCACAAGTCTGGTGAGGAGCAGCTGAGGGATTTTGGGATGTTTAGCCTAGAGAAAGGGAGCCTTGGGTAAGACCTTAGTACTGCCTACAAGTACATGACTGGGGTTTTTAGCCAGATGGGGGTTGTTCGCTTCTCCCAAGTAACAAGTAACCTTGTGTTGTGCCAGGGTAGGTTTAAATTGAATATTAGTGATGCCTAAAGAGGCCAACCTAAAAACAGAGACTAGACAGGAGTAAGGGAATAAAGGTGGATATTTATTTGAAAGGCCTTCAGAGGCACACCCTGGGCAGGCCAAAGGCTACACCCAAGATGGACCCCGAGTCACGAGTTTTTCACACTTTTATAGGTTTGGTCCATTTGCATATCAACTCAATTTTACCAATTAAACTTTAGCTAATGATGTAATTTCCCCTCAGCTTGCCCCTCTTCTCAGGATGCTGGGTTACACATTTTGGGCCTAGGACAGTCTGGGTGTTCTTGGAGGCAGAGCCTGGAGAGGCTTTGTTATGTCTATCTTAGCATGAGAGAACAGCAGCTCACAGGCTACAGGACACTTCAGAGTTACACACTGGGAATGCAGAATTTGAAAAATATAAAAGTTAAAATGTAAGACATCATTAGAAAAAATTTCTTCACTTTGAATGTTAAGCACTGGTGCAGGCTGCCCAGGGAAGTGCTGGAGTCACCACCCCTGGAGGGATTTAAAGGACCTGTAGGGGTAGCACTGGCTGAGTGGTGAACACAGCAGTGATAGGTTGAAGGTTGTACCTGCTGATCTTAGAAGTCTTTTCCAACCTCAGTGATTCAATGATTCTGCGAAAATGAGATTGCTCTTTTCTCAGTATCTGAAAAAATATCTAAATGGTGCTGTTTTCTCTGTGTCTTTTCTGAACTACTTGAAGCCTCAGTGAAAGAGCATTCAACAGATATTTGGCCCCTTAAACTTTTTACTATTATTTGCACGTTTCCCAGTGACTCTGTTCTTTCCTTACATTTAATGTCCATAAATCTGACTATTTTTGTAGTGCCAGGTCATGACTGTTTCAGTTGTTATTCAAAAAGCTGTCTTGTTTTTTTGCGGACAATTTAATTAGAGACTCAGAATCACTGTTGTCAACATTTATCTATTGGAAATGTTGACTGCCACAGTGAGATAAAAGACCCATAATTCAATTTGATCAAAGTGCCTTAAACAACTACTTACAGTGGTGAGGTTCTATGAAATATTGATCAGTTCTTTCAAGTAATTCAGAAATAACCCACTTAAAACCTTGAAGATATACACAGATTTCCGATCTTCTTTTTTCTTCTTTTATTTGTTCTAAAACTAGTAAAACTCTGGGGTTTTCTGTTGGCTTTCTTTTTGTTAGCAATAGAATGGATTTAATAATTTCTACAAATAAAATTATCTTAATATTTTTGATACCTAATTAATAACCAATTTAATTTATTTCCAAAAGTAAAAAGAAACTTGGAATAGTTTTAGATTAATTGAATAGCCATTATTTATTTTGAAAAATTGATTTCTTTCTTCTGAATATCATGATTAAATTAAATTACTGGTCTGTCTTCATATGAAAAATACAGCTCTTCTTATTGCTGATTACCAATGAAGGGACAGAACTAATATTATGAACTGAAGTCTGTTTTGTTCCATGATTACACTTTTTTCCCATGAAATACTAATGTTTACATCTAATAGAACATTTTCTCTCTTCTTCACCTCCATTTTTAATGGATCACTCCTTAAAAAATATCTTTCCATATCAGCACCACGGTCCTGAAAATGACAAAGATTTTACTCAAAATTACATTTCATTGTCATAAATCATATTATCCTCTTTTTTTTATTATTTCTGTCTTCCAATATTTTCTGCATTTTTGCCTGCAATTCCAGGTATTAAGCCCAATGCACCACAGGAGTATTGGAAACAATTTCACCTGCTGCCTTTAAAAAGCATTTTGTTTGCTTAGCTGTGAACTGTGTAGCTCTGTATTGCTGCACCTCAGCACACAGTGTTGACATTGACTGTCGATTGGGAGTACATGACACCATTTGGGGATGGTTTGTACACTCCAGAGCAGTTATTCTGGATTTTAGGAGGCTGTAAAGTTTGTACATTTTTTCCTCTTATGCCATAGAATGGAATCATGAAGATTGAGAATAGCTCATCACTGATGTTCACTGGGCCACAAATACCTTTCCTTCTCTGCAGCCCTTGGTGCCCACCTGGCACTTGGCCCAGGGTTTATTTTATTAATATTTTTATATCCCATCTGTCACCTTAACTCCTCAATATCTTATATTCTTGGCATGTTGTAAACTATACTCTCTTTGTTATGGAGTTAACTAAGAGCTGGCTGAAGTTGATGAGACAAACATCATCTGATTTCTTCAATTTTTTTTTTTGTCATACTCATATGGCAAATAATAGCAAACCATCCACTGCATGGAAATGACCCTTATTTACTGAATAATACTAAAATAGATCAAATATTCCAGCCTTTCCAGCTCCATAACTTTGGGATAATTGCACAGTCAGTGTTAGTCACTATACAACTCCATGGCAGAAATTCATTCTAGCTGAAGTGGAGATTTGATAGAGGATGATATTAGAAAGAAAAAAACAAGCAAACAATCAGAGCTTTTATCCTAGGCCATTACCTAGTGCTTACAAACAACACAAGGTGTTTGCACCAGTGTCTATGGGGTGTTAAATTCCAAGGCTGCCATACAGATCAGAGGGATATTTGCTCCCTTAAGTTCTGAAAAAGAAGGTGGAATCATCGGAATCATCAACTTTGTGAGGATATCATTAAAGGTCATTCGGAAATGGGACTTGTACCTGCTGACAGGTAGTAAGAATGTTGGGTTAGAACATTTAATACATTGAAATGCTTTGCAGAGTTGACAAAAATTCATTATTCACAATTTAAACATCTAAATGTTCAGGATTAAGATGGAACATCAATGTTTGATAAATTACCTTGCATCCACTTGCTGCATGACTTTTATATAAAATATTTGGTTACTATTGGTTACAGTTAGAGATAGGACAGATAATTCAGAGTATAGACCTTATTCAGTAAAGCAAATACTATTTTTATAATGACTAGTACACTGCTCTGGGTTTCTGAAATTAAAGGTGTTAAATACACAAATTTTTTTTTTTTTTCTGTGGAAAGAATTTCCATCTCACACAAAATTTAAAGTAAATTTAATTCCATTGATTGCAGTGTAACTTCTCTTGATAATGATATGAATGTGAATAAGTATTTTAAGACTACTATGTCATCTCATCACATATCTTCTGTGGTCCCATGTTATTTATGCCAGGAGGGAAATTATCTTTTCACTTACATCCGTGTAAACCTGCTCTCTAGGAAGTTAAAGGAAAGCACTGAACCTAAAGTTTTGAGGCAGAACAATAATTTGGATATAGTAACAGAGCTATTATAAAGCCAAACCAAAAGCTCACTCTACTTAAACTGAAAGGCAACTGATTGCATTCCCAGTCCAAATCAGAATCTGTGGAATATCCTCTCATATTAACAGTGTCAGGGCACTTTCACTAGTCTAGAAAATAACAGGAGCAGATTTGTGTGTCCCATTCTATTACTTTGAGTACTGACATGTGTGTTTTTGAGGTCTAGGCATCATTGCCACGTAGAAGGCTAAATGGGAAAGATACAGATACTTTTGGGATTCTCAGTCTCACTTGACAGGGAGTAATGAATCTTATTTTGCATTGGAAACAACAAAAATAGAATTGGTTTCAGTTTAAGATAAACAGTCAAAACTTCTGTACAAGAAAGGAAAAAAATTTATAGTATTAGTGTATTATCTCTTACTGCTTTGGAAACAGAATGGTCTCCATTATGGAGTGTAATTATTGTCTAATAACTAGTAATTATCGCTAATAATTATATTCATTATAAACAATTAATCATTGCAATTATTGCAATTATTGTCTAAATTGATGCAGATTGCAAATTTTCACTGCTCTGAGAAAAAGAGTCATTTTATCTCCGCCTAGAAGCATCCCTTGAACCTGTGTGCCCTAAGGACTTTGAAGAGACCTGGTGTTAACCAGAGCATTGAGGTAGATTTGCCTGGCCTGTCTCCTATGTAAAATTCTCCAACTAGGAATGAAGGTAACTTATCAAGTTATCTCCCCACCCCCTCCTCCCCCCAAAAAACAACCCAACCCCAAATCCTTCACAATAAAATGGAGAGGTTCTGTCAAACTTGATACTAAAAAGACTGGATTTTTTAAATAGACCAAATTAAAAGTTACTACACATTTCCACATTTACACAGTGTAAATTATTTAAAAAAGTAAAAATCACATGTAACTCTGTTTGCACACTGTTCTTTAAAAATGGTCCTTGATGCACCTTCGGTCTGATTGTAACTAACCCATGACTGTAAATTGTAACAAACTCCCCATAATCTTCAACAAGTTTTTCTGCTCTTAGCCTGGCCAGCTTGTCTCTAGTTTTCTCAGGTAAGTATTCTGATCCCTCAGGCTCACAGAGTCTCTTCTACATCCTATATCTTACTTTCTGTGAAGTCTTGTTTCCCCTGAGCGTGGCAAATAGCTCCCTGAGGAAAGCACTTTCTCACCCATGTGAGAAACATAAATTCCAACATGCTATGAAAAAGCAACATT
>VWZT01015409.1:164293-185731 GCA_013397055.1 Pachycephala philippinensis
GATCCATACACCATGATATTGCACCATATTTCTGGGAAAAAACTTTACCCAATAATTTAGCATATTCACTCTTGACATGCTTAGCTGACACTTGGCATATTTAGTGACATAGTTTCAGCAGATTGTGTCTGTGATTTCATAGAGCACAGAGGTTTCACATTGCTCCTCTCCCTTAATGGAACCTAACATAAAAATAGAGCAAATAAAATGCATGATTTCTGTCTCTGGTACAATGCAGCATCCCAGAAATATATCTGAGTGTTTCTGTCTATCCAGTCTTCTATAATTTATATTTTAAAAAGTGCTTATGACTGTGTTATAGGAAAAGGTCCATGCAATTGTATTAATGCAGGAGTTAGACTTGAGTAATATGTATTTAAATATGTATATAGAGCTGAGTGATTGAGATTGCTTTTACTGACTGTAAAAAAAAGATCCTCCCCTGCATTATAGCTCTTAAAGCCGAGGGACAAGCATTTAAAGCAAACAGAGCATAGCAAGACCAGAATGCCAGAGAAGATAGTTGTAAATTGACCAATTTACCCTGGCAATGGTAAGGTTTGTCATCCCCAGAAGTAATGACTGTGAACTATCTTGTTCACACAGTATGGGAGATTAGGTCATATTTCCAACTGTTCTTTCTCTCTTAGAAAAGCGATATTGTTATCTTGCAGCCTTTTGAGAAGTCACAAGTAAAAATTGCATTAATTTAAACAGAACAATAATAGGCCTCCACCACTTCACCTTTAAAAGATATAAAAACAGTTAATTTTAATTTTCAAAGCTTCTTGTTCATCCAATATTTATTCAATTTTCATAAAAATAGTAATAAACACATTGTCTAATAATGATCAAAGAAATTCAAATTCTTATGTTAGTATGAGGAAACACGAAAAACATAAAGGCAACATATGAAACATGCAACATTACCATTTTACCAGCTCATATGTCAGCAGTTCTTGCATGTTTATATATACTTTCTTTTTGTAAGAGTATTTAAGAAGTTTTTAATATTTCTTTCTGTTTGTTTATCCTAAAAAGAAAGCAACTGACTTCTGCAGTATATATTATTTATGGCTTTACATAGGGTAATGTCTTTCTGAAGGCAAACTGTATTGCCCCAAACACATTATGAATAAAACTTTGCTACCATTTGTTATTTATATAAAGTCCTGTATGTTGCTTGTTAATATAGTCACATTGGGAGAGCAACATCTTTGTGTTCGTGCATACACCCATAGTTACATACGTGTTATTGACATTCACTGAATTACTGAAATAATATTATAATCAAACATGCTTGTAGAATTAATTCATGTATATTCTGTAAGTTGTGAATATCTCACCTAGAAAAAAAATATTCATGTTTCAATAGCAGAGGTTTGGTCATTTTTTTTCATGCTAGAGGGTGAAGTGGTGATCAAAATGAGGTAGGTAGGAAATAGCTGTCAGGTACCTGTAAGGATGGAAATAGCCACCTGATGGGCTCTAACTGGAATGGGAGACTTGGTTCTTGCTGGGTGCTCTGTGGTGGGTTAACCTTGGCTAGCTGCCTCAGGAAGACAGGGCAAAATAAGATGAAACATCTTGTGGTTCAGGACAAGGACAGGGAGATTGCTCAGGAATGATTGTCATGAAAAAAACAGACTCGACCTGGGGGATTAATGTATTTTTTAATAGCAAAGAAGAATAGTGAGAAATAAAACCAAAACTGTAAACACCTTCCTTCTCATTTTCCCACCTTCTTCCTGGGCTCATCCTCACTCCTGACCATTCTTTCTCCTTCCTGAGCAGTGCAGAGGGATAGGGAACAGGGGCTGAGTTTAGTCTGTAACACATGCTCTCTGTTGCTCCTTTTTTCTCCTCACACCTTTTTCCCTGATCCAGCATAGGTCCTTCCCACAGGCTGCAGTCTTTCAGATTAAACCTGCTACAGCCTGGGCTCCTCCCAGGGCTGCAGAGTGGGTATGTGCAGATATGATCATTCATGCACTCCAAGGGAACAGCTGCCTCTCCATGGTCTTCCCCATGGGCTGCTGCAGCACCTCCTCCCTTTTCTTCTCTGACATGGGTATCTACATAGTTGACCCACCCCAAAACCTTGCCATATAAACTGAATAGACCCCCATGTCTGGGATGATATGGAGGTAATACCAATCCTTATCTTACCCTTGGGCTGTTACCCTCTGCTGTTCATCCATCCTGACACCAGTGATGTTGCTGGGTGAATCCCAAGCATGCTAATGGAAACTGAGCTCTGGAAGTGAGGGTCAAGGGACTGAGGGACAAGAGACACAATCCTGCCATGGTTTCAAATGCTGAAATAATTGGATATACACCGTGGTTCAGTACCTGGCTGTGGGGCTGATACTTCAGGGAGAGCTTCAGCTGAAACAAGAATTTCTTGCACCATTGGCAGAATAATTTGGTGGTGCTCTATCAGTCCATTGGCCCACCATGGGATCACACATATGTTGATAGGGCACACTTTCCAGTGTGCATCAGGTAGAAAAATAACCAGGCATAGGAACAGGCTCAGTCAGGTAGCTCTTTAGGGATGAGACAGTGCTCTTCTAAGCAACAAAAATAAAGAAGTTTTCCCCAAGCAGAAAGTGCTGGGCTGTGTGCAGTGCTGAGTTCATAATCGTCAATAGCACAGCAAGAACATTATTGGGCATAGAATGGAATAACCACAAAGCGTTTCCACTTTCATACTCAGCTGTAACCCCTGGAATAGGTTACATATATATATAAAATTGTTACTGTAACCACACATTATGACACAGCTGAACAAAATACCTGACCTTTATGCAATGTATGTGCTGAACGAATTTTGTCAGACAACTGCAGCTATCTTCAATAAATTTCATAGATCTTTGGGGATGAAAAATCTGTGAAGATGTGCACACTCAGTATGCTGAATTTCTGACTCACTCTATTTGGTATCTTTAAAACCTCCTTCAACTCCGTGGCGGCAAAGGGAGAATAGTGTTTCCAGTACTTCAGCCTCCTGCTTTCCCTACTTTTTTTGCCAGCTCAGCAAACTAGCAGCAGTTATAGCCTTCTGTGGAATCATTGGAACAAGCAGGGAGCTTTCTGTAATGGGAGGTGCAATTATTTCCTCTACATACTCCTCTTGAATCATTTTGTCAGCCATTACCTAAAGTCAAAGTCAGTTTGCACTGACGATGTAGTAACATATTGATCCACCCAATTTATCTGTGCTGGTGAAATTCTTAGCAGCCCATTACATATGCTGCTTTAATACTAATGGGTTTGACATTCACACATGGAAGAAATATAAGATACACGTTGGTTTTCTGCTCTTGAAGACAAGCCTACTTCACACTTTAGACAACTATTTGACATTAATTGCAGGTGAAGTTTGCCAGCTCTTGAGTTCTGACATTACAGCCTTGCCACAACTTTGAAACACGGAGTAGCAAAATTCAAGGGCTCTGTAGTCTTCCTGCTTGAATTAGCAATTCATTCCAGCTTTTATGTAAAATTCCAGTTTGATTTTAGCAAAACTTGCACCATGCTCAAAGTTACTACATATGTTCTCAACATATTTATACAGACAAGGTTAAGAATTGCAGATATTTTCATTCAAAATTTTCTGGTTTTGGCACACCATCCTTCTCAGCCTCTCCTCTAAAGCATTTCAGTTGATAATTAAGATATTAAAGTAGTAAGCCTGCATGTTTAATCCTTGCAATTTTAGCTGTTTCAGGATTGTATTTTCAGAATTAGGTTCCATTTCTGCAAATACAGAGGTCAGTGAGAAGGTTCATGAGCCTCATTAACTTGGCAGTTTGACAATACTGTTCAACTCAAACTGTACTAAGTACCAAAAAACCAAGCACTAAACATCATTGTAATAAACCACTCTATGACAAAGCATGCTCTGATTTATGAGCCTCTCTGTAGTATAAAATTTTACTTTAAAATTAAATTTAACACTTAGGACAACTACCATTCTGAAATGTATGCAGCCATATCCGTTAGAGCATAGTTATCCTTTTAGAGGAATAAAAATTCCTTTGAAATCAGTTGCATAAAGTTTTCTTCAAGATTCATGTTAAAACTCTGACTGAAGATTCACTCAAGAATATATATAGAGGAAAAAAATCAAAGATGTATTAAAAATAAATTAGATGTGTAATATCTATTAAAGTTTTTAGAAATTGGATATATGAAATGAAAAATTAGCTGTGAAAAACAAAATTTTTTTTCCACCCTCAGTACATGAAGTGATAAGGTGAGATAATAGGATTCACAATTTGTTGAATTAAAGTTCTTGGTAAAGCAGAATAAAGTTTAACAAAAACTAGGAATTCAGTGCTAATTCTCTATATCTGCTCTCACTTAATGAAAAAAAATTCAAGTTTTCTTTGTGCCTGCATGGCTGTGGCTCTGTACACACAGTGAGAAGGCAAAAGCTGAAGAAGAATCAATGTATAATGTATCTGTCAAGTTACCATAAGAAGTGGGCAAAGCACCAAGACTGACAGAGTTCAAGAAACGTGGAATGCTCTCAGGCACAGGGTGGGATTGTTGGGGCGTCCTGTGCAGAGCCAGGAGCTGCACTGATGATCCCAATGGGTCCCTTCTAACTCAGGATATTCTGTGATTCTGTGGTTAATTCCTAGAATTGCAGTGCTCTGTTTTCTCTAGAAATACTGATCCATATCAAACAACTTGTTTAGCCCTTTCTGTATTATATGTTTTTCAGATGTAATTTTTGTGCTTGAATGGGTTTAGACAGGTTTTTTTTACTTAGTCTTTCATCTTAAGGAGCTGACGAAGAAGCTCCTCGTGTAGCTGCTGAAGGAAAGCAATCCCATACTGCTGGCTCAGATCCATTACCCACAGTCAGATCCTGGACACGCCTGGTGAGACAGAATGCTCTCATGTTGAAGCAAAAATGTCATTTAAAGGAGAGCAAATCCTTAATTTAATAATGTATTCTATCTAGGAAATCTGCATGGCAAAACTCAAATAAGGTGCATTCAGAGATACGGTCCTCTGAAATGTACAAATATCTTCAGAACAGTTTCAAAAATATTTTTTTGAATAGTAAAAGATATTCCCTTTAATATAGATTCTCTGATTTACTGTGTTCTCTTTCATTAATATTCTATGATCGCTGAATATTAAAAGAATATTGGAATTCATATTAATATTCTCAATGAATACTTCATATAATGAATATATGATTAGAATACTCTCAATGAATACCAATGAAAAATGTAACTGCAAGAGTATTGCTGAATGGCAATTTTTTTTATAAATATGTATACTTGCACTTTTAACCTGAGACAGAAAGATCATTTCAGTGAAACTTCTGCGTGTTGTTCATCAAATTAGAATCATAGTCGAGTGACTTACAGATTACTATTTCTAGACATTTTGAAGTAATTTGCATAATAGTTTTGAACGACGTACAAATATTCTGCAGAACATATAAACATGTAGACTAAACCCAGGAATGATCTGGAGGAAATTTATGCACCTTGTGGACAGAAACATAAGACAAAGAGTTCAAACCAAATAAAAGTTTCAACAAACGTAAATTCTGTTCAGGAAACCTGTTTTCATTCTTCTTTCTGATTCTTGTCACTTACCTGGGGTGTTTCTCAGAGTTGTCTGCATAAAAGATAATTACCATATTTTCATTTTTTCTTATAAAGAACCTTAGGAAATACTGCCACTCGTGTGTAATTGCAATGCTTAAAAGAATGGCAAGCTGGGATCTTGACATACGAGTACTATTTGTACTATTATCATTAGTATCTGTTTCAAATAACATCTGAAAATATTTCAACCAAAAATTTGAAAACTCAGAAATCAAGCAGATTTCTAATTTAAAAAGGTGCTTTAAAATGGAATGAAATTTTCCTGGTGGAAGATATGAAAAAAATTGAAGGGAGTTGACAAATTTTAAAGCCTCAATTATGTTGGACATATTCTGTCTTTCAACAGTTCTGGTGTACAAGCAAAAGGAAGTTGAATGTCTAAAAGCTATTTCTGCTTAGTATTTCAGGGTGGATTAACTTGTCACAATTAGTATTGACAGCAGAAAAACTTGGCCTCTTAAAATATATTTGATATGAAGCCAAACTAAAATCCCAAGTGTTCATCTTGAAATTTAAACCAGGGTGCTGGGGAGGTTCATAAAAGATATAGTGAGGAATCACCCCATTACCTAAACACAATATCATGAATGAATGATAAATACTGTCTGGGATTATTCTTGTAGTTTTTCCCCCGGCACATTGCAGAAAGACAACATTAAACATATTTGAATGTTGCGACATTGAGGATCCTGAGATCAAATTTCAATGAGATACATAAGATGTGTATCCTTTGTATGGATCTCCCAAATGTCAGGATACCCTGGCAGAGAAGAAATTTACCTCTTAAAAGCAGACTGTGAATAAGAGATACTTTTTTAGGAATCTAGTAGCACAATGCTCAGTTTTTATCTAAAACACTCAGTATGGCTCAGGTCACAACATCACTGAAAGGACATTCAAAGGAGAGGTTAAAAGATGGGCACCAAAAGACAACAAAAATTGCTTGGGAATCTAAGGACTGAATTCATGATGGAAGACCTGTCAAGCATGGTCAACATAGTTTAGTTACAGAAGAACTCAGAGGAAGCTTACAGAAGTATGTGCAATACGTTGATGATATTATATTCAAGGCCACATAGATTTTAAAATGTGCAAATTAAAGTGAAGGAATAGTATATGTATTAGCTATAAAAATTCTGTTTTTAAGGAATGTAGTTTATCTGAATGTTTAACTTGAATACTCACATTTATTCATAAATATGCTAATTAAACCAGGAACATAAATTAATTGCTTATTTGCTACTTAACTTTTTAAGAGCTGACATTCTCATGCATTTGATGAAACTTCTCAGAATTGTTTTTGACTTTGCTTTCTGGAGCTGTGTAAGGAAAGTAGAAACTCTCCTGAAAATTCTTTTCCACAGTAAAAGTAACTTAAAATGCAATTTCTCTGAGGATTTTCTAAGCACTTGCTGTAATTTATGTTAAACACACATAATTTTATTCATTTTCTGTCATTGATGAAAAGTTGACTACATCTAATCAAACTCTTGTCTTCACTGAAAGTCATGAATTTGTACCAGACTTTGAATTTTGCCCTGCACAAATCTGAACCAGACACTGTGAAGAAATTCCAAAATCTCAGTTGATTTGAAACTTGTGCAAAGTGCATTCTAGAGATTCAGGTTGCATATGTATTACTAGATGAGATAAAAATGGAGCTTAACTGGTAGCTGTGAAATATCACTAATGATAGGTGAACATCTTTCTCTCATATTTCATAAATTTTGGTCTAAGAAGCTGCACTAAGTTGCCATGGATCCACAAATAACTAGGGTCTTGCTTGTTTCTTCAGTTTAAGAAATGTTTGCAATATTTCTTATGCTCTGGAAGAGTTTTACAAATATTAATAGTTTTGTCCATTTTGATTTTATTTTAAAATTAGCTTCCCATTATTAAAGGCTATTCTCATGTCACATGTGCATCTCCCAGCCTCTGATTATATACATGCAAAGTCAGCAATGAAAAACTATTTTCATAATGAGAAATGTGTAATATTGTGTTAGTAAAGACCTGATTACTTGCTGAAATCTGAAGATTTATAGCAAACAGAAACCTTCCAATAACCGTTCTGAAGAGTGCTAACAAAAAGGGTCAAACAGATAGACAGCCAAAAATATTTATACAGGTGTCTGACCATAAAAGGATATGCAGCTTTAAATATTTTGTTCTGAATTTCTTCTGTTTTAGTAACACAGAGAAAAATTAGGTCACATAGTACCTGAGAATGAGCTTATTGCTGTTAAGTACAATGCAATATATCAGTCTCGATAATGTCTCTTCCAGACGCAAAGGAACATCAGTAAAATCAGCAGAATTTGGTTGCAAATGTTCTTTATTGATGCTTTTTGTTCAATTCAGGAAAAGCATTTAATGGCACTTGGTAACACATAACAAAAATAATGAAGGACTTCCCTTTTATCTCTGTCTTATTCAGTGTAAGTGAAGGTTTAGGGCAAACATAAGAGCTGAACATCTAAGCAATATATTTAGACCTTGTTTACATGTCTTGTTTTCTTTCTTCAGTCAGCACTGATATTTTGTTAAATAGAAGATGAGAGAACGGGAAAATAGGATGTTTCTTCTCTGTCTAGCATATGAAGAACTGACAGAATTCTCACACTGGTGAAGATTTCTGATCCTTCAGAGGAGGAATTGCAGAGCTGAGTGTGAACCAAGGTGCTCTAGTGGGCCTTATGTGCTAGAAGTCCAACTTACTCTTTCTTCACCAGAGTTAGCAAGGCAAGATCCTGTACTTTGGCATCACTTTGCCATATTTAAAAGGAAAACATTTATTCCTGATCGCTAATAAAAGATTAATTTTGTCCTACCTTTAGTAAAATGGGGGCAGATCCACCAAACAAGCTTACTGCTAACCGAACTGAACCTCATTTAGACTTAAAAAGATGCAATATGAAAAGAAACTATTTAGTTTACAAGCTGTACTCAACAAGAATTGGGACTTAACATAAGGATTTAATATTCCAATGGGCCTCTACAATCCCCCGTTAAATACAGTATCTGCCACCCTTCATTATATTTCCCAAGGTTTCTGTTTCTTAGTTTAGACATTTGTGAATTTAGACAAGGAAACAATGAAGCTTTTAACACTTGCCAGGTAAGTTATGGAAGAATTAATCATAATTTTTTGATTTTCTAGATGTTGAAATGTTTAAATGCTGTACTACTTCATTCATATCTTGATTCTAGTTAATAGCAATTTCTAACTTTTATTTAAAACAAAAGAACTTCTAATATACTTTCTAGAGAAAAAGTAAAACGGCAAAGAAAATCTCCTGAATTTTTGTTATTTTGAATGGAGTGCTTTTGACTCCATTTCCTTTATTTAGACATTTCTCTTGTATCTTCAGTTTTTCTAATGAGCATTTGTGCACACTATGAATGATGAATGACATTTCTAAAGATAAGCGCAGATGTTGATACTCAAGTCACAAAGGCATAAACTAGTAAAAATCCTGCCTTAGAATTGAAAAACGGAAATCTTTCTATGAAAAAATGCAAACCAGGAAAAAAAGCCTCATTTCAGTCAATCAAAACCACTTCTCAATTTGAAAATGTTTTTAATACCTTTAATCTTCTGTAAAAAAAATTCTCATCTAGAAATTGTAAAGATGAAATTGTACATAGAATTATAGAATTATTTGAGTTGGAAGGGACCTTTTTGAGATGGGCAGGGACACCTTACACTAGACCAGGTTGCTCAGAACCCCATCCAGACTGGCCTTGAATGCTTCCAGGGTTGGGGAATTCACAGTTTCACTGGGCAATCTGTTCCAGTACCTCACCACCCTCAAAGTAAAGAATTTCTTCCTAAAATCTAATTTAAACCTTTCAGTTTAAAACCATCCTGTCTTGTCTTATCACTACACGCCTTTGTGAAAAAGCATTCTGCTTTTCACGACCTTTTCAAAAGCATTCTCCCTGTGGCTGACTGAGGAATAACTTAAAATACAAATTGTGCAAATCAGTATATAATGTTTTAAAGAAAAAAAAGTCTAAGGTATGCTGTACTGGTAAATAAGTAGTCAGTTTTTTTCTTAAGACTCCAAGGACTTCAAAAACTCTTCATATTTCCCTGACTGAGAGCAGGCAGATCACTCATGGCAGTGGGAAAAAGTGTGGCTAAGAAAGTTTTAATAGACTAACAGAAATAAGACATCCTGCTGAAGGAAGCAGCTGTTAGCAGATAATAACGTTATTAAGAGTTTGTAGTATTCTTGAGAAAGACGGAAAAAAGGCATACAAAATGAATAGGAATTATCTGAACAGAAGTCCTATGACATGTGCTCCAATTTTCTGGGACTGGAAGGCTTCAATCAAAGATAATATATTTGAGTGTACAGCTTTTTTCACCCCCACAGAGTTTTGGCCTTCTCTTTTTGTTTGTTTTAAAGCTAACTTACCAGTGATTTCATCCTAAACAATGACGGTTAAAGTGTCCTCTTTATTTGATTTTCAAGCAAATTATTAGTTCCTGTGCAATGAGGACAAATGGGATATGATTACTGATTGGAAATAACAATCATAATCTGATGCCACCTAATATTTTCAGAGGATATTAGGACCTGTGAAGAGGAAGTGTGAGCAATCGATATAAGAAAGGATTTTGTTAGTCACCTTTTACAGACTTCGAAAAACCCCTACATCTCTAAGGTCACAGACTGAAAACGACTGATTGAGAGGCTTTCCAGAGTTTCAGAATGTACTGGGTCCTTAAGGATCTCATCTTCACCTGAGGGAAGGGACTTACTCTGTATCAGCCCTCAAGCAGCTGATCCACTGCTTCGTATTTGTTCTCCCAACCACTGAGTAGTTGTGGGAGGTCCATAAAGCCAGTCTGTCACCAATCTTGAACAGCTACAAGCAACAGATCTAGAAAGATTTAATTTTTTTTTTTTTTAATTACATGTATAACTATCTTCTAGTTTTACACCGCTCTTTAATTTTTTCACAGGTAGAAAATGGTATTTTATATAATTTCTAAGGATACTGAAAATCCCAAAGCTTTTTTAGGAGAAGAGAATTTGTCAGATTACTTACTGGATTCTTTCTTTCATTTCTGCAAACATTTATAGATGGGAAAGTTTTGTTTGCAAAAGAAACAGTTGTGGCTAAATATTTGCACAAATATTCACTTGAGTATTTACCTTGATAATGCTTGTGAATTTTGGCCTGCCACATGATCAAGGAAAAAGAAGAGTTTGCAGCTAAACTCCTACCTGCTTTCTGTCTTTGATGAATTTGGGAACTGCTCTGAAATCCTTAATCTACCTAACTCAATCTGACTTCAGTGTCAAGACAGATACATTACAGATAAGCCAACACTCTGATGAAACTAGATTATCACAGTTTGATACAGTTTAAAAGTCACCCTATTTTTCCTGTTAGAAATATATTCTTAAAAGGTTACATTACTTTTTCTTACTTGTTAAAAGAATGCTTTCCTAATATTATTTCATAGGTTCCTTTTTGAATTAGTTTGCAGTTTGTCGAAGAAAAGCTGAAGAAACTATGTTGTTCTGAGTCAACACAGTAGTCCTAACCACACTTTTATAAGAGTAGGACAGTATTTTATTTCATTTTTCCAAAATTTACCTCCCCTTTATCTCCCTTTCGTCAGCTTACTGTAACTGTGCCTTTTGATAAAGAAATCGAAGGTATTATTTATAGTTTGGGATAAAGGTCCTTCTGAGGATTGATGAAATGGAGGGTAGATTCAAAACAATAGTGAATTAGAAAGATCTAAGGCAACAGGGATCAATGAAAACCTGGGGTTTTTTTCACAGAATTCTTAATAAGATATAGTTTTTTCTTTCTTAGGATTTCCATCATTCATTTAATGATATAATTGTCATTATGTAGAAAAAATAGAGAAGAATCCTTGCCAGTACATTTAGCACTCATTTTGATCGGTGTTATGACTTAAGAGAATTGGGCTTTCTATGTAATCTGAGTCCTACAGACCAGTATAAAAGAGGAAACATGTAGTGGAAGTTTCTCTCAGAGCAGCAACATATTTATGAAACAATTGAAAAAAACCCCAGAGCTGAGGGGAAAGGGGGGAAGTAAAATCGTCTTAAATGCTGAACTCCATGCAGCTATGGCTACGTAATTATCAATAATTGAGTCAGATATGTAGAGGTACCTCTGGGACCTCTGCCCTGGCTGAAAACATACTTTTCGCTGCTGTGTAACTGCAAATGAACAAATTGTGCTGCTCAAAATTCCTGAGTTTATAAGGGACCTGGAAATACAGAAAAGAATTTATGCAGAACTACATATAAATGAGTATAAATGAGCCTACTGAAAAACTGGGTGAATTGGTTTTTAAAACATTCTAAACTGGGGATGGATTAGTGTGGCCTCATAGTTTCTGATCTGGTTGGGCTGGATCAAGGGCATAAGCACCTTCACCCATGGTAAGGAACAAAATACCCCTGGGCACCACAGTAGTGTTTAGGCATAGTGTATCCTGCCATAGCTACGTCTCATGTCAGTGCCTACTGGCAGAGTCAGTGTCCCTAAATTTCAGTCTGACAGCTCAGCATTTGCACTGTCATTCTACTATTTTAGTCACTTTTCTTTTTCTTTTTTAGGAAATGAAATAGTTTTAAGAAATGGAAATAGGAAAAAAATTATATTGTTCTTACCTTTGGTAGCCTGAGCCTCAATTTTGTTTCAATTAGCAAATGAAAAATATTGCCTTCATGACAACATTTTAATTCCCCAAATGATTTTTACTTTTTTCCTCACTTTAACTAGTGCCCACTTATTTTTATTCTGCTCACTTTTGCATTCTCTTTAAACATAGATACTTTGCTGGAATTAGTTATGTGACAGAAAGGATCTGCTGCTAAAAGTATGTGCAATGGTAAGACCCATGCCACCATTATTTCCTGCTCATATAGCATTAACACAGGCATTTTACATTAGGAAGCCAACAAGAGAGGATAACTAAAAATCCTAAATCCGACAATTTCCTTAACCAGAAGAATTTTATACATTTTTCCTGTGTTAGATCTTTTCCAGATTAAGCATCAAAAACAACACATGTAATCAACAGACACAGAGGGAAATGCTGAAAGGCTGCAGAGGAGATAGCTTCAGTAGAAATTTTCAGGCTCAAGAGAATGATAAAGGCTTACAGAAATAAGATATATAATCTAAGAATAGCTGAAATGATCCTGCTTAAGGGGCTCAAACTGTAAAAGAAATAAGTGTGGCTGCTGTGATTTCAGAAGCTTTGGAGGAAGCGTGACAGCTGTTTATAGCACAGAAACAGGGTCTGAATGTGAGAAAGAAGCACTTTGTTCCACAGACACTGCCAGAGGAATGGAGATGCTGGCAGGTCTTGGGGGCTGAGGAAGGGACCAAGAGTCACCTCTCCCCCAGGGACTCAGCTGTCTGTGTCCCCAGGCTGTGTTTGGACCTTGGCTCCGTGTTACTGGGAACCTGGTTTCAATGCTTGAGGAAGAATGTGAGCTAAAATGATACAAGATAAGAAAAGTGAAATCTCAGAAGCATCATTGCTGAAGCACTGGGAGCAGCTCAGGCTTTCAAAAGGGAAAATACTGACATGAAAAGTTATAAAACCCTTGGGGTGGTATCTGAAAAACAAAGAATCAGAAGACAGTGATTCAAAAAAACCAAGGATCTGCAAGAAGCAGCAGAGGCTGATGATTGATGTTTGCAGCAAACTCTCAAGTCTTCCATCAGGGCCAGCGAGTCTCTTAATGCTTGGCCTAGGAGCTTCCTCATCCAAGGTATCTGCTGTGCAGGTATTGACCAATACATAATCATGCTGCACTCTCACACTGTACATCTATTTTCAAATTGTCTGACCTAAGTGACCCAGGGAAAGAGCAGGAAGGAAGGTTACTGAACACAGGAGTAGAGAGGGACCTGAGGCAGTGCTGGCTGCAGGCAGGAGAAAGTTTTATCCATCCCCCTAATGCAACTAACATAGCTTTAAAAGGGAAATTCTCATTTGGCCCAAGCTGTGCTTTCATGCTCCAGCTTATTTTCTCTAATGTAAAATCATGATAGAGAAGACATTCATTACTGGAAATTCATAAGCATGAAAATCTCAGGATTGCTAATAGTTTTCTCTCCCTTCTAGAGACTTTATAAAAATAAATGTAATGAGAGTGTCAAGAAGAAAGAGGAAGAATAATTAAGAAAGGGAATGTAAGAACAGGATGAAAGGGAAAAGAGATAAGGAGCAGTAGCAGAAAAAGGGAAATAGAAATATAAATAGGCAATAGGAGAAGAGGATATTTACAAGAAAAAATAATACTGCTGAAAATGAATGTTTTTACATTTTTGGCTGTTGGCTGCTATACTGTTATTCTTTCTGTAAGCCACTAAAATAGCATTGTCTGAATATTTTGCAGTACAGAAGATTATTAATGTGTAAAAACCACATGACAGCTATCTGCAAATGACAGACCTTATGAATTCTGGCAAATGACTCCTGATATTAACTGTACAAATATGTGAGTGCTCTAAAAAGATTCATCTCCAGGAATTTCACAAAAATGTATTTCAGACAGATGTGAAAGCACATCTTGTTGTGCTTATGGAACCCTTTTCTGAAACTTCCTTCATAGCAACCTTGTTCTTGTATTATTTATCATTCTATTGTCTCTGATCTATAATTCAAAAAGGAAAACCCTTTGATTAATATATATGCAATATATTTCCAAATCAGTGCTGAAAATCTCAGCTACCAGGTGTCCATTATTGTTATCAGACACAAAAATGTGAAGGTGGAGAATACTGATCAGGTCATTCTGTCCACATTCCTGCCAATAAAGGACATACTCTGCCTATTTTTACTGCTGTTGTTATGATAAAATAACGAGGATTGCAAGACTTGCTGTACTTTCTCGCTATTCAGCTGTAACAGTTGAAATGAAAAAGTCTTACTCTCCCTCTGTAAACTAGTCCTGTCCTGCCTGAAACATGAATTATATCACAATTTGCTCCAGGGTCAGTCTGCAATCAGGTATTCCTTTCAGTCTTCTCGATGATTATATCCATCCATTAAATTACAAAAATTTCCTAAAAATGAAGATAAGTATTCGTAAGTATACTACTGATGAGTTGAGCTCTAACATTCTAATAGGTATCATTATATTAGATTATGATATATTGTCTCATGTTTCTCATTAAGATTTCATTGCAAGTTTCTAATTATAAGGGTGCTCCCTAATGCTACCAAGAGAAAGCATGTGCTATAGCTAAAAACCTGACTTTCTATAGGGGGAGAGATTTGCAAAGGCAGAGATGTCCCTCACTTGCATTGAAATTCAGTTAGAGTTAGCTACCTAACTGCTATTTATCCCTTAGGAATGTAACTGAGGCATAAATATTTTTTATGTTTGCACAGCTTGACTGGGGGAAAGAAAAGCTTTCCTTTTCCTCCAAAAAACACAAAAAAACAAAACTGAAGAAGGAAAAAACAATTTCCCTGACAATTATATGGCAGCAGGCAATGATATATTAACAACCAGTTTTCTAATTAAAAAGCACACAATTTTTGTCCTTCATTGTAATTTTAACTCTTTTAATACAGAGACACCTATAGCTATGAAAAGGCTATAATGAATTGCGCATGACTTTAAAATGTTAATATAATAGCTGAAGCTCTTATATTCTGTATAAAAATCTAGAAAAGAAGGGCTTATATTCCTTCAGTTGTATTGCTATTTACTAACATTATTCTTAAAATCTATTCTGGAAGTATCAGGGATATGAAAAGAAGATTCTAATACACAACTGACTGACAGGAAGGTTCTCCTGAGGACTGTATTTTCTCATTAAGTTTTAAAAAATAAAAGATTAAAAAAAAAAATCTAAGCTATCCTGGCATCTTGCTGTCAAAAAACATGGCAAATGAGGAGAAAGAACAAAAGCAAAAAGAGCCCTAAAATCAAGGATAAATGAAAAGTCCCTTGAGGCAGGTGGAGACTAGATCTCTGTGACAGCAGCACAGGAGCAAAGATCAGTGTGTTCCAGTGTAACACTGGGACACAAACTCTCTAACCTGGACACACTAGGAATTATTGCTGTTATTCTCCCTCTTTACCACAGAATCAGAATAATAGAATCACAAAATCATAGAATGTTTTGGGTTGGAAGGGGCTTAAGAATCATCTAATCCAATCCCCCCTGCCATGGGCTGGGACACTTTCCACTAGACCAGGTTGCTCAGACCCTCATCCAACCTGGCCTTGAACAACTTCCAGGATGGAGCAACCACAGCTTCTCTGGGCAACCTGTTCCAGTGCTCCATCACCTTCTGGGTTAACAATTTTTTCCTATCATCTAACCAAAATCTCTCCTCCTTTGGTTTAAAACTCTTCTCCCTTGTCTATCCCCCTACATCATTTGCTTGTGTAAAAAAATCTCTTTCCCTTGTTTTTGTGAGCCACTTTCAGTAGGTTGAAGTAGGTCAAAGGCTGCAATGAGGTCTCCCCAGAGCCTTCTCCAGGGTGAATAGCCCAGATATTGTTCACACCTAGATCCCATCCCCTGTCTTTATAAGAAAGGTGCTCCAGCTCTCTGATCATCTTTACAGCCCCCCTCTGGACTTGCTCTATAATGGTAAGATGGTCCACATCTTTTTTGTGCTGGGGACCCTGGAACTGGATGGATGTGCACTCCAGTTGGGATCTCACGAGGGCAGAGTAGAGGGAGAATCCCCTCCCTCGCCTGCCGGTCATGCCTCTTTTGATGCAGCCCAGGATGCACTTGGCTTTCTGGGCTGCTGGCACACACTGCTGGCTCCTGTCCAGCTTTTCTTCTGTGAGATCCCATACGTCCTTTTTTTGGGCTCAGTGACTTCTCTCCCAGTCTGTACTTATGTCTGGGATTGCCCCGGCACAGGTGCAGCACCTGACACTTGGACATGTTGAATTTCATGAGGTTCTTGTGGGTCCACTTCTCAAGCCTGTCCAGGTCTCCCTGGATGGCATCCCATCCTTCTATTGTGTCACCCGCACCGCTCAGCTTTGTGTTATCTGCAAACTTGCTGAGGGTGCACGCAACCCCACTGTCTCTGTCATTGATAGAGATATTGAAGAGCCACCTGTTCCAGGACAGACACCACTTGTCACCACCCTGCACAGAGCCATTGGCCACAACTCTCTGGCTGTGTCTATCCAGCTAGTTCTTTATCCACCAAATAGTCCACCCTTTAAATCCGTGTCTCTCCAATTTGGAGACAAGGATGTCATGTGGGACAAAGCTGAAGACCTCACAGAAATCTAGGTAGGTGACATCAGTCTGTCTTCTCTTGCTGACCATTGCAGTCACTCCCTCACAGAAGGCCACCAGATTGGTCTAGACACTTAATAAAGTGTCTTAATAAAGCCATGCTGTCTGTCTTTTATCACCTCTGTAATGTTAGTCTAGATAAGAATGGAATAATCTAAGCCTTCACACACAAAAGAGATAGCTTACACTTCAGACTGAAATTCCTCTTCCTTTTCTGTCCACAGACACTTACTCCTGTTTGATATGTGTGAGATGACTTCTATCAAGTTAGAAAATTTGACTAATTTTACAGGAGCAAACCTGAGAGACAGTAATGCATACTGCTACTGGATTCCTACAGGCTTTTGGGTAATAAGAGAAAAATGTAAGCCATTAAACCAATAACTGCGACAAATATTATGAGTTTAATCTTCTATATTTTTAAAGAGAGATGTAATGTTCTCAGCAGACCTTTTTTAAATGCTGTAATATTAAACCTTTTGCAGTTACCAAAGACTGTTTTGCAAGTGTTCTTCTGAAGTGAGACAATTCCTTTTCACTTTGCCTTACCCACCTTTCATTGGCTGGAGAACGACTGCATGCAGATGGATTCATCAGTTTTGCACAGCATGCACACGTTTCATTTCCACCACTGCTTCACTAAATAACTGAAATGAAAGTGATGATAAATTAGGAATCTTATGCCTACAAATCCATTTATTTCTGAAATCTTACAGTCAGAATACTTGTTAAAAATACTAATGAGTGCCCACATGGCTTTTGCCCAGAATAAGGGTTTTCAGCATAAACATACAGCATATATACAATATAGTATGACATATAGTATATATATAACATAACTGGTGTCCCTATTGAATCTGGTTTGCTGAGAAAATAATTGTATTATTGAAAAATAAAAATAGCATGGCTCTTTCCTTCTAATTATGTGAGAAAATATTAAAATGTTTATCCTCAAGTTTTGAGGAAAGAGACATCAGAATGTTTGAAATGTGTATGAAATGATGCATATGCAGATAGATGCTTACATAGTTACATGAAAAACAGTTGCAGGTATCAAAGTCACAGGTTTTACTGATAAGAACAATCAGCTATCTTAGGGTTACCAATATACTAGCTTTTATTTCAGTGCACTTGAAAAGATTTTTCAGCATTTTACTGCTACATAATTATAGAATTAGGTTTTAGTGTTGTATATCCTTACATGATATGGATAGGGATGGTGTGGATATTCTAGAATGGATATTTATCTTTAAAATTCTCTTTAAAATGACAAGGTATAACAATAAATAACCTAGTCTGAAGCACATATTTTATTCTTCAGTTTGTAGAGAAGTGCTGAAATTACTGAAGATATTTAGCAAAAGCTTTCCAAGGGGACAATGGTAAGTTGTGAAATCTTAACCCGGTAATAAACAAAATTAAATGAAAAAAGGATAATTTGCTTAGATTTCTTTTTTAGAGGCGTATGTCATGTCACAGTTTTTACTAACATTGCTTCAGAGAAGCATCATGGTTTACTAACCAAGTGACTGAAGGCTGACTCATGAGATCTGTAATCAAGCTCCTCATTTTTTTCCTGGATGACCTCAGGCAGCCACCGCACCTCACCACACCTTATGTACTGACCCCACACAGTGGAACAGCCAAACACTCGAGTCAGCTGCTTCATGGCACTTTTCCTGGGTAATGCTCACACCACACAAAGATCCCTTTCTTGTTACAGCATCTCTTCCTGCAGGAAGCTTGCCTGGAATCTGACAGCAGTAGGATTGTGCTGTGGCTCCCTCTCTGCACCCAGTCCTTGAGGGTCAGCCTCCAAAGAAAGGAGAAAGCACAGAGGTGTCTGAGCCAGAACACCTCCATTTGGAGTGAGCAGCTGCAGCAAGAGCCCCAAGAGGTATTAGAAAAAATGGCAGCAGTAATTCCAGAAGGATAAATACAAAAGGCAGGTGAAAGTAGTGGCGTGCATCAATGATTGTGTTTGGCTGGTTTCTGGTGTACAGTCTTCTTGTGCTTTTGGGAGAATAGAATCATGAAATCATAGAATTATTAAGTTTGGAAAAACCTCCATGATTATCAAGTCCAATCTTTGACCGACCACCCCCTTGTCAACCAGATCATGGCACCTAGTGCCACATGAAGTCGTTTCTTGAACGATTTTCAGGGATGGTGATTCCATCACCTCCCGGGGCAGCCCATTCCAATGCTAGACAATGCTTTCAGTGAAGAAATTGCTCCTGAATAGATAGATAGACCTTCTCTTTTGTGGAAGTCTAGGTACTATAGTGTGAGATATTTTGTTCTACATAAACAATTTTTAAGTAATTGAATAGTAAGAGCATTCTCAAAATCTGTTTTAGAATAAAACTGGTGTGAACTTGAGGATAGTTTGAGTAGGAATTCATCTCACTGAAGGTCAAAAATCTTCAGCTATCTGCATCTCAGTCTATGGTTGCCTTTATATTCTGTTATAGTTCAGGTTTCTTTTGTATGTTGTGATTAATTCTTACTGCAGACCTTAAAGGTGGATACTTTAATACTAGATTCCTGCAATTTTTGATGTGAATTTCATGTACTTAGCAAGCATTTTCCAGTAGTGGTCCCTGAACATGAGTGTTGTGCTCTAGCCCACCAGTGTGAACTCTCCCTTCTTTCACAGAAATTTTCTTGATTGAAGGTACATGAAACTGCAGTTCAAAATATAATTTAGGGTTTTTGAGTCTTAAAACAGCATAGATGACAACTGAAAAGCATCAGACAGTTTTAATCCAGCTCTTTCACAAACCAGATCATTTCAGTTAAAGATAAGGCCTCTCTATTTAAAAGCTAAAAGTATAAATTTAGAGTAAGAGTGGATTTAGAGGAAACACAGCTTGCAGATACAGCAGCTAAGGTAGAAGACTGAGTAAGATATACATGAAACCATAATATGTATGAGGTTCTCTGCATGGTAAAAAGCCAAACAAACAGAAAAACATAAACCAAAGTGATGATTTTTACCACATTCCTCCTAACATTTTTCTAAAAGCTTTTCCTCACAAAAACAACCCCCATTGCCTCCACCCCCACCGCTCCCCGCATTTTTATTAAAGAACACAGTAATTAGAAAGAAGCCAACAAAAGTAAAAAAAAAGATACAAAAGTGGATAAAAATTGTTTTGGAAGACAATAAAATATGTTTCCTAATTATATTTAGCTGCAGTTGTCCCTGTTTTTGTGTTCTCCTCATGGGTCCAATGCTGCTGGATGTTTTAAAATCTGAGGTAAGAATCCACAGCTTTTTATATCCCTCTTTGTTCATCTAATATCATAAAAACTTGTAAATCCAAATGAACATTAAGGAGACAGATTGATAATATAATTAATTATACACAAAGCTGCAATTAAGTTAGACTAACTGTGTTCAGATGTAAATTATGTCATAAAGGTGCCCATGGGAGCTGTGCTAACACACAGAGCAGGGGAATTTGATCTTTGGAATAGAACTATTTTATCTCTTTGTTTATGTGGATTTAAACATATTTTACGTGAAGTGCACTATTGCTACAATCTTATGTGGTTTTCTGCTAGATAAATGTTTCTTGTCCAAGGTATTTTCCACCACATTAATTAAAGACTATTGACTGACTGTGGTGGGTTGACCCTGGCTGGGTGCCAGAAGCCCACCAAATTCACTCTATCAGTCCCCTCATCAGCTGTACAGGGCAGAAAAAATATATCAAAAAACTCATGGGTCAAGATAAGGACAAGGAGAGATCACTCAGCAATTAATTAATTAAGAAGAGAGGTAGAGATAGGTGACCTATAATAACGCGTTGGATATATTCAAGTCTTAGACAATGAGATTTATTTTGTTGCTGAGTTAGATCAAGACTTACCTGCAGAGAAATAGAAAATATACACACAAAAGCATGACAAATATTGAAGCGGAAATAAAAACATTATTATGGCTGCAAGTAAAATATTAAATATTCAGGATCAATGGGCATCTAATACATAAAATTCTCATTCACATGTATGGTTATTTACCTAAAATAAAATAGATGCAAAAAGCAGGACTAAAAGTATTTCTCAAAGGAAAGATTAGTACATTTAGCTGGAATGATAGAATCATAAAGTGGTCTGGGTTGGAAGGAATTTTAAAGATCCCCCTGTTCCAACCCCCTGCCATGGGCAGGGATACGTTCCACTAGACCAGGTTGCTCAGGGCCCCATCCAACCTGGCCTTGAACACTGATGGAACAAAAAGCACACATTCACAAAAACATCTTTCTAAATCAAATAGGAATGTCTAAATTGGAATGGAAAAAAAGTGCACAGAAAGAGTGGAGACACACATGCTCTTCGTTGCAAGTCTAAGCTACATTTTGCCAGAGATCAGAAAGAGAGAAATTAAAAACTAAGGGTCCAGTTTAGGTTCTGAAACCAGAAAAACAAATCAAAATATGCTGCTGAAGTCAAGATCAAAAAAATTTAATTTATTTTGAATATTCTTTTT